>CM060699.1:1178500-1778500 GCA_030686995.1 Artemisia argyi | reverse complement strand
TTGCGTTGAAAATTTAGTAAACGGTCAGCGAGTTTGTGTGCCAACTCAGCATGGTTTTTGTTGTTTAGCAACTTTCGGCGGGGACATGAGCGTCCCCGCCGAAAGTCTCCTCACCCGTCCTCCTGATTGTTGTAGTGATGGTTTAAAAATACATAGCACCTCTTGGTTCAAAAATAACCGCTTCAATATTTTTTCCAAAAAAAAAAAAAAAAAAAAAAAACTCAAAACTTACTTTGATTGCAACTCAAAACCAAAGTTTTGAATCGGACTATATCATTATCCAAGGGATTTTCATCTACAAAACAAAACTGCAAAAGAAATATATAAAAATTTTAAAAATAAATAAATAAATAAGTATCAATGATTGTAAATTTTAAAGTACGTAATATTAGTATATGTAGAAAATGAGACAACGATCAAAGCAAAAAATATTGTTTAGTGGAAAAGAAAGCATAGTGTAAACCAATGTTTTTGGGTTGCAAAGGAAGACCGATGGTGAAAATGACAATGGATAACCCAATTTGTATTTTGAAAATTGATGAAGATCGAGACTTCATAGAAATTCAAAAAGGGTGCAGCATGGAGGAAAAGATGAAATCAATATATATCTCGTATTTGTTTTAGAACCAATGAACCAATTATAACAACTCATTTTTATTTTCCATATATTTAAAAAAAAAAAAAAAACAAAATATTTTGCAAACGGTAAATCATCAAGCTATAAAAAAAATACAATCGCGACGAGAACTAAATCATCTTACTATAGATTTTAACGAATATATGATTTTTAAAAATCATATATGATTCGTAAGAATCATATATGATTTTATTTTTAACGAATCAGATATGATTTTTACAAATCATATATGATTTTTCTGAGCGGAAAATTTGAAAAAAAAAATCGTCGAAAGTATATAACAATGCATGTCTATAGAAAGATAATTTAATTCTCGTCGCGATGGTTTTTTTTTTTTTTTTTTTTTTTTTTTTTTTTTTTTTTTGTAGCTTGACGATTTACGGTTTGCGAGATATTTAAGTTTTAAAAAAAATGTGAAATTTATTTTTTTTATTTTGATAAAAAAAATGAGTAAATAAGATTGCTTGATGGGTTTTATAGTATAAATTGGATGTATAAAGAAATTTTACGAGTCGACTTATGAATAGTAAAGAATACAGCATCATAATAATTAAATTAAAACAAAAGAAAATTGGAAAATGACATCATCAATATGATTCAGTTGCCCAATAGAAATGTTATCAATCACATTAACGTAGATTACATAAGCGCAATCCCTTCTTTAATAAATGTCTGCTTTTATTAATGAAAAAAAGGTAAATAAATCTCTACATTTTAATAACATTCAACCACAAAAAAGGTTAAATTTCTATATCATTAAGATTGTTATAAATAAAGTACAATAATAAACAACATGAACACAAGAATGAGAAAGGAGGGAGAATTCTTATTAAGTGGTAATCCAAGAGGTTACATTAAGGGTGTATTTATAAGATACAAACCCTAATAAGATATGATGAATAGACATCACCTACAAGCCCATAAGCCCATATTTACAATACTCCTCTTTGGATATTCATCGTTCATTATATTTCATAGACTGCCTCATCAAAAACATTATCAAGAAAAACCCAATGGGATACAAGAACTTGATGAAGGAAAAGAGTGCAGTGCGTATAATGCTCCTCCTCCTCAATTTAATGTATATATTTCAAGCATCGCATGCTAATCTTGTAAACGAGTTTCTTGTATACTTTTGTTGGCAACAAACTTTACAATGAAATCCATCAAATTGGTGATGTTACGAATAACTCCTGCAAAAATAACAAAAATATATGTGTAGCTTCTAACCCAATATCAAATCAATTGGTTGTAAAGTATACAATGCACGTACAAATATTAAAATAGCAAAATACACTCTTGTGATGCATATTAATTACAAAATTGGTATCCAAACCTCAATTGTACTTATGTATGGTACTTGAGGACCAATTATTTCTTTGAGACATGTGCAAAAACAATTTATATAATATGCGTCCAAAATCATTTTGATCCATATACGGATTCATTCAACTTTATCAAATAAAGTAATTGAGAACTTTATAAAACGTATTTAGAAGTTGAAGTTTTAAGCCATGCTTGAGACATTACAGATTATTCCTCATTTAGAGCGAATTAAATACTTCAATATTGATTGTCTCGTAAAATATCAATAAGATATTTACATCCACCTCGAGATAATATGTCTTTTAATAATCAACTTTGTGTTTTTGTGAATTTATTTATTCACAACTCATGTCTTAAAGACATAACTTTAGAGCTCTTATTTCGGTTTAGCACAAAAACCGATTTATATCCAATAGATTTTACACATTAACGTGTACGAACTTCACGTTTCAAGACTTTTAGTATTTGCAAGATACTAAGTCCTTTTATGTTGGCCAATCATTTCATTGAGCGCATATTTGGATATTAATTGATATTTGATCTTCATCATGCATAATAGCAAGCAATATATTGTACGTAGACAAATTTATCGACGTCGTTTATGTTTTGATTCCATATAACTTTAGACATGATATAATTTATTGAGATCTCATTAGGTATTTGAGGTTCTTCGGAACCTTCATGTCTAGTGTCTCTTTATGAGACTATCATGGGGTCTTTTATACCTCGAACAACCATCTTGTTTTCATGCTCCATATTTTTTCATCGAGGATTTTATTTGGAATTGATTTGTCTACCATGCTTGAGGCATGTCATAAAAATAGTGTCCTTGAGGGACAACTTCTAATTAGAGCATGAGTAGCTGAAATTTTGTTTTTTGCCAATGTTTATTTATGACTATTAGATTATCCATTGAATAATCAATTCATGAAAAATTTCTTTAGAATATCAACAGAATATGATAATTCATTCTTAATTTGCAGCTACTACTCTCCTCCTGAAGGAATTATCCATCTTCTATATCCCATATATGTGGAGTAATTTGCACACAAAAAACAAAAATGGGGTATGTTTGGTTTATAAACAAAACCAATTATAAAGGAGAGGATTTATAATAACATATTGGCATGATGCTAATTTTGTTGTTGTGCATATTATAATATGACCCCATACAACAACACAAGTTTTTCTCTCAGTTTCATTTGATAATTTAGAAGTAATTCATCGCATTTTCATAATGAAATACTTACTCTTGAATGTTAGGCTCGCATTGAGCTATTAATCATGCAAACTTGAGGTTGCGATTTAATGACCATTTAGACGATGCATCGATTTTAAACTCTAAATGGTTCATACATTGGATATGTAAGCCTACATACATCCACTTGTTTTCGTTCCAGAAAATTGAGGGATCGAGTCCCAATCTAGTTGATAGATAAATAATCAACTTCTTTTGAGAGAAAAATATTAGATTGAAGAATCTAATCATTTTATAGTTTTCGCATCATTAATGACTCGTGATGGTATAACTGGTCATGCCAAAAATATTATAATTATTATTGCTTATAAACTTAAGTTTATGGCAGTGATTAGCTTTTACTAATCTTTATATAATGCATGTCGAGGAAGCTATAAAAGAATATAATATATCTTTAATACTTAACTTCGTTTCTCATGACAATTTATATTTCTTTTGTGGAGCAAAATGCGCTAGCACATATTTTTAAATCTATGAATATAGTGTGTAATATCTTTGACACACTTGTATTTCATATACATCACATTGCATTTTTGCATAAATAGCATTTTTGTTTGCTCATTTCTTATTGTATTTTTGCCACTAGTAGTGTTTGTCATTGTCATACTACATCGACCATAGCATTTACCATGATAAATGATTTTTAACCATTTATTGTTACATTATCTCATTCACATGAGGCAATGAGAATATCATATTGATCATTTTATCTCATTCACTTGAGGGAATGGACATCTTTAGTTGATCATTTTATCACATTCACATGATGGAATGGGGATCTTTATGTTGCAACTTGAGGTTGCCAACCAATTTCTTTTAACACGACAATATGGAGCAAATTTAGTAAATAGGTTTATCGTGTTTGTTCAAACATGCCCATTTATTTTATATCAAAGCATCGTTCTCGATATATGAGTATATTCGAGGCATTAACCATCTCATCGCATTTTTTCTTTTCATCATTCAGATGTACTACTTAATATTGCGAAAAATGTGCTCGCATTTGCAAGAATCTCTGGATGGTCAAATCTTTCTTTTAGATTTTGACATACATTTAACGGATCTTTCACCGTTGTATATTTTCTTTTTAATTCAGATCTAACACTGAAATTGTGAGACCAAACTCGGTTTTTTTTTTTTTTTTTTTTTTTTTTTTTTTTTTTTTTAATGCAGCTTAAGTTGCATACAACCATAGCGATATTTATGGGAATATTACTTGCTTTTGCTTGGTAATGTATCCTTGAAATCTTACTATAATTTAACGATTCTTTCATCGTTAAGCTAAGTATTCTCCTAAAAAGTTTTACAGTTAAAATAGATCTTAACATCAAAGCCCACACAAATATTAGGAACAAAAGTCCAAAATTGCAACAAAGAATCATGATCATACTGTGATCATGCATGTATATAATTAATACAATTTAATCAACATTGGTTAATAAGATATTTTTCGAATTAAAAGACGTATGCACTGACTTTTGATATTGATGATCACAATTACATCAACTTATAATAAGCATATATTTTCACACATCTTGAGATTTAAATTAAAACGTAAGATTCCTTTAAAAACAATATTTATACTCACTGAATGTCTGAATATATTTGACAATGTTATAGAAGTGTTTAGATACGGAGGAAACAAAATAATTATACAATAACAAAAACATCTACAATTAAGTAATCATAAGACAAATAACAATAGAATGTAAAAATTCTACAAAAATAATTACGTTATTTGATTCACTTGAGGGAATCATAATAGAACTTGTGGTTCTAACTTTTTTTTTTCTACATAACATGAAGTTATGCTATTGATTCTATTGATTGAATCATATTAGAACTTGAAGTTCTATTTTTTTTTTTTTTTTTTTTTCTAACATAACATGAGGTTATGTTATTGATCTAATTGATCAAACCATATTAGAACTTGATGTTCTAATGTATTATCTCTCACATAACTTGAGGTTATGTGATTTTGATTATGTTCATCGTAGCAGAACTTGAGGTTCATACCTTTTTTTTTTTTTTTTTTTTTTTTTTTTTTTTTTTTTTTACAACATAACGTGAGGTTATGATATTCTGATTCTCTTGAGAGAATAATAACTGAACTTGAGGTTCACTAACAAATACAATAACTTGAGGTTATTGTATATTTAACTTATTCATTGTAATAAAACTTGAGGTTTTATTATGAATAAATATAATCATAACATGAGGTTATGATATTGATTTATGAAAGAATCATATTAGAACTTGAGGTTCTAATAATTTTTTTTTTTTTCAACCATAACATGATAGCTATGTTATTTTGATTTTCTCTTTGTAATAAGTAAAGAAACAACTGATAAATCTTTAAAGATTTTATTATCAACGATATAATATCACACAAAATAATAAGAGATTATCTTTCCATCTCATGTAGTTAACGATTTATCATGATATAGTATCTTCTAAAAGAACTACAATATAGCAATATTAGATAGCAAACTCACCTTGCAAAAACTATGTGTACGTATATACTATCGCAACATATGTTCAAACATAATAGTTTATAAGCATAAGTTCCAAACTCGCACTAAATAATATGACAACTAGCAACATGTTTGTTCTTTGTTAACAAGTAATTTTATTCTGTTAAACATAAAAACTTCTTGACACATAATGCATGCTTAAAAGCTTATAATGATTGTGTGAAATAATCAAACGATTATCAAAAATAACAATAAGACATCATGGTTAACATAAAGTCAATACAACGAATTTTAAACTTAAAATACATCATGATTTTGTATGAAACAAAATATTTTATAATCAAATATTTAATTCACTCAATTTATTCTCTTAAGAGATATATATCTGTGGACTAAAAGTATGATTTATAAATCGAATTTGAATGTGTATTATTCATCATCAATAAACAGGTAAATGTTCTAGCCTTTTTAATCTATAACTGGTAGAATGAATTTGTACCACTTTGATTTATTTTATTAGGTGGTTAAACCTTATCAGGTCACATTAATGATTACTAATAATTTTGACAAAAGAATAAATGGCTTTATTGATGATAGTTTATAACACATAATTAAAGAGTTAAAATTATCACCTTTACCAATGATGAGAATATAATTGTCAAAGCTTCTTTTATTTTCCCGTGGTCATCTCTTCATCCTGTATTCACTCTTGTAACTGCGTCACATGTTGAATTAAAAAAAAAAAAAAAAAAAAAAAAAAAAAAAAAAACCCAATCCATCTCATTCTTGTGTATCGTGAATCTCTTAACAAATTATAGAGACTTCGTGCTGATATAAGAGGGAGAATTCTTATTAAGTGTAATCCAAGAGGTTACATTAAGATATGATATGATGAATAGACATCACCTACAAGCCCATAAGCCCATATTTACAATAAAGATTGATTTCTTAGCACGCAAGCATAATCTAAACTCTAAAGTGCCTTAAGAAGTTAGGGTGTTACGTTTCATGATTACTATCTAATTCCCTGGCACAAATCACTGATTTCTACTTAACTTCAAGCATAAGAATTAAGAACAGCCGTGTTAACAATATGGTTGTCATTGACAACATAAATCCTTGGCTTAGATTTGAAGATGTTTTTATCTTGAACTCAGGAGGGAGATTCAACCTCGCTTTGATCAAGCAGATTTCTATTTTCGTCTCAGGCGCTCCGCATTGGATGATTTGGTTTCAAAACATGCTATGCACACCGTGGCTTGAGTGACGTAAACTTTTAAGGCCCAGATAGCCTTCTAATGGGAGTCGCACAACAAACCTTCAAATTAGGAGTACCAGAATTTATTTCCTTCTTTGAATCCAACATGGATCTTGTCAACTATTATTGTCTGCCGAATGATTTCGGTCAACTAGTTTGCTGTTGCATGTCGAGGGATTCGTTGTATTAATGGTGGGTCCTACAAAAGTAGTTCTTATTTTGGACCTTTGCAGATGAGATGATGAGCCAGGCTCTGAATCGGTGAACTTGAATCCACCTCCGTGGGTAATTTAGATGCCAACTGTTTTCTGCTGGGCTGACCAGACATCGGATTTGCTCTTGCTGCTATTCGTTTTTGCCTCTATCTTTAGAGTCTCAAGTCTTTTATGATCTGCATCTTGCACTACAAAGAAACTAGGTTTAACCATAGCTACTTACATGTTACAGACGGATTCATCATTCAGATATGAAATTTGGAAAAGTTACAGGAAAAAACAGGATTGACAATAGATGAAGTATATGCAAAATGATATTAAAATATTTTACCTGCTCTTCTTTCATTTTCTGGATATCAAATTTGAAGGATATTAGTTTCCCAGCACGTGCTTGGGTAGGGTTGAGGGTTTCCCTTCCCCACAAACTTCTTATCTAATTTACGCTGGTTAGGGTTTAACCAACTTTTCTGCACTTTTAGACCCTTTCGTAGCTTCAGTTCTTGATCATTTTGTCCGTGGAGTAACAGCATCTTCGGCTAAATGCATTATTTAGTCTAAAGCAAATATCATACCCTATAGACCTCTTTTTAATAACTCATCTCGGCAACAAGCCTAAGGCATCTGGCTCCTATTAACTAACTCATGGGTCGCATCTGAAATTTGAATACTAGATGGGCGCTAGTGAATTTGCTTGGTCTTTTCCCCCACAACAAAATCATTGTTTCCACTCCTGTAGACCCTTTCTACCATTTCTTTCATATGAGGACAGTTTCATCAATCATATTAACAGTTTTATCATTACATATAAAACAGTTTTAGCATTCATTTTGTTTTAAATAATATGGATTGAGAACACAAAAGAAACATATGAATATTACATGACTTTGCATTACAGAATGTGCTAGAACGAGAATTACTACTATACAGATACCTATGAATCACTCAAGCCATCATCCAGGAAATTGAGATCATCTTCTTCATCTTCATCATGATGTTGATCGACACCCACGGCATCAATATTAACATTGTTAGGACAATGAACATCTAATGGTTGTACTTGCATGCCTGTCAGCTGTAATGAACCCTTTTTACTCGCTCCATGTCCTTCGTATTCCAGCAACCCATTCTGATACGCATCATCATCGCCTTGTTCCATTTCACTAAGCTCCTGAAAAGATAAATTGATGTTTGACGAAGCAAAACAATGAGAGAGACAAACATTGTAGGGACAGTAAATAGGTCAGCATATCAAAAAAATAAAACATATCTTTCCTAGAGAGGAATTAAGGGTCGAGATAAAAATTACATACCTCGTCTTCATGACATTCTTTTTTTTCTGGCTTTACAATCCAGTCAAACAATACATTCTCTTGGAGAACAGTGTCAAAGGAAACTGAAGTATTTGGAATCTCCCTTGTTTGACGTTCCCTGAGTCGTAAGTTGTAATGAACATAAATAAAGTTGTTTAATCTTTTCTGTGCCAGATGGTTGTGCCTGCGGTTGTGGATCTCATCATATACGCTCCAACTATGCTCACAACCAAAAGACGAGCATGTTTGGCTCAATATGCGTATAGCGATCTGTTGTAGCTCTAAGCAATTTATGCCATGTTGTTGCCACCATGCAGCTAATTAAACATAATCAATGCTGCTACTCATTAACTAATTAAAAATAATGCATCATGTAAGCATCTTTAACAAGCATACCAGACCATTACCTGGATTTACTTCTGTCCGTGTGGTAATAGCCAATTCAGTTCCAAAATCAGCTTTTGCAGAGCCAAAATCTGAAATCTGCAGCAATAACAAATCATTTAGACAATTGCAACCTGGCAAAATGGAAGTGATGGTCATTCACATTTACCTGCTTTGATGCTGAAACCCTTCTTGCGTTGTTTGGCTCAAACCTAACAATGCATGAATTTAGTCCACGCACAACTTCAGGATACTAAATAAACCACCGAAATTTTGAAACAAAAAATACATAAGAACTTTGGTTATAAGAGGGAAATAAAAGGTTTTTTTTTATTCGTTCAAGTGGAGATCTCTTACTAGAACGAAATCAGGTCGATATCTGTAAGATGGATTTAGAAAGTACGCAGCAAGATATAACGGATGATTGAGAGAAGAATTCCATTTATTGTCTATTATGCTCCATATGTTACCATATTTGCGTGCGTCGTCACCATGATTGCATTTTATCTCAAGTTTTGCCTTGTATATGTCATTGTATATATATGCCATTGACAGGTTTTCATCATCACCATTGATTTTTTGAAGCACTTGCAGAATAGGGCCCACTGATCTCCTAATGTACTGCACCTTCTTCCAAAAAGTTGCATTCAATACAATCTTTTCAACCTCTTCGCCGTCCTCGGATTTAGAAACTCGAGATGACAACCATTTAGTGGACTGAAACAAGTGTTTGAGTGCAATCCTGTGTTCCATCAAGCTTTCCAATGTAAGAAAACTTGAAGCGTGGACGGTGAAAGACGGCCTTACAAGTTCTTGTCCCCCTGTATATTCTCTTTTCATTAAATTCAACAACCATATCTGGTTGTACACAAGCTTTGTAATCTTCTGCGCTTTCTCAATACACTCCGCCACCCATTTTAATTTAGAAAAATCTTGCAGCATTTGTTCAATACAAGACGCAGCACAAGGAGTCCAAAACAAATTTTGTCGTTTTTCCTCCAGCATCTTTCCAGCGGCTTGATAACTGGGAGTGTTTTCAGTGACAACCTACAAGAAATAAAAGTAATCAACTAACAACACACACACTCACCAGATACCGTTAATAGATATTAATAATGCTACCTGCACGACGTTTTCCTCGCCCATCTCATCCACAAGCTTATCAAGAATATTAAATAGAGTTGGTGCATCTTCAACAAAATCAGTGGCATCAACCGAAGAAATAAAATGCATACCCCGAGGACAAGAAACCAAAAAGTTGATCATCGTCTTGTTGTGTGCATCTTTCCAAGTATCCGCCAATATAGAACAGCCAGTGACTGCCCAAGAGGCTTTATATTCAGCTAGGTGTGTATTAATGGTTAGCATTTCATCATGAAGAAAACGACCAGATAGCATACGGCTGTTGGGAGCTAGCAAGTCTTGTCCGTATTGACCAACCATCTCCAGCATCTTATGAAAGTATGGTGAGTCTGCTGCATGTGTAGGAACTCCAGCGTGATAAAAGAACTTGGATATTGCAGACATGACTTCCTTGCGTGATTTTGATGATTTTTTCGACATGGGATCGGGTGATGATATCATCAGTCTTGTTAAATCAGTGGCAAATCGTTTTCTTTTATTCCCAGCGGTGATCATTAGATGGTCATTGTCATCGTCATCATAATCACCAAACTCTTGCTCATTTTCAGAGTGCATCATGTATGACGACGACGACGTCTGCTGATGATGACTAGTTTCAGGTCGTCTATGCCTCCTTCCAGTACGATGCCATTTCATATTTTCTTTTATCTTAAGATAAACATCCTCAGGAGCGCTTTTACAAGGCGCAACCTCACCAGGTATTCTAGCTAGGTGTTGCTTAAAACGATTTATACCACCGCTAACTATTTTATCACAGTAATTACATTTAACCTTTTTTTTCCTCTCATCACGAGGAATCCCGTGTTCCCAGCCTGGGTCAACATATCCTAACGAACGAAGAGGGGGAGGGGGAGGAGCGGCTGCCGCAGTAATATTGATAACCAAACCCTTGTCCCTCCCGACGAGCATTTGCTGCTGCTCTTCTTCTTCTTGCTCTTCTTCTACTTCTAAATCGTCTTCTCCGTCGTGGAAATAATCATTTTGAGGAAAGTTGAGATAAGTATTATGTTGTTGTTTTTTAGGTTGTTTGGTCTTGGAAAGACGACAACCTTGGAGGTTTTGTTTCATTTGAAGGCAGACGTCTTGCGGAGCCTTGTCGCAGTAAGTGACTTCTCCGGAAAGACGAGCCAAATGCTGCTTCAAGCGGTAAATCCCACCGCTGACAACTTTGCCGCAGTAATTGCATCTGACTTTCTTCTTTTTGTCATCTTGGGGAGTCGCATGCTCCCATCCAGGATCCACATATCCATTACCAACTCGTGACGTCATCATCATCTATATTCTACCCATCATTGCTAACCTAATCAACCATTTATTTCCTTAAACTTTGGGAAATTAACAATTAAATGTATCTAACTAAACTAAAGTAAAGTATAAAAGAAACCCTAATTGAAGAAAGTAAGTACCTGGTACCTGGTTGGATGAAGGAAGAAGGGGATCCGTGATTTGACCCGATGAAGAAGGTGTTCAACCAAAGGGGTACAAACAGTTAGTACTTTAGTTTGGAGCTAAACCCAAATTTACCCTTTTACCCATTCCAATGGGGCGGCAATTTCTGACCCGACACGAAACCCGACCTGAAACCGACACGAAAATTAGCAGGTTCGGGTTGAGCTAAATAGATTGTGGGTCAGGTTTGGGTCGACATATCTAACCCGTTTATTAAACAGGTCAGGTTCGGGTTGGGAATAAAATAAACGGGTCGACCCACCAACCCGTTTAAGTTTTTTTTCTTAATTAAAAATTATGTATATTTAATTATACGGGTTAAATGGGTTAAACGGGTCGACCCACTAACTCATTTAACTCGTGTAATGTGCTAACTTTTATATATAAAACGGATTAAATGAGTCAACTCGAAATCCGTTTAACATATTCAACCCATGTAACCTATTTAACCTGTCAACCTAAGTATATATACAGGTTAAATGGGTCAGGTTTGGGCTACGTTTAAACAGGTTAGGGTTGACATAGCTGACCCGATGATTTAAATGGGTCAGGTTCAGGTTGGGGTTTTCTGACCCACCAACCTGACAACCCGAACCTGCCAACCTGAACCCGACCCGAATTGCCACCCCTAAATTTCCAATTAGGTAACTTTGGGCCCTAACATGACTACTTTTTAGATATTGAAGAGTTTAATAAGAGTTAATTACATTTTTGGTCTTTGTGGTTTACCGAGTATAACAATTTTGGTTCAATAGTTTGAAAAGTAACGGATCATGTTTAGAATCTGACGACCCGTAACAGGTTTGGTCTAAATTCACTAACACTGTTAAGTTTACTTAAATTGACTGTTAAATGTGAGGGCATGTTTGTCTTTTCATCTACAATGTTAAACCACATCCACATCTAAAACCCACTCACTGTTATAAAAAAAAAAAAAAAAATACATTCACTTTTATCTTAGGTGGTGTTTGTTTTTCAAAAAGTGTCTCTTAACAGCCTCTTAATCTGACTCGTTCAGACGCGGTCTGACATTTGGGTAATTAAGTGTCTTTGTTTTTTTTCTTCTCGTTCAGAGGCAATTAGAGGCTCAAACCTCTTAACCAACAAGATGTGTAGGGGATGTCTTGTTGCCTCTTAATATCTTTTAATGTTTATGTGTCGCAAGAATAAAATTGCATCATATTCATGTCATTCACATATTTTTTACAAAAAAACAACCAATATTATTTCATTCAGATTCAGACATTTACGCCTCATATAGATTCAGATCCAGAGTCTCTTAATAAACAAACAGCACCTTACACTTCAAACACAAAAAACACACACTCTTAATTCTCTGTATCCACAACCGAACACCACGACAACTGGCCACCACCACCGACTCACCAAACCACCAACCCATCACCACAAACACCCCCTACCACAAAATCACCACAAAACCACCACCACCGACCCACCAAAACACCATCACGACACCACCACCTAACCTCCACCAAAACCACCTAACGGATGGTTAACACACCCACCAAAGTCTTCAATAAATTCCTTAAATTCAAACAAAAACTCAAAAATCCCCAAAATTTACAAAGATTAAAAGCCCTAATTTAGGGTGGTGGCTATTTCACTGGTGATTGTTCCAGCCCTAAACCCTAAACTCCAGGGACATACCAAAACGAGATACACCACTGGCGACCACATTACTCTTCATATTCTCCATTTTTCTACTATAAACACTCATCAAATCTTTTAGCCACCCATCTCCCATCTTTTCTTTATCTTTCTTAGATCTTCAACACCATCACCTCCACCAAAAGTGTTTTAGTCATTTCACGCTTTTTTAACGAGTCAAACTAACGGTCAACGAAAAATGAACCAACAGTGTTACGGGTCGTTGGATTTTGGACAAGATCCATTACTTTTTAAATTATTAGACCAAAACCGTTATATCCGGTAAACCACAAGGACCAAAAATGTAATTAACTCTTTTAATAACTTTATAAAGGTTGGAGGGGTAAAAATGGAATCTTAGTTTATTAAATTCAAAAACCGTCGCACTAAATTGGTCCTATTAATTAGGAAATTATTAATGGCATTTTACGTAAACTAAAAAAAACACGTACATCTTTTCCTTGCCTCCAATCTGACGTCTCCCCCTCTCACCTACTAACAACCGTCACCTTAATCATCATAAAATTTTTATTTAATCATCATAAGATATCTTCATCCGTAATATACCACCATCATTCATAACATGCTTTTTCAATTTCTTGTTCGAATACCACCAGCATTTATACCCTCTCTTCATCTTTATATATGTTATCATCATCATCGGTTCTTGAGATGCCAAGTGGCGACGAGATCTTTATTGCTAGTGATATTGGTTTATCATCATGATCTAAGGTTAGAAATTTTGTTTTATTTGCGGATGTGGATCATGGGTTTTGGTTCGATTTTGTAAAAGACTAGTTTTTTATTCGACTAATGTGGATAATTTTATCTTTTCAAATCTGGTATGTATATCCTTTGTAGATTCTATTATCTTATCTAGTGATGCAATAAATCTTTATTTGTGCTTACAGTTTTTTCCGTTTGTGTTATTTCCCCATCTAGTGATGCAAATATTGCCCCAAATCGTTCCTTTTGTCATTTTATGTACTTTGGAGAAGAAATCTGGAAAAGGAAGCATTTTGGACGTTTTTGGAGCGAAAAGTGAAGAAAAC
Source organism: Artemisia argyi (assembly GCA_030686995.1). Lineage (NCBI taxonomy): Eukaryota > Viridiplantae > Streptophyta > Magnoliopsida > Asterales > Asteraceae > Artemisia > Artemisia argyi. The sequence goes on along the minus strand of CM060699.1, from coordinate 1,764,326 downwards.
GGCAAAGTCTCCAAATCAAGCTGGAAATAGTACCTGACGGCGTCACGTATTGCATGTGACGGCGTCACGTTATGGCAAAGAGGTGGATAAAAAGTATAGCGAGATGCGCCAGAACATTTTTGGGAATTAACACATGACGGCGTCACCAAGCCTTTCAAGAGCAAAAACACACGTGACGGCCAAGAGTTGATTAACATATGACGGCGTCAGATCTGGATCTAGGCAAAAGGAGAAGAATATTGGCGGCGAGTTGACGGCGTCAGAATCATAACGCGACGCCGTCAGACTACAAAATCTATATATAGTTTTCTAATTTTCGTGTATAAGGGGGGAGAATTTTAGAGAGACTTTTGGGAGAACTTATGGAGAAACCCTAGATCGAATTTTACAGGGTTTTTCACCCTTGTATCATCCATGTTTCAATAAAGATAAGTCTTCCAATAATCATTCAATATGTCTATGTGTTGTTTGATTCTATCTTATGCTTGTCTTTACTTTAACATGCTAGGCTAGGTTTTCTTTGTGTTTGCTTAGATGTAATGAAACCCAGTTATTGATTATTGGTTGGTTGTTTGTTATTAATTGTAATGGATGAATCATATCGATGTTAGGCTTAAGAAAACTGGCAGACTTCCAATTGGTAACATACTTGAACATCTTAAGAAACATGAATCGGATGTATACTACGATTAATTGGTTATATTTAATGCATGAGTAACTACTAAGGAGGCCATGTTAGGAGCTAGTAGTCGGCTCAACATAGGAAGAGGTAGAAGCTTATAGAGTTAGGGAAGATCGTACACGGCCCTACGAATGGTATTAAGGAATATAACCCATCATCCACGCAATTGTAACAAACTAATCAACTAGTAAAAGATAGCTAGGGAGTAGTGAAATCTAAGTAAACACGTTTCTTTTATTATTGTTTTTCTCCAAATTTACTTTCTTGTTATTTTATTTTCATTGCATTAGTAGATATTTGGGTTAGTTGACTAGCAACTAATTCCGCCCACTCTTCCAAAACCCGAAATTTTTACTTGCTTTCTAAAAAAACTATAAAAATACAAAAAGAATCATCCCTCACCTCTAGACCTAGTTTAATTAAGTTTTGATCCTAACGACACTATTCCCCGAGAGAACGATCAATCCCCCAGTACTTGCCACTACACTATACTACATCGGTCAGGTACACTGCTTGGTGGGGATTGCAAGCTTCTCGAGATCCCTCGAGAGGTAAAGCCTTTTGCAAGGTTACAAAACCACGCATCAAGAAAAAGAAATTAAATTCTGCAATCTTACTAGAAAGGAATCTAGCAAGTAGACCTAATAAAAAGAAATTTTAACCTAGACAATAACTATTCCTCGAGCTGCGGCGCCAAAAACTTGATGCGTGGAATTGCGCCCTCGCAAAAGGTTTTACCTCTCAAGGGATCTTGAGAAGCTTGCAATCCCCACCAGGCAGTGTACCTGATCGTTGTAGTATAGTATAGTGACAAGTACCGGGGGATTGATCATTCAACTCAAAGAATAGTGTTCGCTAGGGTTAAAACTCACTAAAACTAGGTCTAGAGGTGAGGGATGATTCTTTTTGTATTTTTATATTTTAAAAGAAAGCTCGAACGATATTATGTTGATAACATAATACAATATTAGGGAGCTTTATGTGAGGAGTCATATACTTCTGAATTGTGATGGCCCGAACGGTGTTATATTATATCTAAAACATTAATGAACCTAAGAACAATAAATTAAGAAACTTAAACACGATAACTAAAGCTTGAGATACATCCAAACCTACAACACACTAGGATACGTGAGTAAGGCAGTCTAGTTCCCGAGTCACTCTTTGCATCACTTAGATATCTCTAAGCCCAGGTGAGTTTTCATAGCCTCACACCTTTTAAATGCTTTCTAAATGCTTTACAAACCCTGCGAGGGGGATATATCCTACTTGCTTTACTTAAAATCGAATACAAGTCTTTTTCTTTGGTTGTTGCACGAGTAAACTAACTGCCACCACTACATAACCAAAATTCATGAATCTAATTGTTTGGGATACTTTACCCACGCGAACGCGAATATAGTTGATAGATCTATTGGAGTTTGACAACTCCCGTTGGTATTAATATCTTACTGGATGGTACCAATAAGTACTATATTTGAACCCACTAAAGGTTTAACTTTGGCAAGTTATCCTTCCCATCCCTTCATGGTTGAGTCTGCAGCCCCCATGACCCAGATTGTTAACGTGTGGTTCATGAGCTTAGTGCAACATACCCCACTCATGATAATTGTGCATGCATCACAATTATCACAAACACACTACATTTTCCCAGATGGGTGTAACAACGGAACCCAGGGAACTTGTATTCACTAACACTTAAACCTATGACTCTCGCTCAACACCTAGCGTTGACTTTTAAGCATGTATCCTAGGTATATTACTTCTACGAAGATATGGCAGAAGGAGGCATTGAGCTCGGAGGACTTTCAACCCGGCTATCATTCAAACATAACCTAACACCTAGATTGTTGGGACCTCATCAAAAGTAAAATTATATCTTTTACAAATAAAACTCCGATAATTAAATAAATGATAACTAAATTTCTAAAACGTCTCTTTTCGAGTCGTTTTCTATTATGTAACTGTGATTCTAGGAAGTAATACCCCAAACACTTAATCCGCTGTGATCAGTAAAAAATGGGGGTGTTACAGATTGGTATCAGAGCTTCAGTTGTAGAGAACAAGGTCAAATCCTAAACTACAGCACAGTTGATACGTGAGAATCGCACCAGGCTTTACCTCTCGAGGGATCTTGAGAAGCTTACAACCCCCACCAGGCAGTGTACCTGATCGTTGTAGTATAGTATAGTGACAAGTACCGGGAGATTGATCGTTCAACTCAAGAATAGTGTCGCTAGGATTAGAAAGCCTAAAAACTAGGTCTAGAAGTGAGGGAAAGTTGTGTCGCTAGGAATAGTGTCTTTTTGTATTTTTATATTTTATAAAAGCAAGTAAAATCTCGGGTTTTGGAAGAGTGGACGGAATTAGTTGCTAGGCAACTAACCCAATAAACTACTAATGCAATTAAAATTAAATAACAGAAATGAAAATTAAACTAATTATACTAATGTGGTGTAAACAATGATGGGGAAAGTTGTGTTTACTTAGGTTTCATTACTCCCTAGATATCTTTTACAGGTTGATAGTTTGTTACAATTGCATGGATGACGGGTCATATTCCTTAATACTAGTCGTAGGGCAGTGTACAATATTCCCTAACTCTATAGGATCCTACTTCACTCCTATGTCGAGCCGTTAGAAGCTCCTAACATGGGATCATTAGAATTCTCCTACGCATTAAATACAACCAAAAATCGTAGTACACCTCCGATCATGTTTCTTAAGACGTTCAAGCAAGTTACCAATGGAAGTCTGCCAGTTTTCTTAAGCCTAACATCGAATACAATCATCTGTAACAACTATAAATAAACAATCAACCCATAATTAACATCTAGGTTTCACTACATCTAAGCAAACACAAAAGAAATCTAGCCTAGCATGTTAAATTGAAGACAAGCGTAAGATATATTCAAACAACCCATAGACATTTTGAATGAATTGAAAGAGTACTTATCTCAAATAGAACATGAAAGATTCAAAGGGTTGAAACCCTTGAAAAAGCTGTAAAAATCAGCCTAGGGTTTTTCCCTCAAAGTTGCATACTAATGAATGAAATTTGGAAAACTATATATAGATTTTATAGGGTGACGGCGTCATGTATTGAGTTGTGATGCCGTCAACTCGCCGCCATAATAGAAATCGTATTGCCTAGATCCACTTGTGACAACGTCATGTGTAAAATTGTTCTGGGCCGTCACTAATACTTGGACCATGACGGCCTTGGGTGACGCCGTTATCTCCTATGCACAAAACTCTCTGGATTGTCACGTGTATTGTCCACTTCCACCTCTTTTGTTACTCTTGACGCCGTCATGTAGGAAGATGTGACGCCGTCAGGTACTGTTCCCAGCAAGAAAAATTAAGACTTTGCCGTTTTCTTCACTTTTATGCTCCAAAAACGTCCAAAATGCTTCCTTTTCCAGATTTCACTCCAAAAGTACCTAAAATGACAAAAGGAACGATTTAAGGCAATATTTGATCAAATAAATTCGAATTCGGGCTTAAATGACCCCTTAAAAGTGGTTCACTTTTCGCCTCATCAACAGTCAAACATCAATTGCAAGAAGCCCTGAACAGAATGGAGTCGTCGAAAGACGCAACAGAACGTTAATGGAAGCTGCAAGAACTATGTTGATTAATGCTCAATTACCAGATTACTTATGGCCGGAAGCTATCTCAACTGCATGTTACACTCAAAACCGTTGTATGATCACAAAACCCCTTATCAGATTGTTCACAAAAGAAAACCAAACATCGATTACTTTCATGTATTTGGAGCTCTTTGTTATCCGAAAAATGATCGTGATGATTTAGGAAAACTTAAAGCAAAAGTAGATGTTGGTATATTTGTCGGATATTGCGAAAATTCCAAAGGCTTTCGGATATGGAATCGTCTTACAAGAGAAATTCAAGAGACTAATCATGCTAATTTTTATGAACTCACACAAATGGCTTCTGAGCAAAACAGCTTAGGACCCGCATCTAACAGTCTGAACTTTCCAGACTCTTCAATTGAACAATTGTCTCTCACCCGTAAAGAACTGGAAACCTTGTACGTTTGCTCCACTGTTTGATGATTCAATTGAAAACCGTCCTCAAGAGGTCTCACAAATTTCCGCTGCACACCCTGAAAACGTACAAGTACCTGATACACCTCAACAAACAACAACCACTGTTGAGAAAGACGGTCCTCCAAGTGAATCTCCAACAACAGCAGGACAAACCGCTTCCAACTCCAGACAATCAGCTGAAGATCCATAACAACAATCAGTACCACAACCTGCAGATTATGACGGAAATGCTTTCTTCAATCCATTTGCACCGACTCCAACCGTTTATGATATAGTAGAGTTGTCTTCTCGCAATTTGGATCCGTCCAATATGCATATGTTCTACCAAAATCACCCTTCGACACATCATTGGACTTTAATAGATTTGGAAAAACAAGTTGGACGCAGAAGGCACAGTCACAATAAATCTAGTTTAGTAGCAAAAGGATACAGTCAATGAAGTAGGAATGTACATCACTGTCATCATCAAAAGCTTAGTATGTAGCCATGTCTACTTGATGTGCTCAATTCATTTGGATGAGAACTTAGCTCACGGACTACGGCTATGTATTTGACAAGATCCTGATGTACTGCGACTCAAAGAGTGCTATTGCTATCTCATGCAACACCATTCATCATTCCAAGGCCAAACTAATTGCTCTCCACTACCATTTCATCAAGGAGCATGTTGAGAAGGGTACAATTGTATTAGATTTTGTGGGTACTGAATACCTATTGGCGGACTTGTTTACAAAGGCATTGCCTCCATCAAGGTTTGCTGATTTAGTTCACCATATGGGTTTGCGGTGTTTGACTCCAGATTATTTGCAAAATTTTCTCAAAAACAAGTAACAAAAGTCAAACACCAAAAATTTTTGTAAATATTGTTATTTAAAAAAAACAATACAAAAAGAATCTTCTTTCCCCATGTAGAAACTTCTTATCTTCAAAACTATGTTCCTCCTTTAAAACAAATTTTTCTTTACATTGTCAAAATAAACATGTTTTGAGGGGGAGAAAACTTTCACAAAATCATGAAGTTTCCACACCTCATCATAATTCTTCAAGAAAAATTGTTTCTTCATCATTCGAATTAAAAATTCGTTTTCAAAAACTTCTATGATCTCTCGAATTAAAATGTGCACAAAGGTTTCACAAAATAAATGCTAATTCAAGGGGGAGAAAAGAAATTTTTCTGCAAGAATTCCAAGTTAACCATGTTTAGACTTCAAATGGAAAAGTACTAAACCTTTAATGAGTAAAGTTCACAAAAGTCTTAAACTTAGGTAAATGGACCTTGCATGGAAAATAAAACAGGCTCTAACAAATGTTTCAACAAATGTTCTCAAAAGTTTCACACCTAATTTAAAACCTCAACGAATCAGAATAACGATTTTTTTGAACCTCGACTTCTTTTCGATTGTGAGTTTCTAATTTCTTCATGGTTGCTGTCTAATCATTCCCTAAATGTTTAAAGTGTTTTCAATGGTCAAAAAGCATAATCAGAAACTAGGGTTTATGTAATTATCGACCCGGGCTTTCATTTTTATGTGTTTAGTCTAATAAACCAGTTTATATAGCTTTAGAGAACACTAAAGAATGCTCGATTGGTGTGTTTGCTCGATTAGGAACAACATAGGTTTGAATTGAAGTGATTTTGGGTTCAAGATTTCGATGTCTTTGCTGCTACTACTAGGACGTTTATTTGTTTAATATTCACATTAAGATGCTAACATGTGTGCAAAGTCTCAAGTCATAACCCCAAACCATGATTGGAAAATTTTGAGTGAAAGAATGAATTAATCTATGATCTTATGTGTTAATTTGAGAATTCTGAGCACTTTTGTTGATTTAGAATGAGTTTTTGATTCATCTGTATACTTGTTTGTGCCTGATGCATTTCTGTGTGTACAAGTACATGTCATCCCATTGAAAGTCAGTAGTTCAACAATTGTCAAAATGTTTCTTATGGAACATATTTTGAGGATAAAGGGAAAATGTGTTTAAAGGCTAAACTGGTAAAAGGATTCAAAATGGTGAGAAACAAATTTTTCAAACTCTACACTCTCATTTTACACCAGTAAAGCAAGTGTGGAGACCAAAGCGAAGTCGTTCAAAACCTTTCAAAATTTTCAAAATCTGGAATGCTTTGGCTGCAATAAAAGAATGACTCTGATCTGAACATCCCAAATACCGGAAGGTTTCCATTCATCACAAAAATAAATCTTCAAAAAGAACCCATGAGGTTCAACTCTAAATGGAAATCTTCTTCTTCAGATTTTAAAACTCAAAAGAGATACTCCGGGCCTCAAACAACTTTCAATAGTAAAAGTGTTTTAAATTGATTATGTTTTCTAAAACCTTGAGCAGAATCATCTCTCGAATTTTCAAAAAGTATTTCTTAAATACGATTCAAAATTCTGCTTAAGAAGACTTTCTATCGAATAAACTTCATTATTTGAGGGGGACTATTTTGTTAAAAGAAAACAAATTTTGTATTAAAACATCGGCTTGTGCACACATTACAGTGTACAACCCGTTCTTGTAAAGAAAGGACCCTGAGGTACGCTTCAGTGCCTCAATCCTGATATAAGGAGCGAAGGCTTCTTACTTTTGAGTAGAATTAATCAAACTTTCAAAGTTTTTCATAATTCTGCGCAAAAGGACAAGTATTTCACCTCAATAAGTCTCAACACTTGTTGAGGGGGAGCACTTCTAAAATTCTTTGTTCTAAAATGGAAAAGTTCTTGGTGTCAACTCCCCGTAAACCTCAAAATGCATACTTTAATCAAAAAGTTTATCAAAAACAACATCAAATATGCTATTTTTTAGGGGGAGAAAAGGAAAAAAGTGATTAAAATATGAATGGTTAAGGATGCTAAAATTGAATCTCGTGCGAGCTAGACTTAGAATTGACCCAGGAATTGACGAAACAAAAGTTAGCAATCGAAAAGACTTATCCTCGACTGGTAATGACATCAAGTTAGTTATTAGAGCTAGTTGTCACCTAAAAGCTGACAATGGAACTCTCTAACTAGCCACGTAAGAGTGTCTTGAAAAGGATTTGTCTAAGTTGAAATGTACCGTTTTGAGAAACTTTCTGTGGACTCGACCAGGCCGGGTAATAACTTTGAGCTAGTCTAATTAGTGATATAAGCATGTCTCGAATCGGTCTTGTTCACTGAAAGTGGATCAATTCAAAGGTGCTTGCTCCTCCCGCATGTGCAAATTTAATAACACATAAGCACATGTGAAGGGGGAGCCATTCAAAAGAAAACACAAAACTCTCAAAGTGTTAAACAAAATTGTTTGATAATCACAAACACTTTGAGAGATTTTCAAATGGTGTTTATGGCAATTATAGGATAGTCATGGAGTAATAAGGTGACTAAGGTTAGGGAAAACAGTCCTATGATCCGCCAGAGCCGGAGGGATCTACCCAAGGACATCACCAATAGTTAGTATTAGAAGTATTTAGGTATGATATGAAAAAAAGAGTAAAGAATGAAAGGAGAACGAAGTGGTTGAAGAATTACAAAGAAAAGTAAAGAAAATGGTGAAAAGAAATAGCCCTCCATATGTTCAACCTTAGGGCAGACGCCGGGTTCAATTCATATGCTACTGGTTGTTGCTAAGGTGACACCGGTATTGAAGACGAAGACGTCATGGACCCAGTGATGCAATGCACTAAACCTTCTTAACCACTCAAGTTCTCTTAAAAGAGCTTGTTTCATTCTCAAGGGGAACCCTGCATAATCTATCGACCGCTCATTATGAGCCATGTTGATATTGAAACAGGAGACTCCTCCCAGTCTCTGATGACTAAATGAAGCACTTATCGAGTCTAGAGCCCCGCGATTACATCATAAGATCTCTTAGGAACACTTAATATTTCTACACTGGTTGTTCTACATAAATGGACACCAGTTGTAAATTATCGAGTCCTTCGCAGATCTTAGCAATCTGCCGAGAACGTTTATGAGAGGATTTACTTATGTATTTCTCAATGATTGAATGGAAACTCCTGCCAGGGTCAACATTAAATAGTCCTGACAGCAGATCACTTCGGTAACTCCTTTAGGTTACGCTTAGTGTTCGTGGTGGTTCCAAAACGGTCTACAGTCGTGGGGTGATCTCTAGCGACTCACCCATTTGTTGATCTACTTATTAGATCTTGTAAGCCCTCTTGGGGGTATCCGAATTGGGAACAGCCTTGGTAAGGGTTAGAAGGAGTCTTCACACTATGTTATTGATGATCTCTAATTCCGAACCTGTAAGTACCGGTTGTTTATTGCTAACGGTTTACCTTCAGCAACACATCACCTCCATGACGATAGATTCGACATGCTCATAAATACATCTTGTAGTCAAAGAAAGCTCCCCCAAAGTTCTAAGCAACGCAAAGTTCATCAAAAGATTCTGCACCAAATAAGAGGAATCTACAAAGTAAAGGGACTAAGATCAAAGTGAAAGAAAGAGAACTACATGTATATGAAAGTCATAGTCCAAAGATGTATGAGCATGTTGGAAAGATGAACATCCACCAAAGACGATGAAGTGACGAAAGGCAGACAACAACACAATCACAACTACATCACCAAGAACAAAGAATTAATAGCAAATAATATTCATCTTACATCATTTTTGAAGACGTCAATTACTACTAAAGTCAAAGTTCAAGAGTTAGAAGATCTCGACGTCGGGCAACCTTTGATGACCAACACTTAGGGGCAGATTATTGGGAACAAACTTTGGTTATATCAAGTGTCGGTCATTGTGTTTTGTAATAGATTGTTATAAGATATTAGTACGTTAAGTTTTAGTAAGTTTTGTGTTATTATTATTTACTATTCATGTTTTGCCAAAGTCTAAAGGCTAAATATATTATGTGAAATATGTATGTTGCCCTAGACAAGGCATATATATACTCTTGTAATCCCTCCAAGGAGGGTGTTGGTTCTTCCTTAATATCATTTCATATTTTCTTTTACAAGTTCCTTCCACTCTTTCTCTCTCTAAGATTATGTGATTACATGTTAAGAAAATATGACCTAACACGACCCTAATAGAAAATGCGTGATATGACGAATCATCGACATCCAGAATCTTTAGTAAGTTTCATTACACGACCATGTGTACCTCACCATTGACCAAAAAAATCCCTTTGCTTTTACAGTGGTTACAAATAAAAGTTACTTCAAAAGGGAGTGAGTCACCCATTTCTCTGCAACCTTATGTTATCACAGATAGTAATCAAATATCATGAAACAATCCTGATTGCATGTATGATAGATGGGATGGTACTACAAATCAAGGGAAGTTAACTGTTTAGTTTTTTTTTTATTATTGAATTGGACTACTATATACAGGATGTAAATGATGATTTTAGTCATACTGATCCTTACAAATTTGTTCCTATTATAGGTGTAAATGGAGGACCAGAAATTTTTTGTAGCAGCCTGAGTGGAAACTGGAAACAACAGAAGCAGAGATTCCATGCCCCAAGTACCGACACTTACCTACGTCATTAAACTAATTCATAGTGCAACATAAATGTACCTGATGTAGGCCTATTATGTGAATGGGTTAATTCAGGATATGTTTTGTTTAACATGGCTCACGTTTTATTTAATACAAATTATACACAGGTAAATCAATAATTAGTTTAGAAAGTCTTCTAAACCTTATTTTTCTAAATTAAGGTTGGATCATTCTTTATACAAACCAGTCATGGAAAAAAGGGTTTTATGTCATCCTAAATGTCCCAAAGAATTACCCATTTATACCCGTTAATTAACTAAGCTAACCAATGTTTGGTCTTCAGTAGTTCAATGATCTTATCTTTATAATAAGTTTTGATTTTATGACATGTATTCATGCTCTTACAAGAGGTTATTCAAGGGGCTTAATAATGTCTTTTTTATCAACGTCCATTACCTTCTATTGTCCAACATAAGTCGTCCATGTAGTGGCTGATTGGTTTTTGCTATTTTTTCGAAGACTAATTGTATCGTTAATTGTATGCAATAGGTGTCGATAGTCAAAACCACAAGGATGCTTATTCAGATGGTTGAAATGAGCTAGAGATCAGCAAAGGGATAATGTTGTTCCAATAATATCACGTCTACAACTAATCTAAATATGTAAAGTGGGTGTGAACACTTTAGAGAGAAAAGAGAGAGAGATCTCAAAAGTATCGCATTGCTAGAGAATAGAACATATACCTCATAGCCCATGAGGTAGGGGTATTTATACCCAACGTCTAGCCAAGCCTCCATCGCGGATATACAAGTTCCGCGATGGTAAACTTGTGTCGCATAGAACTATAGTTACACAACATACCCTCTACTAAGATAAAGTATAAATAGAAGTCCCTAACTAATGATTTACACTTTTTGTGTTCCAATAATCTCCCCTAAGGGTAGATCATTCGGGTCTTCTATTTATGGGTGTTCCTCTAGACTTCACCTTCGGTATCCAATGCAATTTTCCATAAATCTCCAGATACTTCGAAGGTGGAGTCTTTCTTCCACATATTGTGCAAACAATCCCATCTTTGCCTTTTGATCATCATGCATCTCGGTACTTGTCCTCCGGTGATCTTGATCCAGCAAGTCATGGATTCCTTGAAGAACCCACTTTAGCGTACCATAACTAAACTTCGGTATCTCATTAGTGATCACCAGCCTCTTGTATCCCGATGCATTTTCATATACTAAACCCAGTTCGAACAGTGGATGTTCAATACAAGTCCACAGTTCATATTCATCAATATCTGGTATAGTGATCATCGGGTGAGTGAGGTTGACCTTCTTCTGGAGGCTTTCAACACCCATTTGAAATTCATCGACATGTATAATTGACAATTGTGATCTCATGAAGATTTTAAGAGCATCACGAATGTCATCTTCATTACCTTTATCGTGCTTGTAGCTGATGTTAGACAGGTACATGTCTTGGATGTCTTGAGGATGGAGAAGGTGGAAATCAGCTTCACGAAAAACGTAATCGAGATTATCGTGTCTTCTGACCGCGAAGTTGATGAACCCATCAGTTCTGAACTGGTGTGAGAAGACGTACACGTAATGTACAATACGATGTCTTGTGAACACTTTGTGACAAGGAAGAGAGTCTTTGTATCTCTCTTTGAGAAAGTCTTTAGCAGCCTCGTTCATTGCAGTAATTCTCATGTACGCTTCCACATTATATTCATTATGATCAATCTCAGATATGATGAACTTCTCACGATGAATCCCTTCTTCAAGAAATCCATCTCCTCATTCCTCGAACAACAGACTTGTGGTTGTTGAAGGTCTATACTTGTCATTTCCTGAAATGAGATAATGTAAATCGAAGTTCTCAAATGTTGTGGGTTCTGGGAATCTTAGTAGTGGATGATTAATGATTTGTTCAGGTGAAGTGGTAGTTTTTCTGACGAGTTCATGATCATATACATCTCTGACACGTGCGTCCATCAGAATCTTCCCATAAAGTTCATCTGTTACATGCCTTGTGGCAGACTGACTTAATGAGAATGCCTTGGGCTTTTCAACCGTTGGCATACTTGTTGGTTCAGTTCCCATGGACTTTCCCATATCATTTCCACTCGTGTCTGTCACACTTACCCTTACTTCTTCCTTTTCTGTTTCACCTGAGTCAATAGCTGCAACACTCTCTTGTACATTTTGAGTATCAGAAGATCGAGATTTTATCGGTTGCATGCTTGACCTGGTGGTTGATGAAGTTTGTTGTGTTGTAGAGGAAGTGAAGGTGGTGCGTCTCAATCTCTTTGATCTCCTCTCCCCCTCAGGATTACCCGAGTCAGGGTCATCCTGGTTACGTTTATGAGATTGAGGTCTGCATGTTTGCTCTAGAACAAGGACTTTTCTTTGACCTCCTTTATCGTGTGAAGTAGCTTTTTGTGATTAGCAGTCATTGACGATAGGAGAGTTTCTATATTTGTGGAGTCTTGTCCAGAGGCATAACTGGCCATGAGTGAATGATAGAGGTTTGGTCTTTCATTCTGAAGATGAGGTTGATCAGTAAAGATTTTGTGCATCATTTCTCGAAGTTGATCAAACGTGAGTTCCTCATCTCCAGTGACCTCTTTGGCAATAGCTTCATGAATTTTTCTTCGTTTCTCTTTAGCTTCGTATTGTTCTTTGAAGTCTGCAGCAAATTCATGTACCGCTTGATTTAGATATCCCAAAGTGATGTTAGCAATGGGAGTCTCTAGTCGAGTGTGATGAGTTATTGATGATGATGTTGGGATTGTTGTTGTTGTAGTAACTGTATGTGAAAGATCGGGTATTTGTTGTGGAGTAGTATGTGTTGTATGTGTTTCTGTTGTTGTAGTTGTTTTTGTTGTTGGTGTTTGTTGTTGAGTTGGTGGATTAGGCGGGGTGAATGGTAATGAGTCGGATCCACGACATGTTTCTGACGAAAAACTAGTCGTTGTGTCAACACATGACGCATGATTAGTTCATTCAGGAGTACCTACGAGTTGGTGTAACTCGGATGATTTGATTATACTACTGGTGTCTGATTCTAACCTAGTCTCCTTTCTACCTTCCGGCCTATGTGTTGTATCCACCTCCTCTCCAGCATGCCCTTCATTTGCAACATTGTCATTATCATTATCATCGGACAATGTTGTTTTAGAATCTCCTATAAGTGTTGTTCCAGATTCTTTACTCACGTCAGTTGTATCCTTTTCCCTTATGTCCCCAGACTGCTGAATGTCAGCAAGTCTTTGTAACCTCTTATGCCTTTTATCCCCTTGTTCAACAAGTTGTTCCTTACTCCCCGTCTCTAGTCCTAACTTGGCCCTAGAATAATTCCTTATGCGTTTCAGGGGTAGGTCCGCTCGGTTTCGAGCTTTCCATAGAAACGGAATATCTACGTATATATTCCTTGTATGCCATTGACTCTTGTCAGCAAGATCAAGCAGTTCTTTAGGTATGGGCATTGGTGGCTTAGTTGTTGCATCTTTTTCCGGTTGCAGATTTTTCATGACTTTATCATTAATTCTGACTTCAATCGGCCTTGCTGACAATTTGTTAGATTTCATCATATCTCTAATGATGAGCTTGATGAATCTAACAAAAGGAATATAGGCACCCTTCGCCTTCTTTTTCATCTTTGACTTGAGTTTGTTTTGTACCAATTCAACTAGCTCAATCCAAATTAACGAAGCATAGTCAAAGTGGCACTGATTAACCACACCATAAAATATCTGGTAGATAGAGAATCTTCCAGCATCAATTCCAGCTTCTTTGCCTGCAAGGCATCAGTTAAGAATACAGAAAATTGTTGCCCATAAGCCTGGAAGACACTTTCTCTTGAAACTAGAAGTGTTTATGAGCTTGATTAAGGCATTGTCAAAGCCAAGTTCCAAAAAAAATTGTTGAATTTGGTTATTGCCCAGTAGAACTTCAAACCCGTGTCTGTTGTTGGATGTTGTTGCCGGTAAGTCCAGTGCACATCTGAGTGACTCACTTGTAAGTGTGGTTGTGTATCTGTCAACTGTGACTTTCAGCATTGCGGGTTTGGAGTTAGGAACAACATACACTATGTTCCAGAATTGTTGAATGTAGATTTGAGGGATTTCAATTGCAGTGTTGTTGAGAGCAGGGAATATTGGGTGATTTTTCAGTATTTCAACGATGATTGGATGATCACATTTGAACTGATGTGGATTACACAGATAGTTGCTGTCACCCAGTCTGGCATAGTTGGTGGAGGGAAGGATTTGTTCAGAGGTGTGTTGTGGTAGTGATGCATTAGGATGATCTGGAACTTCTTGAGGTTGTTGTTGTTCTTGAGCCATTGTAATGATTGATTCTGAAATGACATAAAAGATGTAAGCATCTTTGATAAAGTTTACAATATTTATTTTTCACTGTCTGTTTTTATATGCTCTGGCATTTCTTTTCGAGCATATTTCTTTTTTTTTTCTTTTCTTCTGCTTTCTTGCTTTTATAGCATAAGCGCATGCTCTTTTCTTTTCACATGCAATTTTATTCTCTCTTTCTGTTTTTATTTTCCTCACCAAAAAAAATTTGTTGATTTGTGATACTTTTTCAAAAAAAATGTTTAAGGTATAGAATAAACGTTATTTTATAATGCTCATGCTTTAAAATACGTTTATCTGACCCTTTTGATGCTTTGGGAAAAAGTATCATCTTGAATTCAAACAAAAGTTTTCTAGTTAAACTAGAATCCTTGTTTTTGGAAATAAAAACTTTCACAGAAAAAGTTTGTTTCATGAGTGTAAGATTTCTTAACAACTGACAATACTTTAGACTCTCTATTACGTGGGCTAGTTAAAGGATTCCATTATCAGCTTTTAGGTGATAACTAGTCCTAGTAACCATCTTGAAGATGAGAAGTCTTAAGTGGAGTCAATTATAATATGTCTTAAAAGAGCTTTTGTTGCATAAGTGTGAGATTTCTCAAAACATATCTAGACCTTGGATACTCTATTACGTTGTTTAGCTAAAGGGATGCATTATCAGTTTTTAGGTGATAACTAGCCCTAATAACTACCTTGAAAATGAGATACCCTTAGTGTAAATAGAGTTGATTCGTCTCAAAACCATTTGAATGAAAACAATTAAGAGTGAAAAGTCTGTTAAGTGATTGCATGAATTGGTTTGAAATTCTATTCATGATATTGGCAATCACTAACATATTGTAAACATATCCGTCAAATTAGTCATATACACAAAGTATTCTTAAAAGTTGCAATCATAGAAAAGTCTAAGTGTAGTAATTAAACATATGCATCACATAGTCTTGTTAAGGCAATAATAGTGATACAATCCCAGTCTAATTATCAAGAAAAACTAATCATATGCAATATTTTATGTCTCAAAAGTTTTCATTTAGTCTTTAAAATGAGAACAAATTGAATTAGATGAAAACAAGTTGAGAAAAATGCTTGTGTAGATTGTACAATCACTTTGGCTTTTTGAAATCAAATTTTTTCTTAATTTGAGAAAGAATGTTTTGATCAATGTTTGTTATTTAATCAAAATTTATTAAAATGTTTGAAAAACTTTATATAAATGCAAGATTTATAAAAATTTTGCAAAGATTTTAAATTTTTTTAGCAGAGTAACATTTAGTATAAGTAGGTGAAAAAGCTTTGCAATATTTGGTATCGCGGATTTGGAGTCGCGGGCAAATGGTCAATGAAAGTCGATTTCGCATTGAAGGTGACTCAGGTATCACGGACCAAACTAAAGGTGATGGTAAGCCATCGCATAAAGTTTCGGACCCAAAACATTCGTATTGAAAACTGTGATGGCAAGGCATCGCATGACTTTTTGAAAGGCTCGTATCGCGGAGCTTTTACCCGCGATGCGAAGAAAATTTTCATCGCAGTTAAAACTCTTGGATTTTTTAAATAATACTTAATGCACTTTTTGCCTCTTTTCTTAAGTCTCGTATCGCATCCAATACTATGTCACATTGAGAACTGTTCATCTTCTTCCCAAAATCAGCCCGTTTTAACCAAATCAAACCATTCAAAAACCCGTTTTCTATCAAATTGATGATCAAACCGATCTATCTCAGTCATCTAACCACAAAGTTTTTGTGGAAAACTAGAAGGGGTTGAATAGTTTACCGTTTAAAAAACTTTAAACTTGTTGTATCAAATGTCCATTTTTAGCTTGTTCTAATATGAAAGATGTTACTTGTAGTTTATGACTTAAAACATGTTATCACACAAGTACAATCAACACGTCTGATGTGCGTTTTGTTAGTGCAAGTTTTAAATTTATAAGGGTGAATTACCAAATCTAGAAACAACACATACGAGCAAGTGTACTCGTCCGTTATAGCAGGATATGATGGTAAGTCGGGATCGTTCGCAGGGATTTGTGAGTGAATCAAAATATAAGTCTAAAAGTAAATCTCTAATGTACGCAAATAAGATAATAAGCAAATTCAATAATTTAAAAACTACACTTGTTTAGACTAGTTTTCTACTTAATGACACATATGATTGTGATAACTTTTGATAACATGTTGGTTGTGATAATTAGATGGTGGTCTAATCTATTGTTTCTACAAGTTAAACCTTCGTCAAGATTTTAGTTCATAAAAACAAGCTTTAGGTGTAAACCAATCAATTCAAGATCCATCCAAGGTTCATAAGGTATGGTGAATATCTTAAACACAAGAACAAACTCTTATTACAAATCAAATACTCTTAGGAAATGGTCATTACAAAAGGTAACCCATTCATAGACAAAAAGGTTACAATTGTTTATAAACATCTAAACTTTCGTCCAACTAAAGGTTTACAAACAATCTGATTTGATGTTATAAAATCATTCTCATTACAATCATACTTCTTGCTTCTTTGTTTAGTCAAGAATAATCATGGTGAAAAACAATCATTCATAGACAAATGATTATAACTAGTTGAATAATAACAAATCTTTCGACCCTTGAAACTATTAACAATTAGTTAATCATGGCTCAACAAATGTCAATATGAAACTTAAGGTACAATTGGTTCTTAGGATTGACTTGAAATTGAATTAAAACATGTTATCACAATCATAACTATCACTAAGCATAAAACATCATCAAAACAAGTGTAAAAAGACTACTAGCCACTTATAGCAAACATGCAAATAAACTCAGAATATTTAACATTAGAATCCATGGTTTTAAGTCTTACAATGCTTTGGAATTGATAACAAATGACAAGGTATTGATAACCTAAGTATTGGTGATGATTTCTTGAGATTTTTGGCCTCCAAATGTTGCTTTCTTGGTCCTCCAAAGTTCCTGGTTCTTTCTGCACGAATTTCCCTTCTTTGAGAGCTAGATGATGATAATAATTGACAGTAGTAATGAGAGTAAATGATCTCTTGAATTGTGTCTTCAATTGTGTACTCTTGGGGTCCTTTTAGGCTTGTCAAATACTCCTAGTAATGAATAGGGACATAAATGCTGGAGCTTGGACAACAAGACACTAAGAAGGGCCTAGAACAATGGGACAAAAGACCAAGATTCATGCACAAGAAGTTGGTATAAACAGGCAGAGATGTCCATCCGATCGGTTGCGGGTTGGCACCGATTGGATGGATGTGGTAATTGTGGCTATCCGATCGGTTGTACTCCAACCAATCGGATGGTAGGTTCTTGTTGCTTTGGACTTTGACTTTTCCTTGTGTAGTTCTTTATGCACTATCCAAACTTGATTAACTCTGAACTTGGAACTTTGAGATGACAAGACTTAGGTTCTCCTTATAAAATGCATCACAGATTGGACTTTTGAACTTGGGAATCTTCGTGTAATCGCATATACTTCATTTTCTTCACTTTTTCTCCATTTTTCCTACATTTGGCTACATATGCTACAAAAACATACTTTGATACGATTTAGTGGCAAAAGCATACAAACTCAACCAAATAAATACACAAAAACACTAATAACGCTTATAAAAACATGTTAACTTTGAGCGTTATCAAATCCCCCACACTTAAACTTTGCTTGTCCTCATGCAAATCTAGAAGAAAACTAAATATCCACATGGTAACCGGAAGTGATTTCTGAAAATTGTGATGAAAATCCTCCTTATACAAGTATAAGTTAGATCATCCTTATTAAGCTTTTATAATTGAAATATTGAGATGTTTGACAATACCCAACGATTTTCTTGCTTGATTAACACTTCTAAAACACCTCACGATAGAAGAATAAGATATAACTCACTCATAACACTCATATATGGGGTAGCATATATGATAAATCACACTCATTGCTCAGTCATGATCTAATTATTACTATAGGCTTGTACAAGAAACAAAACTAGCAATGGCGTAAGCACCAAGTCTACATATCAAAGAGGTCTTTTATTCGGGTTTACGCTAAAAAGGGTTAAGGGTAGGAATAAGTCATGGGATTATTGAAGGGTAAGTTATGATTAAGAATATACAAACTAATCCAAGTCTATAGATCAAATGTTATTAGCTTTTCTTCCTTGAATCATAACCTCGTAGTCTTTGAGAACTTCATTCTTTCGCGATCAATGCTTTATTTTATAGCTTCAATGGCTATACATAAAACTATACATATCAAACTAACAACTTTTTTTTTTCTTTTTTTTTTTTTTTTTTTTTTTTGCAAATAACTGAAATTCATAACACTTGGAAACACTTGTCATCATATATATTGTGATGACTATACTTTTACTTGCTTCAATCGCTGATTCCTGAATTTCCACTTTCTCATTTCTTTCTTCATGATTCATAATATAATACCTCATAAAGCTAACAACTCACCAAGACTTGACTAAAGGGTAAGGCTAGGCTAAAAATTGTAAAATCTTTTTGTATTTTTTTATGGTTTTAATCAAAAGAAAAGGAAAGGCTCAGAAGGTGTAACTAAGGGTATCTAGTGTTAAAGATGAACGCTAACAAAAGGGTTAAAAATTGGAAATTAACTAATCAATGTGACTAGCTAAAAATCAATAAGGAAGGCTATTTGGTTAAAATCCTAAGAATGCCTCTTATCACGTATGTATACTTATATTACAAAAATGTAATCTCACAACGGTCTCGTAATGATTCACAAGTATAAGTTCTAGAATAAATAAAATCATCGGCACACTCATAACAAAAGATTCGAGCATATAAGATGTATGCTAGATATGAACAGGCTAAAATCCTCACAATTTAGTGGAAAGAGTTATAATGTGTGCTAGCAAATGTTATCGATCCAAAAATGGATTGCAATATTAATCGGGACACATCTCAATTCTTTCAAAATTACTGATTTTTCCAGTGGATAGATCCAGTTATTCTAATAAATTACTCCTAAAAGTGTGAAAACAACTAGATAATAAGGACAAACAAAATTTAAAAATTAACTCAATATTAGACTTAATTTCTTATTTACCTACTCACCCCCCCCCCCCCCCCCCCACACTTAAGTTAAGCATTGTCCTCAATGTGATAAATGAACTTAAAAGTATGAAAGTAGGGAAAATGAGAAAATAAACCATGATATCCGGTTTTATGTTTCTATCCAATCTTCTGTTTCTTGCAATCAACACCTACATTATTAGAAACAAAAACAAACAAACAAAAAGCATTGCAATTTTATTCAAATTAGTGGCACACCCCCACACTTAAGTTTGACCAAGTGGTAAAACTTTGGGGTGCAGACACTGAAAAAAATATAAATTAAAAATAAATACACGGGTTGCCTCCCGAGAAGCGCTTGTTTTATTAACGAGTCCTCAGCCGGACTCAAACTTCGAATAGATTATGTAGTTGTAGTGTTACATTTCCTTTTAGGGATGTACACCACATTTCCTATCACAATTCCCTCCCCTGTTTCATCTATGTTTTCCAATGTAACTTTTTTCCCATGCTCTAGGAAGAGCATCATAGATAAAACCATTATTGTGTGCCCAAGGGATCATTCCCTTGTGTGGAGCCATGAATGTGATAGCTTCATATTCATATTCGGATCGAATTTCTTCATTAGAAATTACGTTTAATTGCTCTTTATCATAATAGAGTTTAATTCGGTGCCCATTTACAATGAAACTTCCACCATGTTTGTCATAAAGTTCAACATAACCTGATGGAAATCCATGTTTCACTACATATGGTCCAAACCATTTTGGCTTGAGTTTCGGAGCTTTAAACTTGTATTTCATATTGAAGAGCAGAACTTTATCTCCAGCTTTGAATTGTTTTTGAATTCTCAGCTTTCTTTCGTGGTAAGCTTTGGTTCTTGCTTTGTATAGCTGGGAGTTCTCATAAGCTTGAAGTCTTAACTCATCGAGTTCATGCAATTGCAAAATCTCTTTTCTCCAGCTATTTTTAGATCAGGATTACAGCTTCTTAGCGCCCAGTAAGCAAGGTGCTCAAGTTCGAACGGTAGATGACATGTTTTCCCATACAAGAGTCTGTATGGTGTTGTACCAATTGGTGTCTTATATGCCATATGAAATGCCCATAGAGCGTCGTGTAATTTCCTTGACCAAACGGAAGGATTGTCCTTAACCATTTTTTCAAGTATTCTTTTTATAGCTCTATTGGTATTTTCGACTTGACCACTAGTTTGTGGATGATAAGCTGTAGCAAAACGATGATGAACTCCATATCGTTTCATTACTTTGTCCATTTGTTTATTACAGAAATGGGATCCTCTATCACTTATTAAAGCTTTAGGAATTCCATAACGAGCGAAGCTTTTTAAGAAAGTTGACAACAACTCGTGCATCGTTAGTAGGAAGAGCTTCAGTTTCAACCCATTTGGAAACATAATCAATTGCAACGAGGATATATTCGTATTTGTGTGATTTAGGGAAGGGTCCCATAAAATCAATTCCCCAAATGTCGAATATTTCGCAGACTTGAATGCTCTTTTGAGGCATTTCGTCTCTTCGAGAAAGGTTACCGGATTTTTGGCACGCATCGCAGTTTTGAACGAGAGTATATGCTTCTTTGAAAATTGTAGGCCAATAGAATCCAGCATCAAAAACTTTTTTAGCTGTAGTGGAAGGACCATAATGTCCCCTAGTTGGGCCATGATGACATTCATCAAGAATTTTTCTTGTTTCGGCACCCGAAACACATCTTTGTATCATTCCATCCTTGCACATTTTAAAAAGGTATGGTTTCTCCCAATAATAGTGTTTTAGTTCTGAAAAGAACTTACTACATTGGTAGTGACTCATCCTTTTTTAAGAATATCTCCTGCAAGATAATTTGCGTAATCTGCAAACCATGGTACTTCCTCATCATCATCTTTATCTATCATCATGAGAGTTTCATCTGGAAAATAATCGTTAATTTCATTTTCTTTTAATTCTTCCAAATTCGGATTCTCGAGACGTGACAAATGATCAGCTGCAAGATTTTCTGCTCCTTTCTTGTCTTTTATTTCGATATCGAATTCTTGCAGTAGTAAAATCCATCTGATAAGATGCGGTTTTGCATCTTGGTTGGTAAACAGATATTTGAGTGCGGAATGATCTGTAAAAACTATCGTTTTTGAAAGCACGAGATAAGATCCGAATTTGTTGAATGCAAAAACTACGGCTAATAATTCCTTTTCCGTAACCGTATAGTTTTGTTGAGCATTGTTGAGTGTTTTACTAGCGAAGTATATAGGACGAAAATGTTTTCCTTCACGTTGTCCTAAAACAGCTCCAACAGCGAAATCGCTTGCATCACACATGAGTTCAAATGGTAGTGACCAATTAGGTGCAACCATAATTGGGGCACTAGTCAATTGACTTTTCAATGTTTCGAAAGCTTTAATGCACTCTGTATTGAAATCAAATACAGAATCCTTTTCTAAAAGTTTAGTCATAGGACGTGATATTTTTGAAAAATCTTTGATAAATCGGCGGTAAAAACCGGCATGTCCTAGAAAACTTTTAACGGCTTTAACGTTAGTTGGTGGTGGTAATTTGGTGATAACATCTATTTTAGCTTTGTCTACTTCCATTCCTGAACTTGATATCTTGTGTCCTAACACAATTCCTTCAGTTACCATGAAATGACATTTTTCCCAATTAAGAACTAGATGTGCAGCTTCACATCTCTCAAGCATTTTATCGAGATTGGAAAGACAAGTTTCAAAAGAATCACCAAAAAATGAAAAGTCATCCATGAAAACTTCCATAGAAGTCTCAAGCATGTCTTGGAATATTGCGATCCTACACCTTTGAAAAGTTGCAGGTGCATTACATAGACCAAAGGGCATACGCTGGTAAGCGTAGGTTCCAAAAGGACATGTAAATGTGGTTTTCTCTTGATCGGCTAGATCGATAGGAATTTGGAAATATCCCGAAAAACCATCAAGGAAGCAAAAGTATTTGTTTCCTGCTAATCTTTCGAGCATCTGATCCATGAACGGTAGAGGAAAATGATCTTTCCTGGTGGCTTTGTTATGTTTTCTATAATCAATACATACTCGCCATCCAGTGACAGTTCTAGTAGGAACTAATTCATTCCTTTCGTTGGTCACTACAGTCATTCCTCCCTTTTTCGGAACACAATGAACTAGACTCACCCATTGGCTATCCTCGATAGGATAAATAATTCCTGCGTCAAGAAGTTTGATGATTTCCTTCTAAACAACTTCTTTCATATTGGGGTTGAGTCGACGTTGTCTTTCTACAACGGGTTTAGTACCTTCTTCACAATTGATTTAGTGTTTGCAAAAATCTGGGCTAATTCCTGGAATATCATAAGTTTTCCACACAAAAGCGCGTTTATGCTTCTTAAAAACAGAAACGAGTCTTTCTTTTTTATTTGTTTCGAGCAACGACGATATGACTACTGGAAGAAGTGAATTTTCTTCTAAGTAGGCGTATTCGAGATTATTGGGAAGGGGTTTGAGTTCCAAATCAGTGGGTGGTTCTTCTAGAGATGATTTGATTTTCATTTGATCTTTTTCAGTGATATCTTCAAATTTCTCTTCTTTCTCTTCTTCTAATTTTACTTCCATGAATTCCTCAAATTCTTTATCAGAATCTGTTTCACTGATCTTTTCTGAAGTAGTCATGAATGGTTTCGAATCGTCAAGTAATGCATCCAATTCTTCTTCGGTGACTTCATCAATTACATCGATGTTATAGCATGTGTCATCACTGGAATTTGGATATTTCATTGCTTTATCGATTAAGAATTTGATTCGATCTTCTCCTACTCCAAGATTGAGTTCTCTGCCTTTGACTTTGATCATGGCATCAGCAGTGTTTAAGAAAGGTCTTCCTAAGATTAAGGGTACTCGACTATCTTCCTCCATTTCTAAGATGACAAAATCCACAGGAAAAACAAATTTACCAACTTGAACAAGCATATTTTCAGCAACCCCAATAGGATATTGGTATGTATGGTTGGCTAATCTTATACTCATCTTAGTAGGTTTCAATGTATTGATGGAAAGTTTAGAATAAAACGAATAGGGCATCAAATTGATACTTGCACCTAGATCGGCTAAAGCATTGCATGTGATGTTGTTTCCTAATGTACATGGTATAAGAAAACTTCCGGGATCTCCTAGTTTCGGTGGAATTTTGTTTTGAATGATAGCAGAGCATTCTTCATTGAGAACGGTAGCGGAAATTTGTTCCAACTTGTTTCGATTATTAAGAAGTTCTTTTAAAAATTTCCCATAATTGGGCATTCCAGCTAGAACATCAATGAGGGGTACGTTAATTCTAACTTCTTTGATCATCTCTATAAACTTCTTATTTCGCTCCTCTCTTTTCTGTTTTCTTAGGGCTTGTGGATATGGTATTTTCGGTGTATAAGGTTTTATTGGTGGAACGGTATTTTCTTTGGTTGGTTTTTGGGTTGTTTTTTCTTTAGCTGCTTCTTCTTCAGCTTCTTCCTCCTCCTCATCTTGAATGATAGTATTATCGGTAGGAATGGGTGGTGGATCATATGAGAGACCACTTCGAGTGAATACAACATTGATATGCTCATTTCTGGTTTGTGGTGGACGATAACTCTTATCGTTTGATCCAGACGGTTTTGGATTGGATTGGGTGTTACTTGGTAATGTACCAGGAATTCGAGAAGAAAATTGATCAGAAAGTCTACCAAATTTTTGTTCAAGATCCAGGATAGAAGCTTGATGATTTTTTTGACCTTGCTCAACTTTGGTTTTGAGATTGAAAAATTGAGTTTTTACAAACTCATTTGTAGCTCTTTGAGTAGTTACGAAATCTCGCATCATTTTTTCGAAATCAGATTCTTCCTTTTTATCGGAATTTGGTGTGTTTGGGTTGTCTGTTTGGGGTTGAGAATCACGGTTGTTATCCCTTTGTTAGCAGTCTTGCCAATTTCCAGAACTTCTTCCGTAATAATTACCACGAAAACCTCCTCCACGATATCCTCCTTGGACATAATTGGCTTCCCCTTCGTTGGGTCTATTCATAGGTTGGTCATCACACTCGGATGATGTGTGATTTCCTCCACAATTATTACAGCCATCTTGCATTTCTTTCATTTCTCCTTTTATATCTTTGTATTGTGAGTCGATTTTAGAAGTCAAGGCTTCTATTTTCTCATTAGTTTCGAATTATCTGAACTTTCGGCGAAAGCAACGGTTTTCCATAGGGGTTTGGTTTTTGAATCTTTTGACCAATCGAGTTTAAGGAGTACTCGATCTTCGAGAAGTTGATATGCCTCGTTAGGTGTTTTGTCAAGAAAAATTCCTCCGGCATCAAGGATTGCTTGGGATGCTTCGTCAAGACCATGATAAAAGATTTGGATTATTGTTCCTCGTCCTAAATTATGACCATGACAACTTCGAAGCAAATCTTTCATGCGAAGCCAAGCTTCAACAAGAGATTCATTAGGATTTTGTGTAAAAGCACGGATTTCTCCCATTAGTCTATCATACATGGCAGGTGGAAAGAATCGGCTTACAAAAGCTTGCCTCATCATCTCCCAATTATTGATAGTTCCTCGGGTTAATTCGTTATACCATACTTTGGCATCTCCGGCGAGTGGTGATGGAAAAAGTTTGAGCTTAATAGCATCGACATTGGTATTTCCATAACGAAACATGCCACAAATTTCAATGAATTCGGCAATGTGTTTATGCGGATCGGCCCGCGAACGGCCATCAAATTGACGGTCTTTGATCATAGAAAGATGGTGACCTTTAACGGTAAAGTTTTCACCAAGGTCAGCGACAACAATAGCAGCTCCAGGAGTAGATGCTACGGTTCGATTGGCGGCCCACATGGGTTGATCGTCAGCCATGGGTATTGGTTTAAAAAGATCGGAAATCGGATGTTCTTCGGAAAGATTATCAAACCAATTAAGAATAGATGAAGATCTCTTCTTACGAAACAAACTTTCAGGATTGGATAAGGGTGTACTAAGCTTTTCAGTAGTAGAACGAGTGTTCATACAACTACGAAGAGAATCGAGTCAATTACCTAAACAAAAGAACAAGAAAATAAAATTTTCGAAAACAGAGAGTTCTATCCGAATCGGTTGGATGTCAAACCGATCGGATGGATGCTACGGTAAAATTAAAAAAAAAATGGGAAAAACTGGGAAAAACTAGGAAACCGATCGGTTGGATGTCTATCCGATCGGTTGGATACTTCTGATAATTTTTTTTTTAGAAAACGAACACGAAAAGAAACGGACTTTTAAAACTTAAAAGAAACAAAATCAAAATCCCCGGTAGCGGCGCCAAAAACTTGATGTGCGTTTTGCTAGTGCAAGTTTTAAATTTATAAGGGTGAATTACCAAATCTAGAAACAACACATACGAGCAAGTGTACTCGTCCGTTATAGCAAGATATGATGGTAAGTCGGGATCGTTCGCAGGGATTTGTGAGTAAATCAAAATATAAGTCTAAAAGTAAATCTCTAATGTACGCAAATAAGATAATAAGCAAATTCAATAATTTAAAAACTACACTTGTTTAGACTAGTTTTCTACTTAATGACACACATGATTGTGATAATTTTTGATAACAAGTTGGTTGTAATAATTAGATGGTGGTCTAATCTATTGTTTCTACAAGTTAAACCTTCGTCAAGATTTTAGTTCATAAAAACAAGCTTTAGGTGTAAACCAATCAATTCAAGATCCATCCAAGGTTCATAAGGTATGGTGAATATCTTAAACACAAGAACAAACTCTTATTACAAATCAAATACTCTTAGGAAATGGTCATTACAAACGGTAACCCATTCATAGATAAAAAGGTTTCAATTGTTTGTTTATAAACATCTAAACTTTCGTCCAACTAAAGGTTTACAAACAATCTGATTTGATGTTATAAAAGCATTCTCATTACAATCATACTTCTTGTTTCTTTGTTTAGTCAAGAATAATTATGGTAAAAAACAATCATTCATAGACAAATGATTATAACTAGTTGAATAATAACAAATCTTTCGACCCTTGAAACTATTATCAATTAGTTAATCTTGGCTCAAAAAATGTCACTATGAAACTTAAGGTACAATTGGTTCTTAGGATTGACTTGAAATTGAATTAAAACATGTTATCACAATCATAACTATCACTAAGCATAAAATATCATCAAAACAAGTGTAAAAAGACTACTAGCCACTCATAGCAAACATGCAAATAAACTCATAATATTTAACATTAGAATCCATGGTTTTAAGTCTTACAATGCTTTGGAATTGATAACAAATGACAAGGTATTGACAACCTAAGTATTGGTGATGATTTCTTGAGATTTTTGGCCTCCAAATGTTGCTTTCTTGGTCCTCCAAAGTTCCTGGTTCTTTCTGCATGAATTTCCCTTCTTTGAGAGCTAGATGATGATAATAATTGACAGTTGTAATGAGAGTAAATGATCTCTTGAATTGTGTCTTCAATTGTGTACTCTTGGGGTCCTTTTAGGCTTGTCAAATACTCCTAGTAATGAATAGGGACATAAATGCTGGAGCTTGGACAACAAGACACTAAGAAGGGCCTAGAACAATGGGACAAAAGACCAAGATTCATGCACAAGAAGTTGGTATAAACAGGCAGAGATGTCCATCCGATCGGTTGCGGGTTGGCACCGATCGGATGGATGTGGTAATTGTGGCTATCCGATCGGTTGTACTCCAAACGATCGGATGGTAGGTTCTGGTTGCTTTGGACTTTGACTTTTCCTTGTGTAGTTCTTTATGCACTATCCAAACTTGATTAACTCTGAACTTGGAACTTTGAGATGACAAGACTTAGGTTCTCCTTATGAAATGCGTCACAGATTGGACTTTTGAACTTGGGAATCTTCGTGTAATCGCATATACTTCATTTTCTTCACTTTTTCTCCATTTTTCCTACATTTGGCTACATATGCTACAAAAACATACTTTGATACGATTTAGTGGCAAAAGCATATAAAAACAACCAAATAACATACACAAAAATACTAATAACGCTTATAAAAACATGTTAACTTTGAGCGTTATCAAAGTCACAACACAAACAATCACATAATGCAAACTTTAAAGTGAAGTAATAAGTAAAAGGAAAGTGCAAACCGAACATGAGGATTTATAGTGGTTCGGTCACGGATCTCCTCTCCGCCCTACTCCACTCCTCGAGTACCCAACTCGAGAGTTACTTCACTAGATCAACAACCTCCCTTCTCGACGGAGAAAGCCTTACAATCTTCGCTTACACTTTATCCGGTACAAAGCTAGATACCGAGTTCTTTTACAAGGTACAACCACTCCTATCGTCGCTTATACAATATTTCCGACACTAAGCTAGATGTCGAGTTCTTTACCAAGGGTACAACCACTCCCGCTATGTTTTGTGGCCCAACATAAAAACCTTGTGTTTTATGGCACAAACACATAAACCATCTAATCTATATTGTGATGATACAATAATGATCCATGACATAAAAGTCTAACGGATATGCATGCCTAATCTACATGAACTTCTTGAATAAGAAGTCTTCAACCATTGAGGATGTCAAGTGCCCTTGAATCTTCATATGTTGGAATGCTTTAATGAATGATGACTTCAAGATCTTGTGACCTTCTTGGTAGATCATGAAGTATGATATGCTTACAACAATGATGAATATTAGAAGCATTATGATCATTATGGAAAGGGTGACTCATGTGTGTTTCTACATGGTTTCCTATATATCTGTGTGTGTGTAGTTTTTCATCAAGTTTGCAAGTAAACTATGAACTCCTATTTATAGGCAAACTTACAAATGGGTTTTCCAAAACCATGTTCCAAAACTAACAAAGATAAAACCATGTTCCAAATATATTTATCTTTAGTCAAATCAAGATCTTCCAAGTCAACACACAATATGTCAAATCAAGATCTTCTAAGTCAACACACAATATGTCAAATAAAGATTCTATGACATCTCTTACAAGATGTATGACACAATGTCTTTCTATATTTATGTCTAGTATAATCAAGATCTTTCCAAATTTAGTTTTCTATTTTATGAAAAATACATTTAGACAAATGTATATACTAACTTAAAAAGGTAAGTTACTTGTATAAAAAATATATTAGCTAGCTATATAATATTTAGTAAGTTACTAAAAATGTTTTATGTACTTATGTTGTTATAAGACACATTTTTATATATTGTAAACTTACTAATATTATCTAGACACCTAATGTGGCACTTATTCTATTTAACACCTAAAGTGTACTTTGACACCTAAAATACTTAAAGACTCCTAAAGTATTTTAGTCATTCTAAATGGTTTGTCAATGGGTTTGATCATAATGCTACATAACAAACATGTACGAACCTGTGTTGTAGCATACGACGACTCGAGACGTTGAGAGGTGTTGAATGTATGTTGAGACAAACTATGATTACAAGTAACTTGTACATTTTACGTTATGTATCAAGTTATACGTTTGTCATCAATTAAAGTAAACGAGACTGTATAGATTAAATATCGTAATATTTGCACTAACAGTTTTAACACTAACACACCATAATTTAAACTAAATAGTGAAACCTACGCATTCTTGGTATCTAAACCCTAACAACCCAATTGGGTATAAAACAGTTAAAATTAAGGGTAGATAAGCAAGAAGCATATGTAAAACATCATTTAGAACAGATTTAAAAGCTTACTTTTTGCACGAAATTGAGAGAATAGGCAAGAAAATCTGTGATACGAGAGTTCTTATGGATACGAGTAAGTGTGAGTTAGGTTTAGGAGAGAGAGAATGCGAGTGACAAAGTGTGTGTGTGTGTTTTTCTTGCATCACATAAGTGGGGTTGGTTGACCTGTATTTTACATTTTGACCCTTTATGTTTTGAACTCAGGTCTGCGAGAACCTTTTGGACTAAGGGAGGGTTCAAATAATTATTTTGACAAGTTTAACAAAACCCCCCCTTGACATTAGCCCTTTTAACACTTAACACTTTTGATTTTTATTCTTAAAATTTTAACAAGTTTTTGAAAACATTTTGGTTTAAATAATTTGAATGTTTGTGTTATATCAAAATTGTTTTTGATTTAAAAATAAAATCAATCACTCCCCCTCGAAGTGATGGTAATTTTTCCAACATTTACAACAACTTTTTGTCATGCTTTTCATTTTTCCTTTTTAACAACCTTTTAGCAACACTTTTTTGCGACTTATTCATGGTTTCAAAAACAAACTTCTGCATTTCTCCCCCTCAAAAATAGCTTAGAATTTTTTAAACTATTTTTGATCTATTTATGAGATGAAGCATTGTTTTTGAAAGTTTTATTCTTACTCGAGCTATTCTCAAGATTTGATTATCATGAGCAAATTTTTTTATAAAAAGGGTTTTAGAAGAAAAAAAAAATCTTTTTGTAAAATCTTGTATAGATTTTGCTCATAATAATAAGAAGATTTCTCTCCTTTTCATAAGGATTGATACACTGAAGCGTACGTACAGGGTCCTTTCTTTTGTTACGGGTGTTGATCTGTGATGTGATCAACAGCCATTATGTTTGAATAATTACCGTTTTGGATTATCAGATGTACGTGTGATGTCTGCTACATTGTTTACTGCTTTGACCTTTGGAGTTTCCTCGTCATGATCATCACGAATACTTTCCATGCCTAACCGTTGTCGGAGGTATTCAAATCTTTCAGGAGGCAAAGATTTTGTGAAGAAGTCAGCAATTTGGTAGTCAGTCTTCACAAAGAACAATTCCACTGTCTGCTTTTCAACATGCTCCTTGATGAAGTGATATCTGACTGCTATGTGCTTCGTTCTTGAATTCAGTACTGAGTTACAAGAGATGGCAATGGAACTTTTCGAATCACAATAAATTGGGATTTTGTCGTAGAAGAAACCATAGTCCATCAATTGTGTTTTCATCCATAATACTTGGGCACAACATCCAGAGAGGGAAATATATTCAGCTTTAGCAGTTGAAAGTGCAGTATGATTTTGTTTCTTTGAAGACCAGCTAATTAATTTCTCCCCCAAGAATTGAGCAGTTCCAGATGTACTTTTGCAATCAATTTGACATCATGCATAATCTGCATCTGAATAGGCAATAAGTTCAAAACCGGAGTCTTTTGGATACACGAGGCCCATGTGAGTTGTTCCTTTTAGGTACCAAAAGATCCGTTTGACAGCAGTGAGGTGTTTTTCCGTTGGCCTGGATTGGTAACGGGCACACATGCAGACATCAAATTGAATTTCTGGACGACTATATGTGAGATACATGAGTGAACCAATCATACTACGGTATTTTGTGGATCAACTGGTTTTCCTGATTTATCTTCATCTAGTTTATGTTTGTGAAGCATAGGAGTACTTATGGAGTCAGATTTATCCATCCGAAACTTCTTCAAGATTTCTATTGTGTATTTTTGTTGATGGATAAAGATACCACTTAGAGTTTGTATGATTTGTAGACCCAGGAAGAATTTGAGTTCCCCCATCATGCTCATCTCAAATTTCTGTCGTATGATATTTTCAAATTTTATGCAATATTTAGGATTTGTAGATCCAAAAATAATATCATCGATGTAAATTTGAACAAGCATGATATCATCACCTTTACGCCTTATAAATAATGTTGGATCGATTGAACCTTTGATGAATTTGTTCTTGAGGAGATATTCTGACAGAACTTTGTACCATACACGTGGTGCTTGCTCGAGTCCGTAGACGACCTTGTCAAGAACGTATACATCATCCGGGTGATCTGGATCAACGAATCCTTCTGGTTGGCTTACAAACACCTCTTCTTCTAACTCCCCATATAAAAAGGCCGTTTTCACGTCCATTTGATAGACGGTGAAAGATTTGTGAGCTGCATAAGCCAAATATAATTGTATTGCTTCCATCTGAGCAACCGGTTCAAAAGATTCATCGAAATCAATTCCTTCCTCTTGATTGTAACCTTTGGCAACCAGATGTGCCTTGTTTCTGATTACATCGCCATCTTCATCAAGTTTGTTCTTCAAAATCCATTTCAAAGCAAGTATAAGTTTTCCAAGAGGATGTGGAACCCTTCGCCAAACGCCATGTCGTGTAAATTTATTGATTTCTTCTTGCATTGCAACGATCCAGTCTGGTTCATCAAGTGCTGCTTTGACATTGGCAGGTTCTATTTGAATTAGGAAAGAATTGTAGAAACAGAAATCGGCAGTAGAACTTCTTGTTTGAATCGGTTGGGAAGGATGTCCGATTATTAGGTGTAAAGGGTGATCATGAGTCCAACTTCTTTTGTACGGATGTGGTTGGTAATGTTGTTACATGTTTGAAGGATTGATGTTTTGCAGTTCTGAAGGTACACCGACATCATTTTATGGAGTCGCAAATGGATTGATAAAAGTATCTTCTTCAGATGATGCATTGGTAATTATCTGATCATCAACATTTGTGTGGGAGGTTGGAGTGACATTGTTTGGTGAACATTCTATTTGAATGTTAGTAGATAGAGAAGTATCTGGTACGAGATCAGCATCTTCATAAGTAGTTGTTGATGAACCGGATACTGGAGATGGTTGATGAGTGCTTATTCACTCACCTTTTCTAAGCTAAAAAAGGACCAAATAAACCAAAAACATAACCAAAATTGCCAAAGAATGTGTGTTTTTGTGTTTGTGAATGTGGAGGAACGAATATTTAAGAAAAGGACGAAAAATCACGAGAAAATGACAAAACGAGCACGAGATTTGGAAAAGTATCAAAAGCCGGAGCCGGGGAAGCTTAGTGGTCAAAGTCAAAGCTCAGTGGTCATAAGGAGTCCTCAAAGTTTCAGAAATTACAAAAGTGGTCCCTTGAAGAAGTTTAAGAAAATTACATGTTTGGCCCTTCAAGTTTCAAGACTTGTCAATTTTGGTCCCTTGAAGAATATTATTGAAGATATGACATTAATGGCCCTTCAAGAATTATGAAGAATCACAAATGGTCCTTGGATACTAGTATTGAAGAATGGCAGCTATGGTCCTTGTATTTTCAGAAATCTACACAATTGGTCCCTTGGTTAATATAACAAACATAACCGGATCCTATAAATCTATAACCTTAGCCCAAAAATAACTTAAACCTCACCAATCCCATAGCCCAATCCACATCTAAACCAAAACACCCAAGCCCAACACCCAAACTAATATTACCAGTCAACCCGATCCATATCCCATTTAACCCGGTCAAACCCCCAATCTCCCAAAGTCAAAATAACCAAACGCGCCTCTTTTCACTGTTTATCCCCTTCCCCTTTTTCACCTTACACCCAAATTATTACCTCGTACCTGAAACCTCGTACTAAGAATCCTTCTGGAAGGTCTGACAAGTCAGAGATGTTGTCATAATTACCTCCACGTGGTGCCTTCAAGCTCCCTGATTGGTCAAGAATGCGTGGCCTCATGATAAGATGGAATCAAACGGCTAATAGAGAGTGGGATGTCGACATTGAGGATAGAATTTAAGATTTGTGGCCAAGATTGAGCTTCTGGATCCTTCAGAAACCCTAGCACTCCTCACCCTGCTCTCCTATATAAACCCCCCTAGATACGTTTGAGGGTGTAGGTTTTTATGTAACAAAATGCTGTCCATTTAGCTTCTCAAATGTATTTTCAGTAATGTAATTCCAGTTTTTATTAATAAAAAGTGTTAGTTTAATGTTTTAATCTCTATTTTAGCTATTTTACTTAAGGTACTCTTAGCTTAATAACTGTTCAATTAGTTTATTTTCTACTTTTATATCCTTTGTTAATCAATTTAAAGCTTTTAGAACTTAATCCTTTTTACCTTTTACTTATCTTTTATAAAAACACAAAAAAAATAATAATAAAAAAAAATCAGAAAAATTTATTGAAGAAATCAAAAATATGTTTATTTTCTTTAAAGCCAGCTTGCAAACAAGCTTTTTCCTTTAGTTTTAGCCTTACATAAGCTCATCTAGCTTCTGTGAAGCTTTTTTGTAGGTTAAAACAGTTAAAAATCTCAAAAATAAAAAAGACCCCACTGGTCAACTAAAGTCAAACAAGGGTGTTCTTAATTGATTTCTGGTTGTGTGGTAGTCCAAGTGGGGATTTGGAAGCATTTGGCCTACCTAAAGGTAGGCAAGCTTAGTGAACCCCCTCTGTTTGAGCTGAGGGGGATTTGATTTGTAAGTGTTCATTTTATTTATGGTCCTTTTAGTGCAATTTTAGAGTTAAGTAGTTGTAATCTGTTAGTTTACTTTAGATTCATGCTTCTGTGATCATTAATAGTAGATACAGCTTATTTGGTATTGTTGGTATGCTGTTATGTATGTTGGAGTACTAATGGCACCTTACCGCCTTCTGATATAGAAATCTGCTTATGTTAGATATTGATGTTAGTTGGTTGATTTTCTTGTTCATTTAGCTTAATAATTGGTTATCTAATCTGTTTCATCTTTAAAATCAACAGGTAATAGGCTTAAATTGCAACTTGTAGTGTAGTCTTAGTAATAAAATAGTGTTTCAAATAACTGTGTTTGGCCTGTTCTTTTGGGTATGTTGTTGTTATTTTTGCATGATCATTCTGTAGTATGCTGGTATTGGGGACTTAAGTCATAAACTTGGTCATTTTTAACACTTAAAGTCAAAATACCATTTAAATCTTCATAACAGGTTTTGCTAATTGGAATCTTCTGTTACACTTCTTAAATTTAGGTAGAAATCAGGTTACTTTTAGCTTAAATTCACTTTAATATAGCTTAACATATCACTTAGAATAAGATTTGTGTAATAGAAATCCACTTTAGTCAATTTAAGTTCTTAATCAAAAAGTCAAACCTGCAACATTTGCTTTGTACCCGTTTTTCACCATCTGAACTAGGCATCAATTGGAGTTCAATTGGGGTGTTAAAATTAGGGCTTTTGTGATTTTTGTGTTCTCTGCTGGGGGGTCTAGTAGTTGCCCCTTAACTTTTCAAAATTAAGCTTATTAGAGGGCTTATATTACTGCTTAAAGTAGGGGACCTGAACCATTGGTTCTGTCTCATTATTGCAACAGTTTATGTGCTTATTGGGCTACCTAGAGTGCTTATTTGATTATAAGTTGATTTATGCTTGTTGATATTGTCTTTACTGATTCTGAGGTCTGTACCCACATAAGTGCTTATTAGCTTATAAATAAGCACTTTTTCAAACTGCTTTTTGTGTCCATTTGCTTATTGGTGTGTGATAATTTGTTCATTTTATTTTTCCTAGGTTCTTAATAATAAAATATAATTTTCTGCATTTTTTCATATTTTTCTGAGCTTATTTGATATTTTTAATAATTAAAATTAGATTTTTAGCCTTTTAAATTAATTTTTAATTACTTTTAATTCCTGAAAATTACATAAAAATCCAAAAAATTTAGTTTTCTGTTTTAAAATTAATTTTAAGTTAATTTAGATTTTTCCAAACTTAATTTGTATTTTTCAAGTTATTTTTCACATTTATTTACTTTTTAAGTCATTAAAAAATACAAAAATATAAATAAATTACTAGAAAATTAATAAAAAGTCAAAAAAATATTTTTCTTTTTCTGGAAATTTATTTTATTAGTTTAAAATTTTTAGAAAGTTATTTCACATTTGTAGGATCATTTTTTAATTTAAAATCACGTTTTAAATTTGTACATTACGTTTTAAATAAACGCGTTTGCATTACCGTTTTTACGTTTTTAACTTTAGTGCATCCTTAGCTTGTACCTTTTATATAATTTGTGTTTGTTTATCATAATTTGAATTATTTGATCACTATTTGCTTTTTCACCACTTCTCACTACACGATTTGCACGAATCGATATTCTTGATTCCATTCACCTTCACTTGGAAACGACTCGGGTGATCCGTATTTCTTGCGGATCACTTCGATACTATACTACTATATTATATAATTGGTTTTCACACGAATCAATTTTTGGCGCCACTGTCGGGGAAGGCTTGAAGTGAATTTTTGAATATTGTTTTGAAAAATCGTGTTTTGTTAAGCCTTCCTCTATTTTGTATATATTTCTATAAAAAATTGAAAAATTTCAAAACACTTTTCCTAAAATGTTTACAAAATAACAAAAATATAATAAAAGTTACAGCCTCGACTCGACCGAAAGGAAGGGCGTTGTAAACCAAATAAGTCTCACAATATAACGAAAATGTAATTTAGTTGTTTATCGGACTATTTCAATTACTACAACCGAATAAGCGGGAAATACGGATAGCTAAGACATTAAATTGCTAGCTGAAGAGAGATCCATTCTTCTCTCCCGTCCCGTCGCGCGTGGTTTTGAAAGAAACGGTTTTCGATTAACGTTACGTTTTAAGAAAAGAAAAACAAAAAAATAAAAAGTTTTTGAGAAAAAAAATAAAAAAATTTGAAAAATAAATAAAAACAAAAAGATTTTCTTTTCTATTTTCTTTTTCATTTTCTTTTTAATTTTGTTTGTGGTGTATGCACACCCGTTCTTCTTTTGAGAACCTTACGTCTCCGCTCTCAAACCCCGAGCGGGTTTTACGACATACGAGTCGGGTTCATTTCCTTGACGACGAGGTTTTGAACCAAAACGAACACAACGGACCCCCGCCGATGGGTGGTCCGCAGCACAATGTTATCCCGCCGATGGGACAACAACCGGCATTTGATCCGCGTCCAATGGAAGAACAACTCCAATCACCATTTAACGGTGTGAGGAGAGCTATTGTGATTCCGGACATCAATGCCAACTTCGAAATCAATCACGGATTACTCAATTTAATCACGGGTATATCCTTTCACGGGTTTGATAACGAAGACCCCTATGCTCACATCAGAAATTTCACCGACATTGCTGAGACCATTAGAATGAACCAAGTTCCTCACGATGTGGTGAAATTGAAGTTATTTCCTTTCTCCTTAAAAGGAGCAGCCCGGACTTGGCTGGAAAAGGAACCGCCCAATTCGATTCACACTTGGAATGATCTTGCTTCCAAGTTTGTGAATTATTTCTATCCTCCTTCTTAAACTTCTAACCTACGTTCCCAAATCTTTCGGTTCCAACAAGCTTTTGATGAGTCGTTTAGTGAAGCTTGGGACCGATTCAAAGATTTGATGGAAAAATGTCCGAACCATGGGTTCACACCCCTTCAGCAGATTGACACTTTCTATAATGGGTTAAGTAATGTTGACCAAGACTCACTCAACTCTGCTGCGGGTGGGAACTTGTTGGATAGAAATACGAATGATGCTTTCATGATAATTGAGAATAAAGCTCGTGTGAGAATGTCTAGAAATAAACCTCAAGCGTCTAATTCTGGTAAAAATAATGATGAAGTGATGAGTATGCTAGTGGCTTTAACCAAGAAAGTTGATGCAATGTCCATTGAAAAACCAAGTCATCAAGTCAATGTTGTGAATCAAGGTTGTGTTACTTGTGGTGGTCCACATCCGTATAACGAGTGTCCATCAACCGGAGCTTATGCTCAAGAGAACGTGTATGCTGCAAACATGGGTGGCAACGGTTACCCACCTCTTCAAGGAGATCGAAATCTCCTCAGCTACCGTTCAAGCCATTATCTCGGACCACCCGGTTTTCAAAATCAGAGTCATAATAACAATGTGCAAAACCGTACACATCAAGCTAATCAAAATCAAAATCGGCAAAATCAAGGTTTTCAAAACCAAGGTGTAAACCAAAATCGGAATTTTCAGGGAAATCAAAACCAAGCCCCGCCTCAAGGGAACAATTTTCAAAATAATGGGAATTTTCAGAATAATCAAGGGAATTTTAATAATGCAAATCTGAATCATGGCAATTTTCAAAACGGTGGGCAAAATTTCAATAATCAAAATCAAGCTGTTATTCCAAATCTGTCGCCCACGGAAGAGTTGATTAAGCAATTGCTTCAAAACCAACAAGCTTTTATGACAAAACAAGAAGAAACAACAAGGTTGTTAGCTACTCAAATCAATGATCTTAACAAGCGTTTAAATGATCGACCCTCGGGCTCTGGAACTTTGCCTAGCAACATGATCGCTAACCCGAGGGGCGATGCTAAAGCGATCACGACAAGGAGTGGTTTTTCTTATGATGGACCAACGGCTCCGACTACCTCTTCTTCTCTACCTCCCAAGGTAGTCGCCCGTGAACCCGAGGCGACAACGGATACGGAAATTCCTATTAATAATGGAAGGACCGAAGACATCCAACCTCCGGTGGTCCCGACGTCCAATGGAAAGGAAAAATTTGTTTATGAAAAAGATATTCCCGTTAAAACAAAGTTGCCTTATCCGTCACGTTTAAACGAACAAAAGCACCGCGAGAAAGATAAGAACCAAATGGAGAAATTTTATCAGATTTTTCAAGAATTGCATTTTGATATAAGTCTCGCGGATGCTATACTTTTGATGCCCAAATTTGCTTCGATGCTAAAAGGTCTTTTAAATAATAAGGAAAAGCTTTTTGAAATGTCTAAAACCCAAATGAACGAGAATTGCTCAGCGGTTCTTCTTAAAAAGCTACCCGAAAAGCTTGAAGACCCTGGCAAGTTTCTTATACCGTGCAATTTTCCGGGTATGGTTCAATGCTTCGCCTTGGCCGATCTTGGTGCTAGCATTAACCTTATGCCATTGTCGATATGGAAAAAGTTGTCTCTTCCTAACTTGACACCGACGCTTATGACCCTCGAGGTTGCCGACCAATCTACGTCTCGTCCAATTAGCATAGCCGAGGATATTTTTGTCAATGTTGGGAAATTCCATTTCCATGCGGATTTTGTGGTTGTTGATTTCGATGCCGATCCACGGGTTCCTCTCATCATCGGGAGAGGATTCCTAAGGACCGGTCGTGCCTTAATTGATGTATACGACGAGGAGATTACCTTATGAGTTGGAAATGAAGCCGTCACTTTTAACCTTGATCAAACCGCGAGATACTCCTCCGACTACGATGTTGCTTCCGTCAACCGAATCGATGTTATTGACGAAGCTACGGAGGAGTATTCTCAAGAACTTCTTGGTTTTACCGAAAATGCTTCGAGTGGCAATCCCACTCCTTCTTTTGAACCAATCGTCTCCGATTCTTCCCCTTCCCTCACTCCGTTAGAGGGAAGTGATCTCGCTTGGGAAGAAATTAATGCTTGTCTTTCAAATGAATCACTTTCACCGGAAATTGATAATAATAACTTTGATCCAGAGGGGGATATTTTATTAATTGAGAAATTGTTAAATGAAAACCCGATTGTTTCTCCCCCTCCGATGGACTTAAAAATGGCAGACGTAAAAAAAGTAAAGCCGTCTATTGAGAATCCTCCGGAGCTCGAGCTCAAGGATTTACCTCCTCATCTCGAATACGCATACTTGGAAAAAAAATGGTAAATTACCGGTTATAATATCAAAAGGCCTTTAAGATGAGGAGAAGACACGACTCTCAGATGTGCTTCGAAAGCATAAACGTGCTATTGCTTGGCAAATATCCGACATTAAGGGAATCGACCCTCGATTTTGTACTCATAAGATTCTGCTTGACGATAATCACAAAGCTTCCGTCCAACAACAACGACGGGTTAACCCACTAATCCACGAAGTGATCAAAAAGGAAGTTATTAAACTCCTTGATGCTAGAATGATTTATCCGATCTCGGATAGTTCATGGGTTAGCCCGATTCATTGTGTTCCAAAGAAGGGCGGAATCACTGTTGTGAAAAACGAAGATAATGAGCTTATACCGACTAGACTTGTGACCGGATGGAGAGTTTGTATCGACTACCGCAAGTTGAATGATGCGACATGTAAAGACCATTTCCCGCTCCCTTTTATGGACCAAATGCTTGAACGGTTAGCGGGAAATGAGTTCTATTGTTTCTTGGATGGCTTTTCTGGGTACTTTCAAATCCCCATTGATCCCCCGGATCAAGAAAAGACCACTTTTACTTGCCCGTATGGAACGTTTGCCTATCGGAGAATGCCCTTTGGCCCATGTAACTCTCTAGGCACGTTTCAACGGTGCATGATGGCCATTTTCTCGGATATGATTGAAAAAACCATGGAAGTATTCATGGACGACTTCTCCGTCTACGGAAATTCTTTCAACTCGTGCCTCTCCCGTTTAGAGAATATGCTAATTCGGTGTGAAAACACCAATTTGGTTCTAAATTGGGAGAAGAGCCACTTCATGGTTAAAGAGGGCATAGACCTCGGCCATAAGATATCCAAATCTGGGATTGAGGTAGATCATGCAAAAGTCGATGTCATTGCTAAGCTACCTCATCCTACGACCGTCAAAGGAATCCGAAGTTTCCTTGGTCATGCTGGCTTTTGCCGACGTTTTATACAAGACTTCTCCAAAATAGCTCGGCCTCTGACCCACCTTTTAGAAAAGGATGCTCCGTTTAACTTCACAAATGAATGCGTCAATGTATTTAATGTTTTAAAGAAGAA
The DNA here is from genome assembly GCA_030686995.1 of Artemisia argyi. Lineage (NCBI taxonomy): Eukaryota > Viridiplantae > Streptophyta > Magnoliopsida > Asterales > Asteraceae > Artemisia > Artemisia argyi. The sequence goes on along the minus strand of CM060699.1, from coordinate 1,724,233 downwards.
GTTAACGGAGGCACCAATCTTAGTTGCCCCCGATTGGGACTTACCATTTGAGCTAATGTGTGATGCAAGTGATTATGCCATTGGTGCAGTTCTGGGGCAACGTAAGAATAAATACTTTCAACCGATACACTATGCAAGTAAGACCATGAATGACGCCCAACATCACTACACAACTATCGAAAAAGAGATGTTAGCGGTTGTCTATGCTTTTGAAAAATTTAGACCATACTTGCTTTTAAAGAAATGCATAATGTATACGGATCATTCGGCCTTAAAATACCTAATGGCAAAGCAAGATGCTAAGCCACGCTTAATGCGATGGGTTCTCTTACTCCAAGAATTTGATGTCGAAATTAAAGACAAAAAAGGAGCGGAGAACCTTGCTGCTGATCACCTTTTAAGACTTGAGAACCCCCATCAAAGTGTTCTCGAGAATAAGGAAATTACGGAAACATTTCCTCTCGAGACACTTGGGAGTGTGTCTAATATTGACCAAAGTACCCCATGGTTCGCCGATTTTGTGAATTACCATGCGGGGAATTTCATAAGAAAAGGGTTGTCGTCTCAACAAAAGAAGAAATTCTTTAAAGATATCCAACATTATTTTTGGGACGACCCCTATTTGTTCAAAGTCTGTGCGGATCAAGTGATCCGGCGGTGTGTTCACGGTACGGAAGCCGTTGAAATACTTATGGCATGCCATAGTGGACCCACGGGGGGACATTATGGTGCCAACTTCACCGCAAAGAAAGTGTTTGATTTCGGCTTCTATTGGCCGACGATTTATCGGGATGCCCATGAATTGGTGAAATCATGCGATTCTTGCCAACGTCAAGGGAAAATTTCCCAAAAATATGAAATGCCACAAAATGCTATTCAAGTTTGTGAAATTTTTGACGTTTGGGGCATCGATTTCATGGGTCCATTCCCGTCATCAAGAGGAAATAAGTATATTCTTGTGGCCGTCGATTATTTGTCCAAATGGGTTGAAGCGAAGGCGCTCCCCACTAATGACGCCCGAGTAGTTGTGAAATTCTTAAAAAGTCTCTTTGCCCGATTTGGTGCACCTCGAGCCATCATAAGTGATCGTGGGACCTATTTTTGCAATGACCAATTCGCTAAAGTTATGCTTAAATATGGTGTCACACATCCTCTTTCCACGGCTTATCATCCACAAACGAGTGGTCAAGTGGAGGTGTCCAATCGTGGCTTAAAAAGGATATTAGAAAGGACCGTAGGAGAACACCGTGCCTCATGGGCCGATAAGCTAGATGATGCTTTATGGGCTTTCCGGACCGCTTACAAAACACCCATTGGGTGCACTCCATATAAGCTGGTTTACGGGAAAGCTTGTCATTTGCCCATCGAACTTGAGCACAAGGCCTACTGGGCCTTAAAACATGCAAATTTTGACTTAAAAACAGCGGGTGATCACCGAAAAGTTCAATTGAACGAATTAGTCGAACTTCGTGATCAAGTTTACGAGAATTCTTTAATTTATAAAGAGAAAACAAAAAGACTTCATGATGCCAAGATCAAAGACCGCGTTTTCAACGTTGGTGATCAAGTGCTTCTTTTTAACTCTCGTTTGAAGATTTTCTCGGGTAAGCTTAAAACCCGTTGGTCTGGACCATTCACCAAAACACAAGTGTTCCCTTATGGTACCATTGAGTTGGCTCAACCCGATGGTCCTAACTTTAAGGTGAATGGTCACCGTTTGAAACACTATTTCGGAGGGGACGTACCAACTATGGTAGTCCCGGATCTCCAAACTTTCCCCAAGGACGAATGAATTCGGGGATCGAGTCAAGCTACGTGACTCGGTAATAAAAAACAAAGCGCTTCGTGGGAGGCAACCCATGCTTATCCAATTTCATCTTCTTATTTTTCTTATTTCTAATAAATAACGTAAGGAGGGGGTACCTCTTCCAATCTTTTGTTTCGTGGTTGTTCGTGTATGATTGTCCAGGATTGTCCCCGATTTATGATGACTCTCGTGCTCGTGGTTTTGTCTTTCTCTCCACTCGAGTCTCATTCATCGATACTTTTGGAAATCCAATATCCGTAAATCTTATCGACTAACGTTTTCTTTGGCATAATTAATAAACGGCCTAGATTTATGTTAGGATTACCTTTACCCATTAAAACATTGAGGACAATGTTCAATTCTAGTCCGGGGGAGGGTGAATCTTCGATTCGATTTGACCTTGCATTTTTCACCATGTCATGTACTCCTGCAACTCCGTTTTTCCACCAAAAATGAAAAAAAAATGAAAAATTAAAAAATTTCAAAAATTTTGAAGAAAAGTGAATGAAAAAGTCATGAAAAGCACAAAAAATGAGAATAAGTTGAAAAAGTTGTGCAAAAATATAATAAAAGTTTGAATAAGTGATTTGACACCTTGTTGACTTTCTTGCTGGCGAGAGTAGGAATAAATATTTTGACTTGACCGGGCGTGTTGAGCCCTAGCTTGTTCCCTTAACCAATGATAATCATAAAAGTTTGTGCTAGCCTTGTACACAAGGAGCTACTCTTTTGTTGGCTCCCATACTTGACTTTATACATGCACGACTTGAAAAGCTTTCGCTAGTCACTTACACTAGGAGCTACAAAACGCGAATTCTTTCCAAGAGTTTGCAAGCTCCCGTATTTGACTTTATATATGCGTGGCTGATTATCGGCTAAGCATCTGCTAATCTCATTATTTGAGGTCTTAAATTTGCAGAGGACGAGAAATGATAGAGTTTATTCACAAGTTTAATGCTAAACGTGGAGTAGTGGTTCTCTTTAGAGCTCATAAGAGGTACTCGTGGCTTTTTACTCCCATCAGATACGTCACCAATATATAATAGATGTTCTAGGTTAATTAGTGGTATTTCGGTTTGAATAATATTTAGTTATTTGTTTTCTTAAGAGAATTTTTGCTTTAGAAGTTGGGTACATATCAAGGAACATAAAAAATAAGAGCAAAAAGTGAAAAAAATCAAAAGTCAAAAGTTGATTATCTATGTGGTTTTGGAGCTGCCCGATAAGCTTCCATTGATGTATTGAGAAAAGTCAAAGAAAGAAAAAAGATAAAAGTATGAAAAAAATATGAGAAAAGTGAAAAAAGTGAAAGATGAAAAAAATGAAAGTTGAAAGTTATGTTGAATAAGAGTTTGGATGTAAATAAGTTGTTGGCGCGTGAGGTGCATGTGAATGATTATAAATTGGACACATGAGGTGCACGTGTAGTACTCCGCAACTTATATTTATGATGTTGTATGTACCAAAATTCCTTGATGTGGACCGAATTTCTATTGCAGTGGTTCTTAAGAGAAAATGAATAACTACTAATCGTTTTAACTTAGGTGTCACTATCGGACTAAAAATTATTGAAACGAGAAAATATGAAGCAATTCATTTCTCAACAAAGTAAAATATTGAGATACAAAAACCTTAGGACATGGGAGTAAGAAGTTTCCACGAGTAACTTTTATTAGTAGTGTTAGCATCAAACTTGTAGATAAGATGTGATCTCGTTTTTACGCTTAGTTTGGGAGCTCGTGAAAAATCAAGGATGACGATTTTTATCCGTATGGTCACTTTTCCAAGAGAAGTGTTTCTACTCGTAGACCCTAAAAATTATTGCAAAAATAATGAAAGTTCAACAAGCCGTCACATGTACGAAGTGTGAAAAGTCCAAAAATAGTAATGAAAGTAGAATAAAGGAAAATATTTGGAAAACTGAGCGTTTGCGGGATTAAATGATTTTATAACTTCTTTTGAAACTCCTTGCTACTTTACAAAGTTAGTAGAAAGAGTTATGAAGTTATTTATCTCGTAAGCGTGAATTAATCACATTGCGTGAGGACACGGCAATAATTTAGTCCGGGGGGTTTTGGTGAGTGCTTATTCACTCACCTTTTCTAAGCTAAAATAGGACCAAATAAACCAAAAACATAACCAAAATTGCCAAAGAATGTGTGTTTTTGTGTTTGTGAATGTGCAGGAACGGATATTTAAGAAAAGGACGAAAAATCACGAGAAAATGACAAAACGAGCACGAGATTTGGAAAAGTGTCAAAAGCCGGAGCCGGGGAAGCTTAGTGGTCAAAGTCAAAGCTTAGTGGTCATAAAGAGTCCTCAAAGTTTCAGAAATTACAAAAGTGGTCCCTTGAAGAAGTTTAAGAAAATTACATGTTTGGCCCTTCAAGTTTCAAGACTTGTCAATTTTGGTCCCTTGAAGAATATTATTGAAGATATGACATTAATGGCCCTTCAAGAATTATGAAGAATCACAAATGGTCCTTGGATACTAGTATTGAAGAATGGCAGCTATGGTCCTTGTATTTTCAAAAATCTACACAATTGGTCCCTTGGTTAATATAACAAACATAACCGGATCCCATAAATCTATAACCTTAGCCCAAAAATAACTTAAACCTCACCAATCCCATAGCCCAATCCACATCTAAACCAAAACACCCAAGCCCAACACCCAAACTAATATTACCAGTCAACCCGATCCATATCCCATTTAACCCGGTCAAACCCCCAATCTCCCAAAGTCAAAATAACCAAACGCGCCTTTTTTCACTGTTTATCCCCTTCCCCTTTTTCACCTTACACCCAAATTATTACCTCGTACCTGAAACCTCGTACTAAGAATCCTTCTGGAAGGTCTGACAAGTCAGAGATGTTGTCATAATTACCTCCACGTGGTGCCTTCAAGCTCTCTGATTGGTCAAGAATGCGTGGCCTCATGATAAGATGGAATCAAACGGCTAATAGAGAGTGGGATGTCGACATTGAGGATAGAATTTAAGATTTGTGGCCAAGATTGAGCTTCTGGATCCTTCAGAAACCCTAGCACTCCTCACCCTGCTCTCCTATATAAACCCCCCCCCCCCCTAGATATGTTTGAGGGTGTAGGTTTTTATGTAACAAAATGTTGTCCATTTAGCTTCTCAAATGTATTTTCAGTAATGTAATTCCAGTTTTTATTAATAAAAAGTGTTAGTTTAATGTTTTAATCTTTATTTTAGCTATTTTACTTAAGGTACTCTTAGCTTAATAACTGTTCAATTAGTTTATTTTCTACTTTTATATCCTTTGTTAATCAATTTAAAGCTTTTAGAACTTAATCCTTTTTACCTTTTACTTATCTTTTATAAAAACACAAAAAAAAATAATAAAAAAAAATAAAATAAAAAATCAGAAAAATTTATTGAAGAAATCAAAAATATGTTTATTTTCTTTAAAGCCAGCTTGCAAACAAGCTTTTTCCTTTAGTTTTAGCCTTACATAAGCTCATCTAGCTTCTGTGAAGCTTTTTTGTAGGTTAAAACAGTTAAAAATCTCAAAAATAAAAAAGACCCCACTGGTCAACTAAAGTCAAACAAGGGTGTTCTTAATTGATTTCTGGTTGTGTGGTAGTCCAAGTGGGGATTTGGAAGCATTTGGCCTACCTAAAGGTAGGCAAGCTTAGTGAACCCCCTCTATTTGAGCTGAGGGGGATTTGATTTGTAAGTGTTCATTTTATTTATGGTCCTTTTAGTGCAATTTTAGAGTTAAGTAGTTGTAATCTGTTAGTTTACTTTAGATTCATGCTTCTGTGATCATTAATAGTAGATACAGCTTATTTGGTATTGTTGGTATGCTGTTATGTATGTTGGAGTACTAATGGCACCTTACCGCCTTATGATATAGAAATCTGCTTATGTTAGATATTGATGTTAGTTGGTTGATTTTCTTGTTCATTTAGCTTAATAATTGGTTATCTAATCTGTTTCATCTTTAAAATCAACAGGTAATAGGCTTAAATTGCAACTTGTAGTGTAGTCTTAGTAATAAAATAGTGTTTCAAATAACTGTGTTTGGCCTGTTCTTTTGGGTATGTTGTTGTTATTTTTGCATGATCATTCTGTAGTATGCTGGTATTGGGGACTTAAGTCATAAACTTGGTCATTTTTAACACTTAAAGTCAAAATACCATTTAAATCTTCATAACAGGTTTTGCTAATTGGAATCTGCTGTTACACTTCTTAAATTTAGGTAGAAATCAGGTTGCTTTTAGCTTAAATTCACTTTAATATAGCTTAACATATCACTTAGAATAAGATTTTTGTAATAGAAATCCACTTTAGTCAATTTAAGTTTTAATCAAAAAGTCAAACCCGCAACATTTGCTTTGTACCCGTTTTCACCATCTGAACTAGGCATCAATTGGAGTTCAATTGGGGTGTTAAAATTAGGGCTTTTGTGATTTTTGTGTTCTCTGCTGGGGGGTCTAGTAGTTGCCCCCTTAACTTTTCAAAATTAAGCTTATTAGAGTGCTTATATTACTGCTTAAAGTAGGGGACCTGAACCATTGTTTCTGTCTCATTATTGCAACAGTTTATGTGATTATTGGGCTACCTTGAGTGCTTATTTGATTATCATAAGTTGATTTATGCTTGTTGATATTGTCTTTACTGTTTCTAAGGTCTGTACCCACATAAGTGCTTATTAGCTTATAAATAAGCACTTTTTCAAACTGCTTTTTGTGTCCATTTGCTTATTGGTGTGTGATAATCTCTTCATTTTATTTTTCCTAGGTTCTTAATAATAAAATATAATTTTCTGCATTTTTTCATATTTTTCTGAGCTTATTTGATATTTTTAATAATTAAAATTAGATTTTTAGCCTTTTAAATTAATTTTTAATTACTTTTAATTCCTAAAAATTACATAAAAATCCAAAAAATTTAGTTTTCTGTTTTAAAATTAATTTTAAGTTAATTTAGATTTTTCCAAACTTAATTTGTATTTTTCAAGTTATTTTTCACATTTATTTACTTTTTAAGTCATTAAAAAAATACAAAAATATAAATAAATTCATAGAAAATTAATAAAAAGTCAAAAAAATATTTTTCTTTTTCTGGAAATTTATTTTATTAGTTTAAAATTTTTAGAAAGTTATTTCACATTTGTAGGATCATTTTTTAATTTAAAATCACGTTTTAAATTTGTACGTTACGTTTTAAATAAACGCGTTTGCATTACCGTTTTTACGTTTTTAACTTTAGTGCATCCTTAGCTTGTACCTTTTGCATAATTTGTGTTTGTTTATCATAATTTGAATTATTTGATCACTATTTGCTTTTTCACCACTTCTCACTACACGATTTGCACGAATCGATATTCTTGATTCCATTCACCTTCACTTAGAAACGACTCGGGTGATCCGTATTTCTTGCGGATCACTTCGATACTATACTACTATATTATATAATTGGTTTTCACACGAATCAATGGTATGTCTCCTTGATTGTTAGCTTCGATAATTGGAGGTGCAGTGGATAATGTTGACATTTTCACCTTGTTTACACCACATGATTCATCATAGAAGTTTACAAACAGTCCATCTAACACTTCCTTATGAGTAAGGTTAAGGTTAGGTGTTGATGATTGGAGGTTGGGTGCGAGTTCTGAACTGTGTTGTTCAGAAGTCATAGTCGTTGGCACGGGTTCTAAACATACTTGATCAGAAGCCATTTCTTCTACTTCATTGAAATGAACATGGATTGTTTCTTGTATCAGCTTTGTTCTACGATTATAAACTCGATAAACACTTGATTATGTGGAATACCCTAAGAAAGTTCTGACATCCCCTTTTTCTTTGAGCTTTCCAATATCTTCTCGATCATTGAGTGGGTAACATTTACAACCAAAGGTGCGGAGATATTTTACATCGAGTTTTCGTTTGTGAAGGATATGATATGGGGTTTTGTTGAATCGTTTATTAATGATAGATTGGTTTTGTGTGAATCAAGCGGTTGATACGGCTTCAAACCAGAGGTTTAAGGGTAGGTTTGCGGAGGATACCATTGTTCTGGCAGCTTCAACTAACGTCCGGTTTCGTCTTTCAACTACACCATTTTGTTGAGGAGTGTAAGCTACCGATCTCTGATGAGTAATGCCAATTGAATCGAAGAAATTCTTGTGGAAAACTAGAAGGGGGGTTGAATAGTTTTACGTTTTTTTACTTCGTTATAAAAATTAGTTTTAGAGTTTTGCTTAGCTTTTAAAAACTTAGATTCGATAATATGTGATCTCAAGTCTTGTACAATATAAACAATTAATACTACACAATATATTATAAAGATAAGTAATGAAATAAGTAAGAGATGGAAAGATCGAACCGCGAGACAAGAGATTTATAGTGGTTCGGCTACAAGGACACCTTCCTTGCCCTACTCCACTCCCCGAGCACCTAACTCGAGAGTTTTCTTCACTATATCAACAAGCTCCCTTATGGCGGAGAAAACCGTACACACCAATATATACACCAATCTACACACCACGTTTCACACCACAACTTCGTCACACCTAAGTCACAACCTCTACACAACTTCTTCAAATCAATATACTTCACAACTAACTACTCCACACCTATCTTCTTCACATCAATCTAGTACCTAGCTTATCTTCTTCACACCAAGCTACTAACTAATCACACAATCTATATCTAGCACAACTAACTACAATCAAATATTCACAACAATCTTCACAAAGAATAATGTAAATGATCTTTGATGATGCACCAACAACTTGGATGTGGAGATCACAACAAGTTGTAATACTTCTTGTCTTGAGGGATAGAAGTATTCTTCTTTTGCACTTGAGAGGATGAAGGTTGGATCACTTTGAAACAAAGAATTTATATACTTATGATCAAAGGATAAAAGAATGGAGATTTGGATCTAGATCAGAAAGTTTAGTAGTGCAAAAGGTGAGGAAAAAATCCAGGTTTAATGTGGTATTTATAGGCAACAGATTCTGACAGAGGAGCGTGGCCGGTCCCCTTAAATCATGGCTGGCCCCCTTAAAATTAAGGGGACCGCCCTTTGTAATTAAGGGGGCCGCCCAGCTGAAACGGCCAGATTCTTTGTCTTTTAGTGGGAAAAGTTTATTTGGTGAAAAACTAACTGATTTTGGTTAAAAATTTAAATTCATATATTTAGTATGAATAAAACATTTTTCTTTATTACCAAAAGTGTTTTTCAAAAATATATAATATGTTTATATAATTAAATAAACTTTGTAATGCTTAATTAAACTTTCCTTTGATCATAAAATGCACTAAACCCTTTGCTTATTCATACCTTAAGTGATTTGGATGTAAAGAGAAATATTAATCACTAAATACTTGTTTATGTCACAAGTTTTAGTTCTATGAGTTTATATTTTGTGATAATTAAAACATAGAGATATTGATAACATGTTAATAATGTTTTTAGGCATTATTTATGTCAACAATCTCCCCCTTTTTGATTATTACAAAACCTTAAACTCAATATATCTAAAACTTGTTTTTAGACAAGTATTATATAGTTTACATTTCTCTTCTCCCCCTTTTTGTACTAATTAAAAAGGTTAAGCTGAGTAAGCTTCGCGAGGGAAGTTTAAACGGGTAGAATGCTCCCCCTTAATGTATGCTCCCCCTCATTTGAGAGCACCAAGGGAACGAGCAATAGAGATCTTTGCTACAAAAATATTTGAAGAGAGCAAGATACACATATATGCAAGGCAACAATTATGCAACTAAACATAGATTCATTCAAGCATTATAGAAATGATAAGCATTACAACATTCAATATGCTTGAAGCATATTGATAAAAATAACACAAAAGAAAAGACATAGTCCTATTTTCCCTAAGAGAGCACTTGGACTTGCTTGCAACCCATGGTTGATTGTTTTATTTGCTTGAAGAGAAACATAAGCATAAAGCTTAGATGTTTGATTGAGAGGGATATGGAGTGGAGTGTGGAACGGAAGAAGTGGATCTCACGATGTTGTATCATGTTAAGGGTGGTATTGGATGATTGCGAGTGAGAAGATATTCAATCCAAGAAATATCTTCATTCAAGTAGAAGATTTGTTTTTGAAGGAATATGCAACAAGGGCAAAAGTGAGTGTGATTTGTAACTTGATCCAAGTTGAGAGAGTGGGGGAGGCAATTTGCATAGGGTGATGATGGAGGTTGCCCTTTGTTGCGTTGTGCAAGATGCATAGCAAGGAGATCACTAAGATCATGGATTTGGTTTATTTCATCACGGAACTTTTTTTTTTCCGTGGCAATGTGGAGGGGATCATAGGTTTGGTATGGATGAGTTGGGTTTGTGTAGTTGGAATTGTAGTTTGATGGTTGATCAAACTTGCATGGATCATTATAAGTTGTTGGAGGTTGAGAGGTATAGTTTGGCTTGAAGGAAGATGTTTGGCCAATGTTGTATGGTTTGTAAAGTGGATCAAATGAATGACCTTGTTGGTTTGATGCAAAGTTTGGGAAGTAAGAAGTTGGGGGTGAGGATTGATTTCCAACTTCATTTATGATGATGGATTTGTTTCGAGGGCTTTTCTTCGCCAAACGGGTTTTTCCGTCATCCTTGCTAGCCTTGAGGCTTTTGATTTTGGTTTGTTTGGAGAGTTCATGATGGGATGAGTGGAGAGTTTTGAGGATTGGGGATATTTATAGTGTAAGATTTGTGTGTTTAAGGATGGATAAGGTTTGTTTGGGGGATTAGGACAAAATGTGTTGGTGAAAAATGGGAAATGTAGGTTGAAATGGGCTAAAAAGCAGAAAAGATTCTGTAAACCCGACCATCAGATGGCCGGTCCCCTTAATTAGGGGGCGGTCCCCTTAATGATTAAGGGGGCCGCCTTACAAAATTAAGGGGGCTGCCCATCTGGTGATTTCCAGGTTGCCAGAATTGGGTTTTTGGCAGAAAATTTGCAGAAAGGTTATGTGTTTGGATTAGAATTCAAGCAAGTTCAATTCTCTTAGGCAATATAGAGTCTAATCTAATCAAGATATAGCATTCATGTAAAAACACATAAACACAAGAGCAAATAATCAACATATAATAAGCAAGAGGAGGCAAATAAAGGTAAGCACAATTAAGCTTCCTAAGGCATCTATCTTAGATTAAAGGCAAGGATAATTAGTGAGTGAACAACTAATGATGGATCAAGATGACACCATTATTAATGAATTTGTCCTAGTGAGTGTCTATATGCAACAAATGTGGAGTTGTGATTGTTTCGACTCCTAGAAGCAAAAAGAGATAACGATCCTAAGAAACAATCCAAATAATCTCCTTGATTCAATTTTTGCTCGATCATGAATGTCAAAGACATATATTAAATTATATATCTTGACAATTTATGTGAGAATTTATGCATGATTTTGAAATAGAATGTTTTTAGGATTAGTCAACAATGCAAGGAAAATGATTTTCATGGGGTTCCTAGATTGTGAATAATTTTTAGAGAAAATTGATTGAGTTTTACAAAACGGTTTATGCAAAGAAAATAGCTTTTCTCAATCTTTAGTTTTGTGCGAAATAGATTCCTAGACTCAGAATAGGTGAAATGGAAGAAAAATGAATTTCATGCAAGTATAAATTTGAGATAATTCAATATAATTTAGTCAACTTGTTCCATCATTCCTAATCCTAAACGCAAGTGGTTGAATAATTCACGCTTAAGAGGTTTTGTGAATATATCCACAATGTTGTCTTCCGATGCAACCTTTTCTATAGATATATTTCCCTTTTGTACATTATCCCTAAGAAAATGGTGACGTATTTCTATGTGTTTAGTCCTAGAGTGTTGCACCGGATTTTTACTTAAATCTATCGCACCTTTGTTATCGCACATAATGGGGACATTTTCTAACCTAATGCCATAGTCTACGAGAGCTTGTTTCATCCATAGTGCTTGTTGACATGCCTTTCCGGCGCTTACATATTCGGCTTCGGTGGTAGACATAGCAAGAGTGGTTTGCTTCTTCGAAAACCAAGACGTTAGACAACATCCCATAAACGTGCAAATACCGCTAGTGCTCTTTCTATCTACGTAGTCTCCCGCATGATCCGAATCCGCATAGACAATGGTTTCTATGCCGGATTCCTTAGGATACCATAATCCTAAGTGTATAGTGCCTTTAACGTATCGGAAGATACGCTTAACCGCTTCTAGGTGAGAGGTTTTGGGATCCTCTTGAAAACGGGCACAAAGGCAGACACTAAACATGATGTCGGGTCTACTTGCCGTCAAGTATAGTAAACTACCTATCATTCCTCTATACTTGGTGTTATCTACGGACTCACCTTCATCATCCTTTGTGAGCTTTACCTCCGTAGACATGGGAGTTTTCATGGGTTTTGAGTCTTCTAGGCCAAACTTCTTAAGCATTTCCTTAATGTACTTAGATTGGTTAAAAAATATTCCATCTTCTAATTGTTTTATTTGTAATCCTAGGAAGAAGTTAAGTTCACCCATCATACTCATCTCAAACTCATCATGCATGATTTTGGCAAATTCATCACACATGTCTTGACAAGTCGATCCAAATATAATGTCATCAACATATATTTGGACAATGATGAGATTTGGGTCTTTCCTTTCAGTGAAAAGAGTGTTATCTACCATTCCCATGGAATAATTATGTTTAATAAGAAAAGCATTTAATTGATCATACCAAGCTTTGGGAGCTTGTTTGAGTCCATACAAAGCTTTCTTTAACTTATAAACATAATCAGGTTTTGCGAAGTCAATGAATCCTGGAGGTTGTGCCACATATACCTCCTCATTGATAAAACCGTTAAGGAATGCACTTTTCACATCCATTTGGAATAACTTAAAATCTAGGGCACAAGCATAGGCAAGTAATATCCTAATCGATTCTAGTCTAGCTACAGGGGCATAAGTTTCGTCATAATCAATTCCTTCTTGTTGATTATAACCTTGGGCAACTAACCTAGCTTTATTCCTAGTAACTATTCCATTCTCGTCTAACTTATTCCTATATACCCATTTGGTTCCTATGATGGTCATATCCTTTGGATTTGGGACTAATTCCCAAACATCATTCGCCTTAAATTGATTTAATTCTTCTTGCATAGCTATAACCCAACTTTCATCCTTTAAAGCATCGCTAATATTCTTAGGTTCTATTGCTGAGAGGAAACAAAAAAAATTATTTTTACCTTGGGCTTGTGACCTAAGGGTTCTTTGGTTAAGATGTCCAATTATATTGTCTAATGGATGAGATCTAGATTCTTTAATATTAACAGTTTCGTTATTTTCTAAGTGAATGTCTTCATTATCAATTCCTATGGGTTTTGTTTTACTAACCTCAATAGCTTCATCTTCGATTAAATCATCATCTTCTAAAGGTAATGTTTTAGGAGGTGGTGGTGTTTCATCAAATGTTACATTTAGTGATTCCTCTACTTTCATGGAGTGTTTGTTAAGTATTATATATGCTTTGCTATTTTGTGAGTATCCTAAAAATATTCCTTCATATGATTTTGGATCAAACTTAGTGAGATAGTCCTTAGTGTTTAAAATATAGCATTTACTTCCAAATACCTTAAAGTAGCTTATGTTTGGTTTTCTACCTCTTAATAACTCATAAGGAGTTTTTCCTAGAATTCTTCTAATTGATACCCAATTTAAAATATAAGTTGATGTATCTACGGCGTGACACCAAAATTTTTGTGGGATGGATTGTTCATTTAACATAGTTCTACTCATTTCTTGTAGTGACCTATTTTTTCTTTCTACTACGCCATTTGATTGAGGAGTACGAGGAGCGGAGAAATTGTGAGATATTCCATTTAACTCGCAATATTTTCCGAATTGTACTTCGTTATCAAATTCCCTACCATGGTCCGTCCTAATGGCAACTATTGAGCATCCTAATTTATTTTGAATCATTCTACTAAATATTTCGAATTTTTCAAAGGCTTGAGTCTTGTCACTTAAAAACCTAGTCCACGTGTATCGTGAGTAGTCATCTACTATCGCTAAGGTATATTTGTTTCCTCCATAGCTCCGCACAGCGGATGGACCAAAAAGATCCATATGTAATAATTCTAGGCATCTAGTAGTGGATACTATATTCTTGGCTTTGTGACTAGCATGAGCTTGTTTTCCAATTTTACATGCATCACAAAAATGCTTGTCATATTTTAGATTAGGCAAATTTCTAACTAATTCCTTAGAGGCCAAAGATTGTATTTGTTGCATATTAGCATGTCCTAATCTCCTATGCCATAGTGTAGAGTTTTCATCTAGGGTCGTTAGGCATATCCTATCTTAAGGTTTGTTTCCTAGTTTCATAACATATATGCCACCTTTTCTAATTCCTCTACCTATAATTTTTCCATCCTTAACTATTTCGCTATCATCTTCGGTAAATGTGACTCTACATTTATTATCGCATATTTGTCCTACACTAAGCAAGTTATATGTTAATTTATCTACATGCTCTACATTTTCAATAGTAAGTGAGTCTTGAGAGATCGTACCTTTGCCAATGATTTTTCCACGTAAGTCACTACCGAAAATAACGTTACCTCCATTGTATGCCTTGTATGTAGAGAATAGATTGCGATTCCCCGTCATGTGCCTCGAACATCCGCTATCTTTGATCCATTCGTCAGGTTCCAAGTCAATTCCTAAACATATTTCGTCGGTTTCTTTTGCCATAAAACACTTTTCGTCTCTTGGCTTTTCAACTTCTTCTTTGTCACTATCACTCCATGTTCCACTAACAAAAGCACCTTGACTTTCATAACCCGGTGGCTTTAGACATTCGCCAATGAGATGATTTGGACTTCCACATCTAAAGCATTTTCTCTTCCCGTAGTTGTCACTTCTATTTCTTTGGAATGCTTTTCTTTCGTCTCGTGATGATCTAGTGAATCTTCCTCGTCTCTTGAAGAACTTCTTGAATTCTCTTACGGCCATTGCATATTCTTCGTCTTCACTTTCGTCACTTGAATCATCATCATCACTAGGTTCCTTTTTGGCTTTTAGAGCAATTGATTTGGTTTGTTCTTTCTTGACTTTGACCGTTTCCGAATCTCTTCTTATGATTTCTTCATGAACTTTCAAGTTGCCAATTAGTTCATCTAGTGATAACGTCATCAAGTTCTTTGATTCTTCGATTGCTGTGACCTTAGCTAGCCATTTTGGATGCAATGCCCTAAGAAATTTCCTAACACAATTTTTACTAGAAAATGTCTCATCAAGTGCTTTTAAACTTGTGATGATAGTGTTAAACTTAGCAAATGCATTATCAATTGATTCCTCTTCCGGAATCGTAAATTGTTCATATTGTTGTACAAGAAGATCTATTTTATTATCTTTGACTTGGCTATTACCTTGGTGAGTAGTTAGTAAAGAGTCCCAAATTTCTTTGGCGGTTTTACACATAAAAATTCTTTCATATTCTTTGCGTGGTAGCGCATTATAAATTACCATTTTAGCCTCATTATTTTTTGCTAATTTCTTTTTCAAATCATCATTTTGTTCTTCAAAAGATACAATTTCATTCATTTTAGTTTCAACATTATATTGAATAGGAGGAAAATCACCAAAGGTAATAATATGCCAAATATCAAGATCTTTTGAATTCACATACGTTTCGAATCTATTTTTCCAATATAAAAATCCATCACTTTCAAACAGTGGTGGTCTTTGCATAGATTGCCCTTCTAAATATTTTTCAGATTCCATAGATCGTTACAAGTTTTAAAATACAATATATTTTAAAAATCTTGCTAGACCTGTCTCTGATACCAATTGTGGAAAACTAGAAGGGGGGTTGAATAGTTTTACGTCTTTTTACTTCGTTATAAAAATTAGTTTTAGAGTTTTGCTTAGCTTTTAAAAATTTAGATTCGATAATATGTGATCTCAAGTCTTGTACAATATAAACAATTAATACTACACAATATATTATAAAGATAAGTAATGAAATAAGTAAGAGATGGAAAGATCGAACCGCGAGACAAGAGATTTATAGTGGTTCGGCTACAAGGACACCTTCCTTGCCCTACTCCACTCCCCGAGCACCTAACTCGAGAGTTTTCTTCACTATATCAACAAGCTCCCTTATGGCGGAGAAAACCATACACACCAATCTACACACCAATCTACACACCACTTTTCACACCACAACTTCGTCACACCTAAGTCACAACTTCTACACAACTTCTTCAAATCAATCTAACTACTCCACACCTATCTTCTTCACACCAATCTAGTACCTAGCTTATCTTCTTCACACCAAGCTACTAACTAATCACACAATCTATATCTAGCACAACTAACTACAATCAAATATTCACAACAATCTTCACAAAGAATAATGTAAATGATCTTTGATGATGCACCAACAACTTGGATGTGGAGATCACAACAAGTTGTAATACTTCTTGTCTTGAGGGATAGAAGTATTATTCTTTTGCACTTGAGAGGATGAAGGTTGGATCACTTTGAAACAAAGAATTTATATACTTATGATCAAAGGATAAAAGAATGGAGATTTGGATCTAGATCAGAAAGTTTAGTAGTGCAAAAGGTGAGGAAAAAATCCAGGTTTAATGTGGTATTTATAGGCAACAGATTCTGACAGAGGAGCGTGGCCGGTCCCCTTAAATCATGGCCGACCCCCTTAAAATTAAGGGGACCGCCCTTTGTAATTAAGGGGGCCGCCCAGCTGAAACGGCCAGATTCTTTGTCTTTTAGTGGGGAAAGTTTATTTGGTGAAAAACTAACTGATTTTGGTTAAAAATTTGAATTCATATATTTAGTATGAATAAAACATTTTTCTTTATTACCAAAAGTGTTTTTCAAAAATATATAATATGTTTATATAATTAAATAAACTTTGTAATGCTTAATTAAACTTTCCTTTGATCATAAAATGCACTAAACCCTTTGCTTATTCATACCTTAAGTGATTTGGATGTAAAGAGAAATATTAATCACTAAATACTTGTTTATGTCACAAGTTTTAGTTCTATGAGTTTATATTTTGTGATAATTAAAACATAGAGATATTGATAACATGTTAATAATGTTTTTAGGCATTATTTATGTCAACAATTCTGAAGAATCTGATTCGTGAACTCCGTTCCATTGTCTGTTCTGCTAAATCTGAGTTGAGCTTGTAAACCAACTTGAATTCGTTTGATGAACTTGATGATGATACTAGGAGTTTCGGCTTTAGAAACAAGAAAATGAACTGAAGTGTATCGTGAATAGTCATCCACAATAACCAAAATATATTTCTTCCCATTTCTGCTGATGATGCGCATGGGTGCACACAAATCCATGTGTAACAGATGTAATGGAGCAACTGAACTGAATTCAGGTTTGGATTTGAGTGTTGCCCGTGTCATTTTACCTAATTCACATGCAGAACAAAGATGGTCTTTCTTGAAAGATAGTTTTGGTAATCCTTTGACTAAGTTATGTTGAGATAGGTCATTGATCGTTCTGAAGTTCAGGTGAGAGAATCGACGATGCCATAGCCAGGCTTGTGATGATGTTGCTTTGGCAAGCAAACAAATTGGTTTTGGTGATGTTAATTCCTTAAGTGCAATTTCGTATAAATTTGAATCCCGGGAGCCTTTGAGAATATCAACGCCTTCAAGAGTACGAACAATACATGTATGTTTCCGAAACGCCACCTTTAAACCACTATCACAGAATTGACCAATACTGAACAATTTGTGACCCAGTCCTTCGACAAAGTAGACACATTGAATTGTGACCTTATCATGAATGAGATCTCCATAACCGGTGATATTAGCTACGTGATCATTCCCAAAATGCACTATACCCAAGAATTTGGCCACGAAGTTCTTGAGCAGTGCCCTGTTCCCGCTCATATGCCGGGTGCACCCTGAGTCGAGATACCAGAGGCACACTTGGACAAGATGCACATCAAAGCAAGACACAAAAAAAATTGGAATCCGCTGATAAAGTGGTTCCACGTAGTTAGACAGTAAAAAATGCACACCTAAAGGATTAAATTCAGAAGCAGGAGATATGGTAGGTGATTCTTGCTTCTTAACTGGTTACCATCTATACCCTACATGTTTAAACACTCTTCCAGTAGGAACCCACTTAAAGCATGATCTAGGGTTTGAGTCATAATAATCTAGATTCTTGCCCTTAGGAATAATTGGCTTTTGTTGTTGGTGCTTAGTGTTTCTTGGCTTCGATGTATTAGTCCCAGTGTTCTTAGCATTCATGTTCACACAATTCATATGAGGATGCATACTTTTATCAGAAACCGAATTAAGAGTAACAGAATTAGAACAAGCATTCATGCGGATATACATGCTTGCATCCTAGCTTTTTCTAATTCTATCTTACAAAGCATATCATTTGTGCCATAAGGTTCACGCTTAGAAGTAGAAGCAACATTGTACATACCAGGAACAATTACTTTAGGATTAGTTAAAACCTCTTTCTGTTTTGGCTCAAGAACATGAGTTTGTCGCTTTGAAGATGCCAAAAATGTTGGTTGATTTGAAAAGTATGAAAAATTTGTATTTTCCAACTGGCTTTTTGAAACAAAATCAGTATTCTTGGTTTTTGTCAAATCAAGCACTTTAGATTTGAGTTCCTCATTCTCTTTTAAGATTAGTTTCAAAGAATTTTCATAGGAAAGCTTGTCATACTTGTTTTCTTCAATCTTTCGTTTCCAATTTGATTCAAATATCAACGATTGTTTTTCAACTTTGGCAAATGACTTTTCAAATTTTTCATTTTGACAAGACAATTCCTCGTTTAACTCAACATTCTTTTGCAAGCATTGTTTTAGACTCTCTTTTAAAGCAAGGTTTTCCATTTCAAGTGATGTTTGTTGATTTTCTAAAGTCACAATTTTCTCCTCATTTAGTGCGAATGCTGGTTTGATTGACTCGAATTGATTTTGAAAATATTCTTTTTGAATGTCTTAGTTTAAGCAAATAAGATTGTATTCATCTTCGAGAGATGTTACGTATTTTAAATCATTTTGCATTTCAGTCATCGATGTCTCTTCAAAGACTTTAAGTTTATCGTCAATACTTTTCACGGGAGGCTCGATAAACAATTTTATCTGTTTCTTAACTTCCCTTGAGACATCTATTTCATAGGAATTAGATCTCACAAGTTCATCAGTTGTGAATTCTTGCTTCTCACGAATAGTTCTTAACGATAAACTTATTTGATTTCTGAGATGACAAAAGGTTTTCCTTGCTAAACTCTCATAATTGCTAGATAAATATGGATTGACCGTAGGTACATCCACATGTTTCATAGCATTAGTTGGTTTTCGTTCAAGGGAATTTTCTTTATTAATCACCCCATAATCAGCACTAAAATAAGAGAAAATGGTTTTCTTTTGTTTGACCATTAAATGTTTTTGGTTTTCCTCATTAGAGATGTCATTTGGAACAAACATGTAATCTTTGAATGTGTCACGTCTCATGTAGTCAGAATTATACAAACTTGGGGCTTTACGTTTGACCATTTCAAGATAAGAAGGATTAGAGAAACCAAGTCCCGGTCTTAAATCCAAAATAGGATCAGATTTGGGAAGATACATGTGCATAGTCTGAGGAGTCTGACCGGTAGTGCGAATTTTCAATCCAGCTTCAGTTAATCGTTGGATACAATTAGCTTTCTCATCTTTCAGTTTATAAACTTCATTTTCAAGATTCTTTTTGCCATTTTCAAAATTTGTGATATTTCTCTTAAGAGAAAAAATCTCATCTTGTAAATCTTGAATTTGTCGTTTTAGCACTAATGGACGTTCAGACTTCTCTTCGTACACCATGTCCTTGATTTTCTTTTCTAAGGAAGCACTTTTATCTTGTTCAAGTTTTATCAAGTTAGCATAATTTTTTACCTATGTTTGAATAGTGGCATAGTTTGAAGCATATCAACATGATCTTGACCTGTTGATACATGATTACCATTGGTACTATTAGCAGATAACGTAGGTGTAGCACTTGTAGATGTTGCACTACTTATGTTAACTTGAGTTGTCATGCTAGTGCTACTAATGTGACCATGTATAAATTCATCAAGATCATCATTATCACAGTCATCAAAGATGTGTACCTTGTTTCCAAGAGTGTCGTCATCTTCAGCATCTGTGTCATAGCTAGGAGTTGAATCACCATCATGAGCTTAGAAAACATCCACCTTTTCCAATGAGGCCATGAACACCATGTTTGTTTCCAGCAATTCTCCTTCATCATTAGTATCCATCATGAAATCATTTTCTTCAGCATTGAGAATTTTACCCTTTTCTTCCATGTCGGCTAACAGCATCTTTTGTCTGTAGTAAGTTCTGTCACGAACTTCATGATTTGGACAATTCTTAGCAAAATGACCTTGTTGGCCACAGCCAAAGCACTTTGGTTCCTGTAACTCTTGACCAGATTTTGAGATTGTTATTTGTTGGACGTTTGTAGAAGGACCGTTGGATTTATTTTCTAAGAAGTGCAAGGTTTTGAACAATCTTATTGAGTTCAACATTGGCAGGATCTTGATTGGACTCAATAGCTTCTTCCACTGGGGTGAAGTGAGATTCATTGTTGGAGCTGAAGGAGGATTTTTTATGATAATTTGACACAAGAGCAAGAGGATCAACAACAGTTGGTTGTGTGGTAAGTTGAGTTGACTATTCCTTTTCCTTTTCTTTACGTTTTTTTATCAAGAATGTCATTGACTTCAACCTGATTATGTTTCAGCAGATCAAACAAGTTGTTGATATCTTTGGCAGTTAGGTATTGGTTTTGTCTGATAGCAATAGTGAACGTATCCATTCAGGTTGAAGGTTTGTGAGAAACATGGTATTGTGTTCAATGTTTGATCGCTTGAGTTTATGACGGTTCATTTCATTAATAAGTTTGTTGAATCAAATGTAAGCATCTTCAAGGCTTTCTTCCCGGAAGTTGCTTGAAGGATTGATAATTCCATAAAGCTAGATTTTGTTGGGTCTGAGTACCAACGTCTGCACCTTGCATAAGTCTCTCCAAGGCTTTCCAGAGATCATGTGCAGTAAGATTGCTATCAATGGCATTGTAAATGTCATTGATTAGTCCATACAGAATTAAGTTTTTAGCACGGATGTCAGCTTCAAATTGAGCAAGTTCAGTTGGACTTAAGTCATCTTCAGTTTGCAGTCGTGTCTTACCCTCATTAGCAGTATCAGGAATTTCCTTCATAACATACGGTTCATTCTTGATGGAGTTAATCAACAACTTACGTTCTTTGTAACCCATAATAACGTTCATGAACCTTGAAGACCATTGAACATAGTTTCCTCGATATAACATGGGAGGTCTAGCATCACTCCCTGCGGCCAATGCATCTTGAGTAGTAGACATTGTGATAATGGATTTTTGATATGAGATGTTGTTTTGTTTGAGTGAGGTGTTTTAGTTTGTTTGAGTTGTGATGGTTTAGTGTTTGGAGAATTGATCTAGTGCAAATAGTACAATCAAAGTCTTTTACAAATTTTAAATCTTTTTTAGGGATTTGTTAAATTATAAGAGTCTTTAGGTCAAAGTATTGCAATAGAGTCTCATGAACAGTAACTATCGCAGCTTCTGGTGAAAATTGGGCAGAGTTTTCTTTCGTAAAAGGTGGGTAACAGTAAGTCTCGTAAAATCCAGTGTCGCAGAGTCTTAAAAGTATCACACATACACAAGAGCTATTGCAGAAGTCTAATGCGATCCGAGCAGAGTTATCTTTCGTAAATAGTGGGTAACAAAAACTTTCACAGAGAAAGTATCGCAGCCAATTCTTTTGTATCACACAAACTCTTATCACAGACAACTATCGCGGAGACCACAACCCTTGTATCGCGGCCTAAACCCTTTGCGATGCGAACAAAACAATGCGAACAAAGCTTAACCCCTACTTTTACGAACAAAAAGTACACTACTTCAAAAACCTTAAAACCACAAAAATCAACCTAGATCATCACTAAATACTTAGAAACTATGAATATAATGATGATAAACTCTTTCTTTTTCATAAATAAGTTATCCTAACATACCTACAATAAGATTAACCACGTAAATGAGTAATCTAATCACTACGAATGAAGCATAAGCTATTTTAGAGAGAGAAAATGAAGAACACCAAGAAAAACAAATCTTCTAAATACAAGAGAAGATTTAACAACACTAAAACAAACACAACAAGAAACAACGATTCATATTTGGCTCTTGATACCAATTTTTGTTCCAATAATACCACGTCTACAACTAATCTAAATATGTAAAGTGGGTGTGAACACTTTAGAGAGAAGAGATAGAGAGATATCAAAAGTCTCGCATTGCTAGAGAATAGAACACACACCTCGTAACCCATGAGGTAGGGGTATTTATACCCAACGTCTAGCCAAGCCTCCATCGCGGATATACAAGTTCCGCGATGGTAAACTTGTGTCACATACAACTATAGTTACACAACAAACCCTATACTAAGATAAAGTATAAATAGAAATCCCTAACTAATGATTTACACTTTTCGTGTTCCAACAGATAAATACAAGAAACCTCTCAAAGGTAGCTTTACTTTTTAAGGTAGTAATACTAATATATTTTTTTATGGTAATGAAAATTTAGTAAGAGGTGGGAAAATGAGGGTCGGGCGGGATGGTAATGGGTCACAATAGATTATTTTACGAATTGAAACCACACTTATAAAAATAGTTGAATCATTGTATTGGTAAACACAAAAAAACTGCTATATTTCGCACGTATTTTCTGAGACGCGTATTTTCTTTGGCGCGGCTTACAAAGTTTACGGATCATCATGCCATTTGGCCAGACAAGTTCAAGCCCATTATGTCACTTCAATTGTAGAAAATTAAATTTTTAATTGAAAACTATGCTTTATGTTTAGATCTTTGCAAAGTTTATATATAGGTCCAGCTTTTGTTTCTTTTATCAACCATAATTAACCAGCATCCGACCTATTTTAACTAACCAACTAAAGTTGCTGGCAGTTGTTGTATTTTGATAGTGTGGAAGTGCAAGTATTTAGTCTTGGTCGAACTGCTCCAGCTGGTAGAGAAGGGTATGATGTTACTTTTATCACCGATAATGACCGATCTCTTCTAAAAGAATAAAAAAAGTGACATCAAAATATCATAACAAAAATTATAATTTCAAAATTGTATAATTATTAGTAGTATTTTTTTATCCAGATGACAACTTTTAAATCTTTCATAGTCGTATTTATTCTATTAAATTTAATAAAACAGTTTAAAAAAGGCTACATCAAACGACCATGTATGGATTTACTATAAGTTTAAAAAATAACAATCTTTTAAAATTATTATCAAAGGCAAGCAAAAATAACGTGCTTAAAAATATTTCCCCGTTCTTCGACAGCATAAAAATTTTAATTATATTATTTTTAAAAATACACAATCATAAACTAATAAAAAAAATCACAAGTATTAATAAACATAATTAAAACCGTCCATATAATTCAATGACCAGATAAATAAAAAATCAAAAAATTCAAAAAAAGTCTCATGTTGTATTTGAATACGAAACATATCAATCTTATAAGATGTTTGTTATATTTGAATTGAGTTATTATATATAACTTATTTCGTTTAAAAATGAAAGTTTTATAATTTGATGATAACTTTTGGCTTATAATGAAAAAATAAAAACAAAGCGAATGCTAATATCACATTGGTAACTAAAAATCATCAATAACATAAAATGAATATAATTAAAATTACGTAACATGCACGCCAATTAAAATGTAAAATTACAAGTCATGCACGGCCAACGGACGGGCTTATTTCATAAAAACATTTGGTTATAAAAAAAAATATAAACCAACAAACATAATTAAATTCAAACGTTAAATTACAAAGCATGCCCGCCCATCGGGCGGGCTTAGAAAGCTAGTATGTGTATATATATATATATATATATATATATATATATATATATATATATATATATATATATATATATATATATAATTCCAGAGAAATTTGTTTTGTTTTCAAGCATCTTTTAGAAAATCGTATACAATAGCTTATACGTTATAAAAGTTTAACATTTTATTAAAAAAAAAAGTCCTCGTGCATCACACGGATACGCAGGATAATCTTATATTATATAAAGCTTAAGTAGCCTTATAAATGTAAAGGGGTCATAATAAATGTCCCAAGAATTAAAAGTGAAATGTGGAGGCTTCATGTGTTAGTACATTGATTTAACAGTCGTGCATAAGGGTAAGTACATAAGATTAGTGATTCAAGTAATTGAAAAAATTTGTACGGTACTAGGTAGTGTAAGCAACATCAAAAGTATATCAATTACACAATATTGGATGACTTAATTTAATGCAAGAGGATTTGTGCACAAATTGTAGTACGGTACAAGGTAATTTAAGCAACATGAAAAGTATATCTTCTATACTATCTAAAGATTGGAGTGCTTAATTTAATGCGCAAGAGGCATTGTGCACAAAAGTTTGTATGGTACAATATGTTTTGCATGAGGAATCGTGCACAAAAGTTTGTGCGGTACAACATGTTTCAAGCCATCTCTAAACCTCAAAGAATACAAACCAAAAATGCCATGAATGCATAAATTAAACACACCAATTAGTGGTTAGTCTTTTTACCTTCCCGTCTATGAGTTACAAATATTTTATCAACTATATAATGTGCCAAAAATCACACAGACCACAACTTCCTCCACACCGCGTGCACATTGGGCTACAACTTATTATGGTGGTAAAGTAAGCATCATATCGTCTTACTTATTTGGCATATTGATTTATGCTATTTTATGTAAATTTCATGTGTGTTTTGTGTGTGTAAGAATGTAGGACATATGCTTAGGAGGTTTGGTAGTAACATTGATGAGGCGAAAAGTTTACCGCTTTTAAGGGGTCATTTAAGCCCGAATTCGTGATTATTTGATCAATTATTGCCCTAAATCGTTCATTTTGTCATTTTAAGTACTTTTGAGGAGAAATCTGGAAAAAGAAGCGTTTTGGACGTTTTTGAAGCATAAAAGTGAAGAAAACGGCAAAGTCTCAAATTCCTTGCTGGGAACAGTACCTGACGACGTCAAGGATTAACACATGACGGCGTCAAGAGTGACAAAAGAGGTGGAAGTGTATATTATAACGTGACAGCCCAGAGTATTTTCAGTGTTAATGCCCTGACGGCGTCACCAAACCCGTCAGGGTCAAAATGCATGTGACGGCCCAGAGTAGATTTACACATTAAGGCGTTAAGACTGGATCTTGGCAATACGAATTTCCATTTGGTGGCAAGTTGAAGGCGTCAGAAGCCAATACATGACGCCGTCAGGATGCTCTATCTATATGTATTTTTCCAATTTTTCATTGCAAAGTGTGGAACAAGTTGTGGAATACTAAAACACAAACCCTAGGTCGAATTTTCTGCTTATTGAAGGGGTTTCAAACCCTTCTTTCTTCCATGTTTGAATAAAGATAAGTTCTCCAATAATCATTCAATATTTCTATGTATTGTTTGATTCTATCTTATGCTTGTCTTTCTTTTAACATGTTAGGCTAGGTTTTTATTGTGTTTGCTTAGATGTAGTGAAACCTAGATATTGATTATTGGTTGATTGTTTGTTTATAATTGTTACGGATGATTGTATTCGATGTTAGGCTTAAGAAAACTGGCAGACTTCCATTGGTAACTTGCTTGAACGTCTTAAGAAACATGATCGGAGGTGTACTACGATTTTTGGTTGTATTTAATGCATAAGTGAATTCTAATGATCTCATGTTAGGAGCTTTTAGTCGGCTCGACATAGGAGTGAAGTAGGATCTTATAGAGTTAGGGAATATTGTACACGGCCCTACGACTAGTATTAAGGAATATAACTCGTCATCCATGCAATTGTAACAAGCTAATCAACCAGTAAAAGATATCTGGGGAGTAATAAAATATAAATAAACACAACTTTTCTCATTATTGTTTCCACCACATTAGTTTAATTTCATTTCTTTTATTTTATTTTGATTGCATCTTAGTTAATTGGGTTAGTTGGCTAGCAACTAATTCTGCCCACTCTTTCAAAACCCGAGATTTTTACTTGCTTTCATAAAATATAAAAAAATACAAAAAGAATCATCCCTCACCTCTAGACCTAGTTTAGTAGGCTTTCTAATCCTAGCGATACTATTCCTGAGTTGAACGATCAATCCCCCGGTACTTGTCACTATACTATACTACAACGATCAGGTACACTGCCTGGCGGGGATTGCAAGCTTCTCAAGATCCCTTGAGAGGTAAAACCTGTTGCGAGGGCGCAATCCCCCGTATCAAACATCATCTTCTCTAATGGTTTAAGAGATCCTACACATCGTTGTCTTATCAATTAAGTGGAACATACACGAATATTTTTACTTTGATCGAAAATGCAATATATTGATTAACTGTATTTAAGTTACTAATGATCAACTATATCTAATTGTTTTTTGTAGCGTGTCAAGAAGCATTAAAGAAAGAGATCGAGAAGTCACAAAATTGTATCAAGAACAAAACATGCAAAAGACCAATGAACAACAACAACAACAACAACAACAACAACAACAACAACAATGCCGCGGCCACAGGTGGGATGAATACTTAGCATTCATATTAATAGTACATTACAAATTAAACATGCAATATTTTACTTCATGTAATACCGCTAAACGGGCTAATACTATTGATTCGTTAGCAAGTAAGTTTATTTGACGAGCATTCAATTTTTAGTCAGTAATTATTACTACACTTTGTTGGTTCATTTCAATATTTTTGCTCTTAATGTAGTTTTTTGTCTTGCGGTGTGTTCATGTCACTTTTTTAATTAAATGTCTTGGAATATTGCGTGACTTTGATATTTGGTATGACTGTGTAAATTATGTCGATGTTAAATATTGAAAATGGTAGTATATAATAAAAATATCTTCACAAGATCATCTTAACAATAAGTATCTTCTAAATCGAAAAAGTATATAAAAGAGAAAAAATTGTATTTTAAATGTTATCCTACACCTATCACGAGGCAAGCATTATTCATTTGAGTTTGATATCATGTGATTCATGTCGTCATACTGTAAATACTTAGAGTGAGTTACTAATGAATGCTGCAAATTCGATATTATAGTTTATGGAAAAATGTTGTAATAATGCATTAATTAAAAAATTATTTATGTAACTTACTCATATTAAAAGATTACATATGAAAAGCCTCATTTAAATATAACATTTTACAAAAAACCTCTTCACATTAAAGAAAGAGATCGAGAAGTCACGAAAATTGTATCAAAAACAAAACATGCAAAATGCTAATGAACAACAATAAGAAGAACAACAACAAGAACAATGCCATGGCTATCGGTGTCAATATAGATAAACACTTAGCATTCATATTAATAGTACGTTACAAATTAAACATGCAATATTTTACTATACGAACTATAATTTATTATACGAATTATAATTTATACTCTTGAATATACTAATTACTTTAATGTTTTATGTTTTTATAGTTTTGTTAAAAAGGAAATTTGTTTTATAGTTCGCTTTTAATAATGTAATTTATTTGAACAACGAAGTCCGTCTTTCACAAAAAATGAGAGTTTCAAATATGAACCGAAAATTAGTCCCGAACATTATGAAAAAAACAATTAGATCCAACTTGTGTGCATCGCATGGGTCCTGAGGCAGTCCAAACCTGTGTGCATCGCATGGGGATGAATATAAAAGGTCTCCAACATTAATGTCATCGCTTCATATTTAAAATAATTTATGTAACTTATACATATTAAAATATTACATGTGAAGAGACACTTTTCAATGTAATATCTTGAAAAAAATCTCTTCGCATATACTCTTTTAATGTCAATAAACTATTTTAAATGTGTGACATGCTTGGAAATGTGATACCATCACAACTTAGATATATAATGATGAAAATAAGTGTCGAAGATTACGCTATAAAAACTTATATACAGCCAATGTGCAACTCAATAAGGTATTTTAAATACGTATAAAGCTTAGCAAATGTGTGACACCATGACAACTTAAATATAAAATGATGAAAATAAATGCCGAATATTACGCTATGAAAACTTCTATACAGCCCATGTGCATCGCACGTATTTTAAATCTATGAAAACTTCTATACAGCCCATGTGCATCGCACGGGCATTGTTGACTATAATAAGAAATAGTTATAACTTAGCCGGATGTATTAATATTAGTTAGTTCCAATAAAAAAACAATAGAGTAAATACCAAATAAATAGAAAAAAATATTACGTAAAAAATACATCTTAAAAGATTACACGTAAATAGACTATTTTAAATACGTATCATGCTTACAAAATGTATGCTACCACGACAACTTATATATATAATGACAAAAATACGTTTCGAATATAAAATGACAAAAATAAAAGACGGGTATTAAACTTTGAAAACTTCTATACAGCCCATGTGCGTCGCATGGGCTTTCATGACTATGAACATTTAGATTGAGCCCGTGTGCATCGCACGGGTCTGAATGCCTAGTATATAGATAAGGTTGAGATAACTGCTATATATTTGAGTTACTATAATAGTTATTTGTTTCTAATCTTCCACATTAATGTTAATAGCATTAAAGTTAGCATTTTTATTGTTATTTGTTTCTAATCTTCCACATTAATGTTAATAAATTAAAGTTAGCATGTTAATTGCAAATACATTCATGTAATTGAAATATTTGGCTCAACCTTTTCACACTATAAAACCAAATGAATTTTCATAATTTGTTTCATAGTATCATGGCAAAAGTAGCATTTTCTTTAAGTTTTATTGGTATCTTATTATGTTTAAGTATCTGTTCCATTCATGCACAGGTAAAATTTAAAAAATATGATTCACAAATGCATTGATAAAAATAGTTATTTGAATACTAAGTGTTGTTGTTTGTTTTGTTTTTGTTTTTTTTATATATATTGACACATTTTGATTTTACCAATCAGGAATAGCCATTTAAAAAGTGGTGCATCTCTCAAAGCTATACTCCAGACTCAAAGTTGCAACAAGTTCTTGACAATGTGTGTGCAAGACTCAACTGTAAGGAGATCTTGCCAGGTGGTTCGTGTTATACCCCTAACAATTATATGAACCATGGATCTTACGCTATTGATCTTGATTATCGAGTTAATAACGTATGTGATACGACTTATGCTAAATTTACTACCAATGACCCTTGTAAGTTTCTTTTAGTTTGGATCTTGGCTCATAAAATTCATTTGTACATAACATCTATGTGTTGGTCAATTTCTTGTACTTGAACACATATCAATATAAACTTTGACTAACATCGATTTTTGTTTCTTAATGCAGCGTACGCGACATGTGTATTCCCATAAATGATGAAAAGATTTACGGTGTTCAAATGGCTACTAATGAAGGGTTGGATTTATCTAGTTTGTAAGGGAAAATGTAATAACATGATTTAATTCATATAAAAATAATATTTGATCGGCTTTTATTTGAAGTTTGTTCCTTTATGGTGTGGTTTATGAACATAGTTTATGTAATGTTGATCGATCTTTACAAATTAGAATCATGTTCCTCTGAAAATGTAGAAATTTATCGGGAGAACCATGGATTTACTCGTAATAAAAGTTGATCTTGGCATATAAGTATTTCCCGTTCCCAATACATGACCCTTTTGATAATTCTCATAACAAAAAAAAAAATACAACTAGATATTGAATTTAGAGTTCCTAAAAATCTGGTGTATGCTAAAAGAATAAAACTATTTTACTTTACAAAAACTCTCATTGTAATTGTTCACAATTTTATTTTGGTATATTTCATAATAAGTGTTTATTTTGTATTCCTACTAACAAAAAAAAAATATTGAGTAAAGATAATATTTAATTGCTAAATAGTTTAGTTAATTGAGCAATGCTACATTTACAAATATTTTACAAAATTATACCTACAAAATGACTTAGCATGTGTATTGGTCCTATTATTTAGCATCATAATCTCTTTTTCTTCTTTATTACCCTCCATAATTGGTTGACAAGTTATTGCGTGAATATAATTTTGTAAACGTTTTGTGGATATAACAATTATCTAGTATACAAACATAAATTATTTATGATATTTTATCCACTGAATAAGGCTTTCGTTATGTCATTTTTTAGAACGGCTTTAGTTATGTTAGGTTTAATTAAATTAAATTTTATTACATTTTCAATTTTCAAAGCATATTTTAAGTAATTTTGACGTGTATAAATAGTTTCTAACTTCAGAATAATTATCTAGCCCTCTAAATTTAACACTTTGTTCTCGAGTCTAAAAAATTAAAAATGATAAGATGGGAAGGGCAAAGTAAGGGATGACAATGTGAAAAAAATGGCTACTAAATTCGTGTTTTTGAGTTTGTATTTTTAAATAGCAAGGAAAGAATATAGAAACTAGCAAAATTACCAACATACCCTCAAAACTGTAACACCCCCAAAATCGTCATGTCAGCGGAAGACTTAAAATGTCAGCGGAAGACTTTTTGGGTGTTACTTCGAGGATCTTTGTCACGATCATAGAAAACGACACAAAAGTGACGCTTTAATTTATTCAAAATACCAAATATTCGAGACATCAAGATGTTTCATAATTTAAACAACAAGTTTATTTAAATATGTCAAAATGTTTATTTAAGCCCATGCCGGGTTACAAGCCCACTCCGTGCCTTCAAGTTCCTTCTTGTATAGTTACCTGAGATAAACACATGCTAAAAAGTGTCAACACAAAGGTTGGTGAGTTCATAGAGTTTATAGTTTAAATCGTTAATTAGAAAATGAGTGATTTCCCTATCAATTTAATACAAATCAATCCGTTGGTTTGCCCTTCACCGTGTCAACATCAAAAATCGTAATTGGTTTATAAATCCATTTAACACGAGTTTCGAATCACAAGTTAAGAATGTATTGTAATCACATACAATCAATAAGTTTAAATCAATGTTCCTGTTATTGCCTTAAGCTCATGATACTCAACGATTAACAGCCAATCATAATCTCAAGTTATGACGGTAAGTAGTAGGCCCTCAAGGTAGGTATTTGCCAATAACCTATAATAAGAACAATAAAGTGCGCCTGGTGTTTTCTCTAACAACCAAACGAGGATTGTCAATCACTAATAGTACTATCCACATTTATTTACGTTCACCCTTCAAGTGATTAAGGTTCATGATCGAGGGACTTTCGGCAATAGTAACTTAAGCAAATAACATTGGCCTGACGGTATTTCAATACCCGGTATAAAAGACTTGTGATCGAGTTTTAAGCATGTATCTCCCCCACGGGAAAATAGTTAAAGAGTGGGCTATGAAATCACAGTAATATGTAAATAGTTAACGAGTACTTGTAAAAGTATAAAACAATAGTTAAGCATGTATCTCCCCCAAAAATGTTTATAAAACATTATAAAACAATTAAGAGTAGGGGCTATGACTCACCTGAGTAGTACGGTAGACAGAGTATAAGTAATGTCAGATGTGAAGATGGAATTGGCTTCAAAGATAACCTGAATGATACGGAAGTCCGAGATAAGTTCGACTTATCGAGAATCGTGATTTGAATAGTGTTCGATGACAAAATGACTTTCGTGGCAGAGGTGGCTTGTGTGGCAAAACGCTTAATAGTTCAAGAACAAGTTATATACAATATAACTTGTCTTTATGTATAAGTATCCTTTTATTATTTATATATTTCTCGTTATAAATAAATGATATGTATCAAAAGTTGGTGAATGATTATAGTAATTTCATGTTTACGCCTGGTTAAGTGAACCGATGTGTTTTATTGTATGAATAATCATTTCTTAACTTGTATCTAAGTTAACTGATAATAACGTCAAGTTATATAATTCATGTTATATATTATATATAATCAAAAATAGTTATTTCATTTTTGGTCTCATAATGTAGGTTTTCGATATATGTTACTATGATAACGTCGTAAAATATTACTTTGTCAAAATGTAATTAAGTTTCTGAATAAGCCATTAAGTTATATGAAATTTATACGTTTCACCCCAACTAGTTTACATATTTATTTAACAAAAAGTGGTAAATTAATATGAGTTTATTAACTTATAAAAGTGTTGAGTGAAAAGTGTCAAGTGTGCAACTTGGAGGGGTTGAAAAATGTAACAATTAATATAAGTTACAAACTTATATTCTTTTAAGAAAATTGGCAGATTGTTTGAATTGGAAGGGCTGAAACTGTCAACTGCCAAAGTTGCAAAAATAACAAAAATCACAAAACCTGCCAAGGACAAGGTTCGAACTTATGACCCTTTGCATAAAGGTCAAGAGTTCCACCAGCTGAGCTAGCTAGTTACTTGTGTTAATCTTTGTTGTTTAGTAAACATAATATAGTTTTGACAGTTTGCAATTTGTTATGTATTTCGATCTATATCAGTATTGCATGCGTATGGTTTTCTTGTGATTCAAATAAGTTTTTACCATCTTTTCAAATATGCATTTCTAACTGAGTGCAAGGCAATCGAGAGTCAACAAAATAAGCCTCGACTTATTTTGAGTCTCACGTCCAATTTACCAAATGAAACCAACACTTTAAACCGATTAGTACGAAGTCAAAATATGTTCGTTTTTCTATGTCGATAAGTTATAAAAATCAAATTTCCATATGTTTAGCTTATTAATAAGTACGTTTGAGTCGAGTTCGCGGTTTAGAGCCCAATAAGAGTTTATATAGGAAAATAAGCTAAAGTCGCTTAAGACTTTAGAAGTTTTCAAAACTAGTTTAACGTTTCAACTGGTTCCATACAAAATCATATAAGTTCTTTTTACCACATAAGTCTTGACAATGCCACTTGATTTTATGAAGGTTGAAAGTGAAAGTGTGTTATGCTAGCAGTGTATGCACATGGAAATGAAAAGAAACAAAGTGGTAAATGTGATTGGGAGATGTTGACGCTTACAGTGGGTACTACATGCATGAGTGTCGAGGTAAACCCAAGAGGAAAAAAAATCCCAAGGTCTTGTGCACTTCCTTGTTCTCCTCCTTTCTTCTTGTACGACAGGAACAAAAAGAGATGAAGTAGTTTGTGTTGGTGTTACGCTTCAAAGATCCTAGGCTCAACATGCATGGTTTCTTGTTCTTCTTTTCACGATAGGAACAACAAGAGTAACAGTTTGTTTTTAAGTTTGGTTCAAGGGTAGTGAGGGATGTGAAAGAGCGATGGTGTAAGGCTTGGTTAAGTGTTCAACTAGGAAATCAAGATCAGTTATACTAGCTCCCAAAACGTTGCTTTCACCTGTACCTTGGCTCGACAGAAGTTTATGATTTTATGTGAGTTGTAGTGAGTTTTTAAATGTCAACATGCATGGAGCCTTCTTCTCACGCCAGTAAAAAAAATGAGTTGTTTGGGTTTGTGATGCAACAGTAGGTAAGTAAGAGAGAGATCTATTTTGTGTTGTGTTACCAACTGAGGTAACAGGTATTTATATAGTTGGTTTTGAGAAGATGATAGCAAGAGATAGGAACGAATATATATCACCACCCACCATGCCCAATCGAGATTTCTTGAGTGTGAATATAAGCATGAAATGTGTGAGATTATTTCTGAAAGTTTCTAAGATGCCTATTGTTGGTTTGTAGTCATTGGGGAGCAAGGGAGGTTCATAGGAAACTTATGACATGTTTACACCAAGTGATCTTTCATGAATTGTTTGGGTCGTTTCTGGGACAGTAAATGAGTGAGGGAGGATGAGTGAGCGAGCTGTATACATGTGACATTCTTCAAGGACCAATCAAGACTAAACATCAATCATGGGCAAAAGAATGTGTACGACATGTGTTCGAACATTCCTGATCATACATTGATGTTTACAAGCGATTGGAGGGCTGTGGAGGTTGTTGTAAGAGCTTGTACATGGCTATTTCTAGGTACATTTGGGGCAGTGAAGAGTGAGGGAGGTGGCTCTCTTGCTTTTGCCTAGTCGACTAAGAGAAGGAAACAAGAAAGGGTTCGGTTTGGTTTTGGACTAGTACCTGGTCGAGCAATATTATTACTAGGTCATGTTTCTAGATTTCGAATAATAGGGTCAAATGAAACGTTACTTATTAATTCTGAAAATAGTTTTGTAAACTCAAAATTAATCTAAGTGTTTGAAAATAATTCAAAATGCCCAAATGACTTTCTATACGTGTCGAGTTTAATGTTAAATCTTTATTATTAGTATCAAAACTTTATGGCTCTTGTTTACTAGTATAATAGACATCTAGAAGAACCAATAATACCTGTGTGTTGTGTTTTATATTTACAAGATAATTGATCGAAGTGGAATGCAAAAACTGAAATAAATCAAAAGTATATACATATATATATAAAAAAAAAAAATTGTCATGGTTAAAAATGGTTATCTTTATGTTATAATAATGTGTTCATCATAGGAAAATTTTACGGGGTGTTATAAAAACTATATAAAGTAACTAATTTATTACTACCTCCGTCCCATTTAAAGTGACCACTTTCATAATGCACAAAGTTTAAGGAGATTCCACTAACTAAACTCTCCACCAATCAAATATTACTTTTACCCACTAAACTCTCATCTTATTGGTTGGAAGGTACAAGTGGACACTTTAAATGGGACATGCAAAGATTCCATTGTGGACACTTTAAATGGGACGGAGGGAGTATATCTTTGCCTTTGTTCATACCTTGGACGGTGTAAGTTATAAACAACACATAAGAGGGCTGAGTATGGTGGCACCAACTCACTCAAGTCAGTTTGTCACCTCAGTGTCACATCATCAACTCGCTCAACTCATTCACACACAACACTGCCCCTCCCTCATAACATGGCAAAAGGGTCCCACCAATATTTTTTTTTCTTTTCCATCTTTTCAAACAAATTAAAGTTCATTAATACATCAAATAAAAATACAATGTGAAACTTAAAAAAAAACATACGAAACATTAAAAACATAGAAAAAAATTTAAAAACAATACAAAACTTTAAAAAAAAATACAATAACAAATTTGTGGATAGTCTTGAAATATTTTACCATTATTGCGTCTTTTTTCTTATTGATGACCATGGATTGGCATTCCGGCAACCCTCGGTGTTAAACGTGACAAACTCTAATTCTTTACATTCCATTATTACCCGGTCTTTCTCCTTCCTCACCTCGTACGCCGCTTCGGCGGCTTCCCATTTACGTCTATATTCCTCTTGTAAATACGCAGCTAATGTATCTTGCGAGTAACTTACCGCGGAACTCGACATGGTTTCCAATTTGGTTTTTTTTTGTGGGACGAGGTTTGCTGAGAGGCGTGGTCTCACATCATCGTTGAATAGTTCAGCATAACCGGTGGGATCATTAGATCAACCGAATCGGTCGCGTCCCATTTAGGGTGTGTTCTTGAGTAAATTTTGTAGTCCCCTTATCAAACTCCTCACGGTATATTATCTTAGTATAGTCCAAAAGATCAACCTCGTTTTTCCCACTTTTACCCACTAAACTTAATAAACGGCGGATGATAGGGTTAAACTTTTGACAATTACCGTTCAACGTAGCCCATTTTTCTGTAATCATATGCTTGGTACTTTGATCGTTTGAAGATTTGTTAAAATCATCCGTAACTTTCGACCAAAATGATTCTTCCGATCGGTTGTTTCTGATCTCGTTATTCTCAAAAACGGCGACTCAACACTCGGCTAGCAACTTTTCTTCTACCTTCGTCCAACGGTGTGGCACCCGTGTTTGACGTCCACCATCCAACACCTTTACCTCCACCTCGTCATCATCCACGTCAACCGTGGTTAATTTTGCGGCTCATTTTCCTCTACATTTTGGATTTTGTTCATGGGTCAATTGTGGTTCTTGTGATGGCGATTGTGTTTTTTTGTGATTTGTGGTTGTGGTTGTGATTGATATGATAATAGTGGTGGTGAATTACTTTGAAGATTTTGAAATTGGGTGTTGAGTTGCTAGTTTTGGCGATACGCAAGTTTTTGTTGATAAAGTTGTTCCGGTGTGTATGTGTGCATATTATATTGGGTACTGATGATATCAAATAAGGTCATATTTATAGCATTATTTATCCTTTGTGTATTGCTTGTTTTGTATCATTTTATATAAGATGTGATGCTTAATTGCTTAAATATTTGAATCTCAGTTATTAACAAGCAATTGGTGAAATTAGCAATAATGGATGTGTTTTGAAGTAAATAGATCAAGTTCGAGAAAGTTCACTAAACAGACAAGAATACGCCATATCATTCTAGACAGACATGTCGTATACCAAGACTTGGACGAGTATCAAGACCATTGCCTTGCTTTGAAGAATAGGCTGTATATGAAACTTTTGTCAATCAAAATAAGGAGATTGTTTTAGTCCAGACATGCCGTATGACATTATGGAGATACGCCGTGTCCATCTCAAAGACTTCACCAGATTTCCAAGATAAAGAAGACTTGATACGCCGTATGGATCTCTATGATACGCCGTATTAGGAAAGCAATATATGAATATTCTGAAATATGATAATCTTGGACCCCAGGCGAAGCTACCTCGATACGCCGTATCGGATGAATCCGATATGCCGTATCGACCGTATTCGAAAAGTATAAATAGAAAACCCAAAGTCCGGTTTTCGGAGAGATTTTAACCACCAAGTACGAAACTAGAGACTAAAGAATACCAAGAAGGTCCTGCTAGTGCCATAATTTTATAGGAGAATTCCCTTAATTGTTTTACTACACTATGATCGTTCGGTTAGCGTATTTTTCCTTTTCGATTTATACTTGACTCTTTCTGAACATGATAGCTTGTATTACTATTGAGATTATGGGCTAATACCTATAGGTATTAGCCAAGTTTATGATTATTTGATGTTTTTATTTGTTTTAATCGGATTACTTACTCATTCTTGCGTATTGATTATGTTTATTACTTCATTCTTATTTATGTGTATGTGATTATTCATTCAACTGATTTTTTGCACTATTCAATAAGTCCTAAGTTAGTGGATGATAGGCACTAATTCGGGAAGATCACATATTTCTTGTCTTGTTGCTAGATCAATAGTGCTATGACCATTAGGCTACTAGTAATTGAGTTAGGACATTAATATGTTAATGTAAGCCCTCGTGGGATAAATGATTAATTTATAATCATGAAGTTATACTTTATGCGGGTTTTGATTAATTGTGATAGGATGAATCTGTTGAGAAACTTAAATAGTAAACCTAGGGCGCAAGAAGAAGTCTCGCCTAGCTTACATTAGAAGCACCAACGAAGTGAGTATCATCGTTACAGCAATTAGTCAAATCTGGCGTCTTATATGATTAAATTAGTTAATACGTTTTCCTTACTATCGGCTTGATGTCTTCTTTATATATGTGTTATCTGTCTCATTTACATTTATAGTTTTATTAAATCTAAACCTCATGCTAGTCTCTTAGGCTGAAAACCCTTTGATATGTTAGAATTAGGATTAATTAGACTAACTTAGATAATTAAAATACTGATAGATTTAAGTGTTAACCTCTTAGTGATCGACACCCTACTACCAACTAACCTACTATCAATTGGGTAACTGCCCGTTAGTGTTTGTTATAGGTAAAGTCGGCAAAATATAAATAATGAAACTTGAATACAAATATTACCTACACACAACGGCACATCAGGTGCCAAATGGAGGAAATTGCGAGGAAGATATCGAGTTTTGTGACGAAGGTGTTGGAGGGTTTAACGAAGACGATTGTTGCGGTGAAAACATACCAAGAAGGGAATTAATAAACGCGTCATTTAAGTATTGAGACATTTTTTGTTATAGTTTATGTGTAAATGGAAGTGATATTGATGTGTGTAAAAATGAATGTATATAGGAATATATAGTGTAAAATAGTGGGTTTAATTTTAGTAAAAAAAATTGAAAATTTTAAAATAAGTGTCGTTAGATAATGAACGGCTATTTTTTGTTCCTTCCTTCAACTCACGCAACGCCATTTAACTGGCTAACCCACTCGTGCATGTGGCTTCCGGTATGGCGGTGTTGGACTCACGGCGACAGTGCGTATGACCTCAGACTGGCATGCCTCTTTCGCCAGTTTACCCAACCCTCTAAATGGTTGTTTCTTTGTAGTGAATGTACCTCAATTTCACCATTTGGTCATTGATCTTCATATATTTCTCTCACTCCAAAAAGGCAAAAATAGATGCTATTATTATATAGATAAGAAAAGCAAAATGTGAAGTTGTTACTACAAAAGAAAATTTGAACAAAACTGGTAAGACAAAGATTGATAACTATAATTCTTTAATCAGTTATTGTCATTGGTGACATCAATCAAAGCTCTCTGGGATTTGATGATGAACATGTACTGATGTACACTATGTATAGAAAATTGAGTTCGCTCATATTTCCTCTGGTATAAAAGTTAATTGATAATCACTAATAAAGGATTGTTTTTGTAGAAATGTAAAGAGGGGGGTGAATACGTTCCTGTTCAAAATCTAAAATGTTTCGTATAAAATTTCCGATTAAGCATGGCTAAATATGAATCATGGTTATTGACATCTTACAGAAGCAATTAGACAGATAAGAACAAGAGAAGAGACAAACATAAGAATCACTTGGACGGTCCTTTAAATGTATGGACGGTCCCATATATATATGTGGGACCGTCGACCTATTTACGGGACCGTCGCCAGTGAGGTTTCTGATATTTTGGATTATCACGTAATAAGCAACAAACCACGCAAACACAAACTCAAAGCAACCATAAATGTAAAACGATAAATGCAAGAATAAAAGGTAAGGAAAAGAGTAGAGAAAATGCAAACCGGACACGATGATTTATAGTGGTTCGGAACGAAGCACCTCTTTGTCCTACTCCACTCCCCGAGTACCCAACTCGAGAGTTACACGAACAAGCACTCTTGTCCACTTGGATTTACACATAATCTAAGTCTTCACACGGACGATCACCCCATCCAAATCTTCACACAAACGATCGCCCTGTCCACTTGAATCTTTACCCAATCTAAGTCTTCACGGACCTTCGCCCGGTCTTAGTCTTCACACACCAACACAAGAACTTACACAAAGTCCTAATCTACACATAATCACCTACGGACGTACACACTGACCTAATCTATACAATCATCAACTGACTTACATGTTGCACGGATTTACACTTACACACCTAATCACGACTCACACACAAGTCGGATACACTAATATACAAATGAGAGAGTTTGGAGGAAGAAGAGAATCGTAACACAAGTTACGTGTGTGTGTGGACTATATTATAACACTTCGACTCTTGATGACTTCGAGTGTTCTTCTCTTGAACTTGATATAGAGGAGACGTGATCACTTATAAACATATACCAAAGAGTTATAGTGATCAAAGAAGAAGAACTAAATAATAGAAAATTTTTGTGCCAAGAGGACTTAGAAAATCTGATGAAAATGGGTCAGTATTTATAGACAGCTCGAGGAGCAAGGGATGGGCCCTTAAATATTTAAGGGGCCGTCACCTGTTTAAGGGACCTTCTCGATAGTTTTTGTCCTTATATGGTGAAATGTTTTTCTAGAGTAGGTGCCATCTATTTGGGAGGGAAAGTATCTGTTGGGCATTTCAAATTTTAAATTTGAATGATTTTCTTATTAAAACATTTCTTTATAATTACAAAATAATTTGTCTAATTTATTTTTGTAAAGATGTTTTGTCACATTTATAAAAATGTGAGGTTTAAGGACAAAAGTATTTTTTCTATCACTTAACAAAGTTGGTATAGTGTTTGTTAATACCTGAAGTGATTCAGACTTGAGCCGTCGAGAGATGTTGATGTGTGCATGCATTGATAATTTGTGTAAATGAGTAACTTGTACACTTTACGTTATGTATTACAAGTTACATGTTTGTCATCATTAAAACATGAAGACACTGAATAGATTAAACGTCGTAATGTTTGCACTAACATTCTCCCCCTTTTTGATGATGACATAATATGTAAACTTGTAACTCATGGTAAAGTGTAGAAGTTACTTGTTTACACTCCCTCTCCCCTTTTTGTTGAAACAAAAAGGTGTCGCTAATGTAGAGGTAGAAAGAAGATCGGTGAGAACTTGAGAGGTAGACTTGAAAAAAATACTCAAGAAAAAAGGATAAGACTTGAGAAGATGACTTGAGCATAAGACTTGAGAAAAAGAGATGTCTTTGCTTGTTCTAGAGGAAGACTTGAGAGGACAACTTGAGACAAAGACTTGAGAATATAGATGAAAACTTGAGAAGATGATTTGAGAGGAATACTTTAGAAGAAGAGATGTCTTTGCTTGTATTAGAGGAAGACTTGAGAGGACAACTTGAGAAAAAGACTTGAGAGGAAGACTTGAGCATATAGACAAAAACTTGAGAAAGAATCTTGAGAGGAAGACTTGAGAAGAATACTAGAGCATATAGGTTGAAGGATGATCCCCCAATGTATTAGACGATCCCGAATCCCCTCATTTAAAGAAGTGAGCTTGCATCATCCTAGTGAAGCCTTGCTCCTATCACCATTGTTTAACCAACTCCAAAACATGTACCCAACTGCTTCCGAGCTCCTTGATGCGTGGTTTTGCAACCTTGCAAAAGGTTTTACCTCTCAAGGGATCTTGAGAAGCTTGCAATCCCCACCAGGTAGTGTACCTGACCGATGTAGTATAGTGTAGTGGCAAGTACCGGGGGATTGATCGTTCAACTCAAAGAATAGTGTTCGCTAGGGTTAAAACTTAATTAAACTAGGTCTAGAGGTGAGGGATGATTCTTTTTGTATTTTTATATTTTATGAAAAGCAAGTAAGAATCTCGGGTTTTGGAAGAATGGGCGGAATTAGTTGCTAGTCAACTAACCCAAATAACTACGAATGCAATGAAAATAAAATAAAATAACACGAAAGTGAATATGGAGAAAAACAATAATAAGAAAAATGTGTTTACTTATATTTCACTACTTCCTAGCTATCTTTTACTAGTTGATTAGTTTGTTACAATTGCATGGATGACGGGTTATATTCCTTAATACCATTCACAGGGCCGTGTACGATCTTCCCTAGCTCTAAAAGCTCCTACCTCTTCCTATGTCGAGCCGACAACTAGCTCCTAACATGGCCTCCTTAGTAGTTACTTATGCATTAAATATACCCAATTAATCGTAGTACACATCCGATTCATGTTTCTTAAGACATTCAAGCATGTAACCAATTGGAAGTCTGCCAGTTTTCTTAAGCCTAACATCGATATCATTCATCCACAACAATTATAAACAAACAACCAACCAATAATCAATAACTAGGTTTCATTACATCTAAGCAAACACAAAGAAAACCTAGCCTAGCATGTTAAAGTAAAGACAAGCATAAGATAGAATCAAACAACACATAGACATATTGAATGATTATTGGAAAACTTATCTTCAATCAAACATGGATGAAACAAGGGTTTGGAACCCTTAAAAGTAAGGTAAAATTCGTGTCAGGGTTTCTCCAAAACTATCCCAAAGTTCTCCTCATTTTACAAATGAAAAATAGAAAACTATATATAGATTTTGGGGTCTGACGGCGTCACGTGTAAATCCTGACGCCATCAACTTGCCGCCAAAGAAACTCTCGTATTGCCTAGATCCAGATTTGACGCCGTCATGAGAGGAGAAACCCTAGACGAATTTTACCTTATTTTTAAGGGTTTCTGTAGAACTTTGTAAAAATTCCTTGTAATAATATCTTTAATAAATAATAATCCTTTGTTACCGTTACTGATTCCCATTATTTCAAAAAAAATTTGAAATTTTTCTTATTATATTAATTAGTCGTTATCACGATGTAATGTAATTCAAAAAATGACGGAACCAGTTCTCGACACGTTTAACGATACACAAATATTTCACTAATCCTAAATTAAATTTCCTAATTCTCAATTAATACCAAACGGACCCTTAATCATTTCAGCCCAAATCCATGTGGTACTATTCATCAGCCCAAGATTCAAGCCCATTTTGATTTTTAATATTTCATGTATATCGACTAGTAACAGGCTACAAAATGCCTCTCGTATTCTCGATTTTTACACACGACACCTATGTATTTTTACACCATCTCGTTTATCACCTAGCCAACTATTAGTGTGTCGAATCTCATAATCATATGTCGACTTTTGATACGTTTTTAGAAGGCAAAGTGTTTGACCAAACTCAACCCAAATCGACACCTAAATAATTCAATACTTAACCATTTTGATTCCCGTTTGTTTCTAAGAGTTCCTAATAACATTACTAGCATGATTTCATGTTTAGATGTCAAGTATGATCAGCTATAATCAAGTAGTACACGATTTCTCAAATCGTGTATATATTAAAAATGCTAGTCGACATCTAAGTGACTCACAAGGACAAAACCATTCTTTTAAGCTCTCACATACATTCCTAAAGTCTTAGAATGTCAGGAAAACAGTCTCCAATCTCTTATTCACTGACGATACATAGTGTTCATGTTTCCTTGAAATATTTGTACTTGTACATGTCCTAAAAATCCTTCTATATCTACTCTATTATCACCACCTTCTTTCTTTCCATAACTTCATCATAATAACTCTCTATTGTACTTAAAAATCATCTCTGAAAGTCCAGAAATAATCATACGCAAGTTTAGAAGCCATCATGGAGAATCGGGTTTAATATATACGTTTATTACTTGGGTAAAAATCGTACGTGCCTAGTTCTTGTGTTTCCTTCTTTCACTCTCAATTCTCTACCACCCTAGAGGTGTAGTAAGTTGTCTTGATCCCTTTTGAATTCAAGTTATACGTTATATATGTTCCATGCATTATATTTACGTTATGTCGAGTATATATAGCTTCATATATAATTTTTACGTACATACAAACATGTAGAACCACGAACGTGACTAGCCTTTATCTTGGAAAACCTAGGAGTCACGTAGCACACATATTTCACGTTAGTTCCACTTTACATGCACCTTATGAACTTATTTTGTAACCATGCTTAATCGGACAAAAACTCAAAACATTTAGAAATAAATTCTAAGTCTTTTATATATATATATAAAATCGTTCCATGTAACCTAAGAAACCATCATATATCTTTAAAAATTACTTAACAAGCAATCAATATTTTTACACGATCTATTAGACCACCTAGCTAGCTAACAATTTCGTATATAAAACTTGTGAAAATAAGTTAGTCTCGACACTCTAAAGATACCAAAGTGAATCGCACAAACAACCCTTTGAAAACAAACCATTTTAACGAGATGGGCTGTTAAGCCCAATAAGCAATTTTAAGCACTTTGAACTAAGCCAGCTTATCTAGGTCTCTTGATATGAAATTAGAACATGAAAAATGAAAATTTTGATGAGCTCAACTCGTCTCACGATGTACGGATTTTAAAAAGTTATTGGGCTTTGATTTTGGCTCGTTAAAAGCCCATTTATTGAAAATAAGCTATTCTTGGCAAATAAACAGTCGAAATAAGCTTTATATTAACTAAATAAGCCTCGGAAATTTTTATATAATTTTTCTCATAATTTTTGTAACTTTGGACTAAAAATGTAACGCGACGACACCTAGATGGACTAAAACTGTCAATAATGAAAAGTAAGAACTGGAACAATAAAAACAGAATCATAGGGGTAGAAATTGATAATATTTAATATTCCAAGCTCAGGATTGATTATTGGACAATTAGAGGACTATAATCGTAAATTTTATATAAAAAGGACTAACGGTGTAACGTTAACGTCGTTAGGGTAAAAATTGTAAAATTGGAAAAGGACAAGAACTAAACGTATTCTATTTAACATTCTTAGTTATTTTCTATTTTTCGTAAATCTATTCACGACATATGCATATTGATTTCATTTTTATTTATAATTTTATATATAACGTAACGTTAATAATATATATAACGATATTTCGAAACTAGATATTATTACTTATGATTAAAAAGGGAAAACTTTGGGAAATAATTTAAATAACATATTTTGTCATATCA
Organism: Artemisia argyi; assembly: GCA_030686995.1. Classification (NCBI taxonomy): domain Eukaryota; kingdom Viridiplantae; phylum Streptophyta; class Magnoliopsida; order Asterales; family Asteraceae; genus Artemisia; species Artemisia argyi. Next base: position 1,680,280 of record CM060699.1, on the reverse strand, counting down.
TTTATAAAAATAAGAATTTCATTTGCATATCATCTATTCATCATGACGAATATTTATTATTCGTTATTCATTTCCTATTTACCAAATGGTATTTGGTCAAATTCTCAGATAAATTTATTTACCAGGTTGTATATTGAAGCCGTTATCATAATTTCGTCCGACTTTACTTTTCTTCATTTCAGTATCAATTAAGGTGAGTCATAGCCTCACATTTATTTATTTTAAAACTCCGTGAGGGGGATACATGTTATAAACAGATCACAAGTAATTTTCTGTATGCTACCTGACTTGATATATGCCTAAGTTACCTATTGCCACAAGACCCTTTATCATGAGCCATTAATCACTAGTATGTGAACGCGAATATAATGAATAGATCTATTTAAGGTTTGACAGCCTATCCCACTAATACTTGACGGAATGCTACATGCATGTGGTTAGTCGTATTAGTCGCGATATATTATATTTGAGTAAAAATAGGAATTGGCAAATCACCTATTACACCAGGGCAATATTATCATTGATTTGATAATCACCTCCGTTTTTACGGTATTTGTTAACGTTTTGCGTGTCATGAGACTTAGAGCAATATATATACTGCAATATCAATTTTTCAACTGATTGTATACATAATACAATCTTACTTGTGTATCAAACTGATTACTAAATTTCAAACTCTATGATATCACTCAACATTTTTGTTGACTTTTAAACATGTTATCTCAGGTAGTTAGCGGAGGCAGCAAGCATGGAAACGGGCGAATTATCAAAACTTATCTACTTTACTTAAATAATGGTGTAAAATAAAGATGTTTAATTCAGTTTAAAACATCAATACTTCTAGTATTTTAATACTCTGATGTGACCTTTTGTATTTGAATCTATAATAATGAAATTATGTTTTCAAAACGTCTCTTTCGAGCCGTTTTCTATCATTATGACATCGATCCTCACCGTAACACCCTAATTACTATTCCGCTGCCACATCACGAATTAGGGGGTGTTACAGTTTCAAACCCTTGTTTAATCCATGCTTAATTGAATATAAGTTTTCCAATAATCATTCAATATGTCTATGTGTTGTTTGATTCTATCTTACGCTTGTCTTCACTTTAACATGCTAGGCTAGGTTTTCTTTGTGTTTGCTTAGATGTAATGAAACTTAGTTATTGATTATTGGTTGGTTGTTTGTTTATAATTGTTGTGGATGAATGATTTCGATGGTAGGCTTAAGAAAACTGGCAGACTTCCAATTGGTAACTTGCTTGAACGTCTTAAGAAACATGATCGGATGTGTACTACGATAAATTGGTTATATTTAATGCATAGGTAACTACTAATGAGGCCATGTTAGGAGCTAGTAGTCGGCTCGACATAGGAAGAGGTAGAAGCTTATAGAGTTAGGGAAGATCGTACACGGCCCTACAAATGGTATTAAGGAATATAACCCGTCATTCATGCAATTGTAACAAACTAATCAACCGGTAAAAGATAGCTAGGGAGTAGTGGAATCTAAGTAAACACATTTTCTCTTATTATTGTTCTCCACATTTACTTTAGTGTTATTTCATTTTATTTGCATTTGTAGTAATTTGGGTTAGTTGACTAGCAACTAATTCTGCCCATCCTTCCAAAACCGAGATTTTTACTTGCTTTCCATAAAATATAAAAATACAAAAAGAATCATCCCTCACCTCTAGACCTAGTTTAATTGAGTTTTAACCCTAGCGAATACTATTCTTTGAGTTTAACGATCAATCCTCCGGTACTTGCCACTATACTATACTACAACGGTCAGGTACACTGCCTGGTGGGGATTGCAAGCTTCTCAAGATCCCTTAAGAGGTAAAACCTTTTGCAAGGTTGCAAAACCACGCATCAAGTTTTTGGCGCGGCAGCCCGGGGAATAGTTATTGTCTAGGTTGAAATTTCTTTTTATTAGGTCTACTTGCTAGATTCCTTTCTAGTAAGATTTTTATTTTTATTTTTATAGGTTTTCTTTAGTCTATCTTTTTCTTTGTTTCCTTTGTTCATAACCGTTGTCATCCGCCATCATGGAAGGTGGTAATCTCTTTGAACCCATCAACCCACCACAACAAAACCCACCACAACCAAACCAACCTCCTAGACCCCGAACTTTAGGAGAGTACTCCCATCCTAGCCACCAAGGCTATCGAAACACCATTGAGCTCACTCAAGGAGCCAATGTGTCTCCCTTGCGATCCGACACCATCCGGTTGGTGCAAAGCGGATGTGCATTTCATGGACTTCATTTCGAAGATCCTAATCAACATCTCAAGGATTTCCTCAAAATCATAGATTCCATAGACCTTGATGTTGAAACTCGAGAGACGACCCGATTGCGTCTCTTCCAATTCTCTCTACGTGACCAAGCTAGTCAATGGCTTGAGCATTTTCCCGCAGGATCCATCACCTCTTAGGATGATCTCACCACTCATTTCCTTGCTCAATTCTTTCCACCGGGAATAACTACTAAGCTTAGAAATTGATAACATCAAATTTACCCCCAATCTAAGTGTTAATTTCCCCCTTAAAATACTCATCTTTTCTACTTTTATGAAGAATATATACTCTTATTTCTTCCTATTTTGGTTTCAGGGTAAAGATGAGTAAAAGAACGAACTTACGCGGAAATGGAAGGACTTTGGAGCAAATATGTGGAAATTATGGATTATGCACTAACTACGGCGTAGAGGTTCATCTACCTACGCCGTAGAAGCTCTCTTACCTACGGCGTAATGAAGAATTTATGAAGACTACGGCGTAGCCCAACAACAGGCTACGGCGTAGAAGTCCACTAAAGAACACTACGGAGTAGGCAACTTTCCAAGCTACGACGTAGGATCTCATTTGAGGTAGTAAAGAACTAACGAGGCCAAGGAAGAAGCTACAGTGTAGCAACTTTATCTACTACGCCGTAGGATGCTTATCATCAAGACTTTACGCCCGTAACACTTGATCAAGTTACGGCGTAACACAATTTGCAAAGGTTACGGCGTAGCAACTCTAATATGCTACGCCGTAACATAGTCGGGGCCAATAAATATCAACCCTAATTCCGAGTTTTTCATATCACTTCCCATCTCTTCACCACAACAATGTTGGGAAAAACTCAGGAAGGAGGGAGAACGAAGTTCTAGCCACATCCAAGTCAATTCCAAGGAAGGAATCACACACCAATCATAAGTGTTTTCATTCCTTTACTTTGTATTCGATTCATACTTAGATTTGTATTAACTCAACATTGTTTTACTGCAATTATGAACATGAGTGGCTAAACACCTTTTGGTGTTAGCCTAGTTATGAAATTGTTATGTTATTGATTTAGTTTTCCACACATCTATTATCTATTGTTTGTTTACTTTCATGGCGAGGCTTGGGACACTCTAGTTCCCGTAGTGATTAGTGTTGGTTGTTCTCTAGATACTTGTGGAATTAACCCTAGGAAGCAAGTTGTAACACCCCCAAAATACCGCAGCGGAAGACTGTGTCACTGGGGTGCTACTTCATAATACAAAGTACAAGTTATAGAAAACGACCTCTAAATAAGACGTTTTAAAAAGTTACCATTCGATTAATGAATTCAAAGTTACAAACATGAGATTCCAAAGTATGATACATAAATGTATACAAAATGTTTTGAATGGTAAATGATAAAAGCGTAAGTCTTCAGAATATGCAGCTTGACTCTATGTTCCACGCACTAGCTATCGCCTTACTAACCTGAGATAAACATGCTAAAGTGTCAACACAATGGTTGGTGAGTTCATAGAGTTTGTCTTAAAACAGTTGAAAAGCCTTAAAGAATGTTCACACAGCAAAGGCATTGTGAATCCACTCAGTTGCAAGTCCCGCCCATAACAACACTTGCAACCTGTGTGCTCACAACCCACTGCTAAAATATAGTATGATAAAGACATGTATAAGTTCATCACAACAGTTAAGCAATTAGTCGTGAGTCTACACTTCATCTCCGAAGACCTCACTTGGGAGCCAATTCCCAAAGACAACTGGGAGCCAATTCCCAAAGATAACTACTAGCCACTAAATAGAATAATGCAATTAAGTATAACACAATCATGTATGTATGAAATCAAGTATAATGCAATCAAGTATAAGACAATCAAGTATAAAATAATCAAGTATAAATGTTTTGAGTATTTGTACAAGTAAGCAAGTAGTTGAGCATATATCTCCCCCAAAGAGTTAAAACAAGTATGAAAAGAGTAGGGGCTATGACTCACCTTGAACTAATGATATCAAAACGTATAACGGAATCGATGGATAAGCCAGGAAATCTCTACGCGCAACCTAGAATATGATGATATGTCTTAGGTTTGGAGTAATATCTAAGAATACGAGGAATTACCTATATATGTCTTGCATATAGTTCATGATGTAGTACTTAGTATATAGTGTAAGTCGTTGAATAAAAATGGTTTATGAAACATGTATAGTTTGTATATCTCTTACTACCGTTCGGGCCGTCATAATTCAGAGGTCATGTAGTAAACGTTCGATGAGCTAGGACACTTTAATTCGTAAATCCAGCAACTCGTCGATCCGTTTACCCAAATGGAACCCCTCACATGAAGCTCCCTAGTGTTGTAGTATTCAATTTGTAAAACATGTATAATAGTTATAACGATTTCGGTTTAGAAAGCCTTGAGGTCTTAGCCATGGCCTTGCCGTGGCTTTGGTCATGGCTACCATGGTCTTGAGACTCATCCTTGGCCTTATCCATGGTTTTGGTCTCGGCTTTAAGGTCATTAGACCCCTTGGTTTTACTTAGCCATAACCAATAAATGGTCAATTGGGTATTAAAATGGGCTGTTAAGAATTTGAAGAAAAATATCACTCGTTATACATTTTCAGGGTTCGAGCTTCTTTACTCCTCAACGAAAACGTCGTTCCAGACAACTTTCGTGTTTTAACTTTTTGATGAATCGGACCAGAAGGCCTCGAAAAAAATCCAAATTTTGATCAGAATGCTATTAGGCAGTTTCGGGTTTTTAGGTTCGCTAACTTCTTTTGGCCATAACTTTTGACTCGTGTACTCGTTTTAGGTGATTCAAATTGCTATGTTTTCCTTTTAAAACCCTCTTTAACAGTAGGTAAGTGTCTCATATCATGGTTACTCTATTTTGGTCGTGGTTCTCAATATAAGTCACTAGTTTTCTTGATTACTTAACATAGGTTAATATATAGTGTTCTTAACTTGTTTTAAAGATTTTTGTACATCATGAACACAATACAAAGACCATATATAGCATGAATGAAATATAATAAGCATGAAAATGATATTGAGCAAGAAAGTGTATTAGGGTTTCTTACAGCTTTTGGCTTTCAAAAGAAAGGAAGTCAAGTATGAACTAGGACACTAAACCTATGCTTGCAAACCTTTCACCACAACTCTTGAAACCCTTGCTAGCCTTGATATAGACCTTGTGAAAACCTTATTAACTCAGCCCTAGTACCCTTGTGTAGCTCCTAATTCAACCATGGAATCACCAATCAAACTCTTGATTCATGTAGAGACTAACTATGCATTCAACTTTGGTGTGTAACTTATAACTTGGAAATCAAAGATGAAAGGTTGTGTGATTTAAGTGTGTGTTGTTTATGGTGATGATAAAAGGAAGAGGATGAGCTTGCTATTTATAGGAAGATGAGGAGGTTAGGAAGGTGCCTAGGAAGGTAAAATGAGGAGGTTAAAGACTTAGGATATTTTCCAAGACTTAGTGGCCAAGTTTACTTGCAAAATGTTTAGCTTCCTATGTAAGCTTCCTATCCTAGACTTAGTGACCAAGAAAATGCCCCTATGTGGTCTAAAATTTCGTTCAATGCCTATCTTGGATGACTAGATATGTGTTTTGATAATATCTTGCTTTTATGGAGTGAGTTTTGTCCCGGTAATCGCTAACGGTAAGTCGTTAAGTCATGAAACTTAAAATCGGGTATCCTAAAAATATGAAACTAATAAATATGTTAGAACTTATTAATATAACCTATCTTAGCATATTTAATGAGTGATAAGTTCTATCGGGTTGCTTAAACGCTGCTAAAACTGGAAACGTGGGTCTAAAACGCGTAATTCGCGTAAAACGCTGAACTGGAAAACGTAAAATTCCAAAACTTTTGGAATTGTCGTAAAATGAGAGAAAATCATATTTCTATTGTTTATAGTGTTTTATGGACATATCGGGATGCTGGAATGACGTTTAAACCTAAGAGTAAATCTCGGACACGGTTTTGTGATTTTTGCAGAAATGATCCGACGAGTGTCAAATTCTCGGATTATCATTAAAATAGTTTAACTTACGAGAATATGAAATAAAAATTTCGGGTGTGAATAGTGAAAGTCAATAGTAAAAAGTGAATAGTAATAGTGAATAGTAATCCGAAAATACGAGTTGTTACAGTCTCTACCCCTTAAGGAGAACTTCGGCTGTTGATGTTAACTACTTACGGTGTGTCTAAGAGAATTCGGGATTTCAGGATCTCTAAAATAGTGGTGTTCACTCTGATTCGTCTAAGGTTGTGGTTAAGGAGTCGTATCAGATGCAAATAAGCCCACTTATTTATAACTCATTACTTACATAAAGAAGCGTCCAAATTTATGTAAGTAAGGGATCATAAACTTATGGTTCGGTGATTTACAATTTCTTTATTTAAATAAAGAGACGTCCCAATCCATTTAAATAAGGAGATTCTAAATCATCCTACTTAAGGATTTCCGACACAAAAACTCGCTTTCTGAGACAGATAGTAAGATAATCAAGTCATCAAATCCCTAAAGCTAAGCAATAATATTATTTAAATCAAATCCTGTGTCTCATCAAACAAGAACTGTCACAAGATCAAGTTAAATAATTAGTTATTACTGAGCTCCATATTTTTAATGACTCGACTAAATTCTGGGGTTCCTTATAATACTAAAGTCACATCATCTAACATCGTGGAACTAAACCAATAACTAACAAAAAACATATGCGTATGTAGTGTGTGTAAGGCAAATAAAGAGGAGAGTCTTAACGTATATAGCAGTTATAGTCTAGGCACTAAATGCAACCTAGTTCTCTATAACTAAAGCTCTGATACCAATCTGTAACACCCCCAAAATACCGCAGCGGACGACTGTGTCACTGGGGTGCTACTTCATAATACAAAGTACAAGTTATAGAAAACGACCTCTAAATGAGACATTTTAAAAAGTTACCATTCGATTAATGAATTCAAAGTTACAAACATGAGATTCCAAAGTATGATACATAAATGTATACAAAATGTTTTGAATGGTAAATGATAAAAGCGTAAGTCTTCAGAATATGCAGCTTGACTCTATGTTCCACGCACTAGCTATCGCTAACGGTAAGTCGTTAAGTCATGAAACTTAAAATCGGGTATCCTAAAAATATGAAACTAATAAATATGTTAGAACTTATTAATATAACCTATCTTAGCATATTTAATGAGTGATAAGTTCTATCGGGTTGCTTAAACGCTGCTAAAACTGGAAACGCGGGTCTAAAACGCGTAATTCACGTAAAACGCTGAACTGGAAAACGTAAAATTTCAAAACTTTTGGAATTGTCGTAAAAGGAGAGAAAATCATATTTCTATTGTTTATAGTGTTTTATGGACATATCGGGATGCTGGAATGACATTTAAACCTAAGAGTAAATCTCGGACACGGTTTTGTGATTTTTGTAGAAATGATCCGACGAGTGTCAAATTCTCGGATTATCATTAAAATAGTTTAACTTACGAGAATATGAAATAAAAATTTCGGGAGTGAATAGTGAAAGTGAATAGTAAAAAGCGAATAGTAATAGTGAATAGTAATCCGAAAATACGAGTTGTTACACAAGTCGCTAGGGATGTGACTTGGTGATAGCAATATCACCATACATGTGCGAATTAACCCTAGGACCACCTACCAATGCTAGACACTTAACGGAGTTAGAGGGGTGTAAGATCTGACCATGCCGCATTCGTTAGCCTTGTCTATGTTAGTAGATGCACTTAATGACTCTTATGTCTTCGTACCGATGATCCCAAGGCTTTACAATAGCTTTGGATAGGACAAGGTATAAGATAGATCTAATATTAGCTCCTAAACACTGACACATACTTAACCATATACACAGACAAATACTTAACCATTAAAGCTAAACAAGAAACCTCAAAGATCACAATTTTTTCACACTATTCAATCAAACATAACTATTGTCAAAAAGAGCCAACATAATTTCAAACAAGATTATCAAATATATATATATATATATATATATATATATATATATATATATATATATATATATATATATATATATATATGGATGACTAAAAAATAGGGAAAATTTCATGTATATTCTTGAAAATTTCAAAAATTTCATATATATCTTTTTTATTAGTTTTTTATGCATAAAGTACAATGCATTTAATGCATCAAAAGGATATATATGAAATTTTTGAATTTTGCAAAGATATGAATGAAAGTGCCCCTAAAAAATAAAACAAACAATAATTAATGTATGAGTACTTGGTGGGCATTTGGATAGTAAAAGAAGTTAAAAAAGAAGTTAAAAACACTCCATTCACCTATTTGGATAGTAAAAGAAGTTAAAAACACTCCATTCACCTATTCGAAACTTAACCCATCAACCAATGAAAACACTCCATTCACTTCACACGGATCACCATCCAACGGTCCACAATCAACTAATTCAACGCCCATCATTAACTCAAACAAACACAAAAACCACTATATAAACCCACCCACTCCCCACTTTTCAAAAACACACAAAACAAACTTTTATAAATAAAAAAAAAAGAAAAAAAATTGTCAGGAAGAGGGAAAGGAGGAAAAGGACTAGGCAAAGGAGGAGCAAAACGACATCGTAAAGTGCTCCGAGACAATATTCAAGGAATCACAAAGCCTGCGATCAGGAGGTTGGCGAGAAGAGGCGGAGTGAAGAGGATAAGCGGGTTGATATACGAAGAGACACGTGGCGTTCTGAAGATATTTTTGGAGAATGTGATAAGAGATGCGGTGACTTATACTGAGCATGCTAGAAGGAAGACTGTTACTGCTATGGATGTTGTTTATGCTCTTAAAAGACAAGGCAAGACTCTCTATGGTTTTGGGGGTTAAATGGTTTAGATCTGGTGTTTTTGTTTATGTTTTTAAGTGGACGTGATGATTAAAATACCATACATACATCAACTTAAAACACATAAACAAAAACACCCGATCTAAACCATTTAACCCCCAAAACAACATCCCTAGCTGCTCTAAACCAGATCTAAGCCAACATATGTTTGTTGTTACTTTAGAATTTGTTTATTTTATTATGTTGATTGATGATTGTGATGTTAACTGTTGATACAATTTGATTTCTTAAGTGTTTGGTTAACAAAACCCATATCTAACTAGTTATTTGCTAATGATTATATATATTTGAAATTACATAGAGATGGAAGTTAAGCTAGCAGCTAGGGGTGTTTGTTTAAAGCTTATATGTTGGCTTATGAACTTATTTGATTTCGGTTCAAAAATCACAAATAAAAAGCTTAGGTAGTGGATTTTACAAGTCTGTAATTTTCTGATAGATATGCTAAAAAAGGTTGGTTGATCTGTTATTGGTAAAAAGTCTAGTTAGTAGTTTCAATGAGTAAGGAATTATGTTAGGATTGGAGACTGGATGTTAGGGAGAGTGAGCTCATTTCTGAGACTCGACTTTGATAACATGTATGATTCAATCGGCTGAAAGTATCTCAATGCGAGTCTGTTTTGTTTGCAACGCTGTCATTACTCATTGGGTCTCTATCGAAGCAATTTTGCAGTATGACAGGTTGAGGCAGAAAAATTCAGCTGCTATGTGTTGCAAAATGAGTGTTTGAATGTATTAATGGAGCATTAAAAGGTATGGACATTGGTTTGTTTACTGGTTGATGCTGAAAATCAGATTCAGCTGCAAGCTATGATAACCAATGTGCTGTGGTTAAATTTAAGTTTTACATCCTAAAATATTCTGATAGATATGCTAAAAAAGCTTTGGGAGTGGATTTTACAAGTCTGCAATATTCTGAATTTCTGATAGATAGGCTAAAAAGGTTGGTTGATCTGTTGTTAACAGAGGCTATACAGTCTAGTCACAATGATTAAGGAATTATGTTAGGAACGGAGACCAGATGTTAAGGAGAGTGAGCTCATTAATTCAAACAAAAGTTTGGTAATAATGAGTTAACTTATTCTGTTAAAGTTGACCGTGTTGACGTGGCGTATGTTGGTGAGGTAAGTTGATGGATTTTGTTAAAGTTGGCAGTGTAGAGAGCGATGAGACTGTTGTTGCTGATGTGTGTGGTGGTAGTGAGTTAAAGAATCCTGTTATCATGAAGTAGAGTGTAAGGATAAGATTATAGGTGAGAGTGAACCACAGGCTGTCAATATGACAGATGTGTATGAATGATGTCAAGATTGGCAAAGGTCCAAAGGAGAAGCGGTAGGAGTGGTTGTGGAGAAACAAAATTTTGATGGAGTGGAAACAGAACTTGATAACGAAGAACGAAGCATTGCAGCAGGGGCGGTGCTGAGAACATCAAAAAAAATTTAGGCCTGGCACGAAAAATAAAAAAAATGCCCCTATATTATAATATCCAAATACCATAATCAAGTACGAAAAGCCAAAAATACGAAAAAAGTTCATTTTTGCAACAAAAGTATTATTTCTACAAAATAAAAAAAGTGGTTTGGGCCTAGTACATATAATGGGTATAAAAAAATTTAGTGCCCCTTAGTGGGTTGGGCCCGGCTCGGTTGCTGAAGTTGCGCCAGCCCAAAACCGCCCATGCATTTAGGGGTGTTGATCGGTTCGGTTTTCGGTTATTCGGTTAATTCGGTTCGGTTAATTCGGTTAAAAGTTTTTTTAGGGTCAAACCGTGAACCAAACCAAACCGAATTCAAATTCGGTTTTCGGTTCGGTTTGGTTGAATTCTAGTACGGTTTGGTTCGGTTCGGTTTTCGGTTTAACCGAATTACACACTTTATTTAAAAAAAAGAAAAATATACAAATATATTTAGCCAAAAAAGTTATTTCAAACATAAAAAGTATTTTTTAATATTAGGATAAAATTGTATTGTTATATATATATATATATATATATATATATATATATATATATATATATATATATATATATATATATATATATATATATATATATATATATATATTTTTGGGTAAAGGGGAGTAATCCTGCACCCGGTAAAATACATTAATAAAAAACGTTTAAGTACAATGGAAGAGAGTGAGTCTCTCATCGAAGTCCCTAAGGACACTACCACTACCACTATATAAGAATGACAGGCCATTCTTATAACTACCAGATCTAAATACAACTAACGATGACTAGTAATAAAAATACAATACATCACAACTCAAATAAAATTGAAGTCTTCTTAGTCATCCTAGCGATCCAGATCATAAACATGCGAACTTCCAGCTTCAACAAATTGCGTCTTCTATTAGTATTATGCAAAGCATAATCTAATAACCTAATAGGAGTGACTTCCGTAGCAAATGAATTTGAAGCATAAACATGGTCTAAGCGACCCAACCTCCAGCATATCCGAACTTGAACCAATCTTCTAACAAATACGAGTGAAACACATGAAGATATCCAATGATCAAGTTACAATGCAATACACTTCCCATGATCATTAACAATGATGATCAGGAACCCAAACAAGAACTTGCATGCGCTAAACCCTATAGTAAGGATTTCAAATAAGAATGTAGATGCAAACAGCAGCAAGTCCTAAAACATAACTCCCATCTCTCCCAAACCCACTTACATGGCAGCAACAACATGAAACAAACCAGCAATCACCACACAACCCCTTGCATAGGTTGACACTCAAGTAAACAAGCAGATCCATCAAAAAATATGAAACCCTTAGATTAGGGTTTGTATATCGTGTAAGCACCACCATACGTCAGCCTAATGAATAGATTCAATAACCTGATATATGAATCACCAGCAAGCAGATCGAATAAGGATAGAACCATAAAACATAAACGATCTAATACAACCCAGATGGAACCCTAAAAACGATTACAAAGAATAATCGTGTTAGGGTTAACAAGCCTTCAACGATTCAAGATATTCAATAGGAGATCATTAAAGGTTTACATACCCAAAACCGACTTAGAATATGCACACAGAATGTCGGTTTAAAGGTACAAATCAATAATCAGAAATTCGAAACCCTAAAAATAATAATAACCGATTTAAGGTCGGTTTAGGAGTACAAAGCATAACCCAAAACGATTTCCAGAAAAGTAAAACGATTTAGGGATTAGGGTTTGAAATAATATGGGCGATTAAGGATAGATCAAGAGTAAAAAACCGACTCCCCTACCTACACAAATCCGATCTACACATAAATTCAGTTAATCCTAGAGAAGGATCAAAGAAAAACATGATTTGATAGACAGAATTAAGCCGGAATATTGTGAGGTAGGGGAGGCAGAAAATCGCCCACACTAGGAGAGAGACTTTAGGGTTTCGTTATATATATATATATATATATATATATATATATATAATGTTTTATTGATCTTTTATATATATAAATATATAAAAAATATATAAATTTATATGAATTCTGTTTTCGGTTTGGTTTTCGGTTTTGATTACCAAAACCATATCCAAACCGAGAACCGAATTAAAAGTTTGGTTTGGTTCGGTTTTGGCAAATTCGGTTCGGTTATTAGTTCGGTTCGGTTATTTTCGGTTCGGTTCGGTTTTGGTTTTCGGTTTATTCGGATATTTCGGTTTTTCTGCTCACCCCTACATGCATTGCAGACAAAGAGGAATGAATGATGGATTATGTGGAGAAGCAAAATGACGAGGAAGAGGAGGCGGAGGATGTTAAAAGGGGGAAATCGTCAACTGTCATTTGATCACGTTCTTCTATCTATAAATGAAGAGTTTACCTCTTCAAAAGAATTACTTGTAAACAGACTATCCTTTTGAGGTCATCCATATGACTTTTTACAAGTAGTCTGTAGTTTGTATGTTGTAAATAGAAATATCAGCACATATAGATCCTCACTTTCCTAAAAAGTAGATAGATATGTGAAATCTCACATTTAATGAGAGCACTTTTTTTAAACAGGCAACCGTAGATTTGGCTGATGTATTAAACCCTGTGAAATTAAATTTCTGTTTAATGAAAATAACTAATAGAATTGATACTAAAGTTGTTTCCACTAAATTACGCACATAAAAAAAACTCGGGCATACATGCAGACAATCTGAGTTATATCCAGATGTGCTGCGGGTATGAATCTAAATCCTAGCAGACTCGCTGGATCAAGTTAACATGTTGATCATCTTCCCCTCCCTGAAGCCTTGCTAAACATATCTTTAATGCTATGCGAATTCGTCTCTACTTTTGCCTTCTTATTTTGCTTCCCATTCCGGGTAACTCTCTTGTCACCCGTTGTCTGTTCCTGGTTCAATTTAAAATGTGAAATAAGCATAACTAAACAGAACATGTTTAACTAAACCATCACACGTATATGCCATACAATGTGTCAACACTTGCCAACTTGTGTAAAATAGAAAAAAAAAAAACCCTTGTACAAGTTCAATAATGGATCCTTGCATAGTACCAGTAGTCTTTATTTGACACAGGTTAAATAGTACGACATAATTTGGCCAATCACCCAGTCACAAACCCACCTGCGCTTAGGTGGTTTGTCCACTTTTTTTTTTTTTTTTTTTTTTTTTTTTTTTGTGCAATTCAGTCAAATGCAGAGTTTTTGATATAATCAATAAACATTTGTTTTACTTGAGCCAGGAATTAGTTGAATTATAATAAATCATGAACTTGTCAGAGGTTTACAGGATTGTATAATAATGATCAGTCAGCATAGTAAATAGATACCTGAACAGGATTAAATGACGAATGAATACTTGGAGTGGCAGACACTTGGATGTCCGTATCTGGTGCCTGAACTGCCTCATCCATAGATAACCTGAAATTTTATTTGAATTATTCATTGGTTTCCATGAACAAAAACCAAAATTCAATCTTTCTGCTAAATACACAAAGCTGGAAATTAATCATATAGCGGCGCAGCTTGTTGCTCGTTTGCCTTCAACCACTATGTAAATTCTATATGAATTACCTTTAATCTATATCGAGCAATGACATTTAAGATTAAAAAAAAAAAAATCATATAGATAAAAACAATATTTTAAGATAGTACCTAAGATTGTTACATAGCAGCTTCAACCATGGCTCATCTGCCAAATATTCACCCAAAATCATGACTGCATCAGCCACTGCAGCAGGAAAGAAGTACAAGTAAATATAAACCCTATTGAAATGTGGTGGAAGAGTGGTCAATAAAAGGCAAATGTAGAAACGAGCCATCATGTTTTATAACATATGGATGTTAATTTACTACAAGAAGAGAATATCTTTAATCCACGCATTTGTTCTTTAACAAGATGACATGTTGAGTCTAGTGGTAACTTTTGATGGCTATGGATTTATTCAGCTGTTTTTATTAGGCCTATACCATAATTTTAATGGGATATACAAAAGTATATAAGTTTACAAAGAACAATGAACTCACTACAAAAGTACATTACTGCGTGCTTTGTGTCGGCAAAAGAAGTCCAGATATATATGCACATTTGGTATCACACTGACAAGAATGTTATGTGTATAATGTGTCATATAGGGATGTTTTGGTCACTCATAGAATGAAATTCTATCTTGTAGAGTGTATATATGCATGAAAATCCACTTACTTTAAATACATATGTAGACTGCATGCACTAAATGATACCACGAAAAACTGTTTTCATCTTGTAAATGAAGTCTGCTAAAGACTTAGAAATGATAGTGTTAATTTTTAGTGATGGGTTTGTATACCACTTTCTGTCTAAGGTATTTCAATCATTGTTATGATGCTAACAATTCCACAGAACCTAAGCAGAAAACAGCATTACAGTAACAGCCAAACTAACTAATTAATTCTGGAAAAGCAAGATAAGTTAGTTTATTCAACAAACCATACAGGTGTCTTTCTGATTTTGAGCAGCATAGTTCTTATCCAAGCTGAGAAGGTGCTGCTTCAGTTGTTGTACCTAAGAAACGTAAAATGCCCGCTCATTAATAATCACATAATTGAACATCATGTTCTAAATATGCAAACTATATACACCTTTCAGAAGAAAATAGCTTTTACATTTGCAAACATGAAGAAAGGCATACAAACAAAAAAGTGTTTACATTTTCAAATCCCACGGGGAGAATACATTGCATAAATTATTACAGAAGAAATATAGATCTACTTATCACTATTCTATACTTAATTTGTCCCAAAAAAGTCTCCACACGCAAAAAATGAACAAATTATGGCATGTGTAATCAATGTTAGTTTTGATTGATAAAAATTCATGTTTACCCTCAAAGCTAGTGATAGCGTATCAATATTAGTGGCTCAAGCCCACTAATTATACGCTCAAATCAAGCCGATTACCAAGGCTCATCAATAAACACTTGATGAAAGCCCTCTCAGGCCAGACTGAGCGTGATAGTAATACTGCTCCCCAACCATGCCCATTACCAAAGCCCATCAATAAACACTTGATGAAAGCCCGACTTAAATCCCATGCCACACAGGGCCCGGTAAGACCTCTGACTGAGCGTGATAGTAATACTGCTCCACAACCTGTCACTAGCAGTTAAGATGTACCATCTAACACTATACAGTGGGGACGTACGACAAGCACCATTTTGTACGAGCTAAAGGACCATGACACATGTCCTCCTTGTCTGCTCTTGAATAGTCAACACTTGGCTCTCCATCAAGTCTTTTGGCATAATCAAGGAAACGCCACACGTGAATTGGACTAAATACGTAATATAGTTTTGCCCCCAGGGACTAATGTTGTACACGAGGCATAGTTATAGTATATTGTACTTATAAATACCCATCATGACTCTCCATGAGGGATGTAGAAAATTTGTGTAACATTTCATTTATAATAAAACACATTTTCTTTCACCTTTCTCTCTCTAGAAACTAATTATGTTTATCTACTTTCATCAATTTCATCAATCTAAACCTCCTGTTTCTTGATGATTACAATTAATGTGTCACATTCTTGTTCCTACGTTAATTATAAGTTTATCTCAATTAAAAGGTAAAACAATAACTTTTTCTGCTAAAAAAAGTCATTGAAAATATTTTTATTGTGAAGAATTTTTTTCGCCATAAAAGATAAGATAAATTGAATTGTGAATGCTCTAAAATTTGAGGGCCCGTTTGGTTTGGGTAGCTGGAATTGGGGAAAGGAGTCACAGACATAAACAAATTGTTTGGTTCAAAAATTCTATCGAATCATATACAAAAAGTTGTACGGATAGTGATAGATCCATACCATGAGTTATTATTGGGTGTGATGCGTGTGTTTCTTACGAGTGGGGCCTCTCACACACAAACTCAACTTTACTCACCGACAAATTTTGTCTCTTTCTTTATTTATATTAAAAATAGTATATAAATATTAATTTAAAATTTATCCAAAATAATAAAATAAACAAATTATAAAATAATCATATCCTTTCTCTCTTCACTTTATCTTTCAAACCGAATCTCACTCCTATACCCATTTACAAACCAAACAGACCCTAAATGGTCTTACAAACGTACAAACATTTTAGATTTTAATGCCATAAGTTTCTGAAGACTTGGAGTCGTCGTTGGTAGAGACAAAGACAAATGAGTTTTAATGCCATAAGTTTCTTCGAAGACTTGGAGTCGTCGTTGGTAGCGACAAAGACAAATGAGGTTGTGGTCCACACGGTTTCTGCAATTATTGTGTCACGCCTTTGCAATTATTGTGTCACACCTTTGTTCCAAATGACAAATGGGCTTGAGTTCTTTTTCTTGTTTATTGCATAGCCGGGTAAGGATAGCCTTTTGCACATCAGCTGGTTCGTTTTTGTATTAAAATTAGTGATACTTGCGAGAGAGTATGATAAGAAGTTGTGTAAGAAAATGAAATGTTGTTAGAATAGTATTTATAGGGGAAAATAGCCGTTGTAGGATATTTTAAAATTCAAATTCCAACTAAAAGTAACAGTACGAATAAAAATTCAAATTGAAACTCAAAGTAACGGTACAACATTTCGTAGTTTCATTTAATCGTAGTTTCTATTTTCATTATCGTATTTTAATGTTTTAATGTTTTAATCGTACTTTGTATTTTCAATCTGATGTTTAATGTATTTTCAATTCGATGTTCAATGTATTTTCATTTTCTAGTTTAAAAAACGTTACAAGTTATATAAAAACATTACATCATTTACAAAAGATGAAAAAAATAATAATAATAAAAAAATGAGGAAGTCAGGCAAATTACCCTCACCATGCAGACGACGAGGGTTAAAATGGCAAAGAAAGAAACAGGGGGTCATGGCGAGGCACAACGAAATGCCACCGTGGCATGGCAAGCCACAACAAGCATCACACCGGGTGCTCTTATAAGTTCATCTTCGGTTGAAAGTAAAACAATGATTTTTTTTACTCAATAGAATGAGTGTACAGTGAAAAAATATTATTATTTAAAAATATATTATTGTTTAAGTTAGTGGGATACATAAGTACTACTTCATCTGGCTTAAAAGTATAGTCTTTATTTTCATTTTAAAATGTCTTAAAATAATAGTTTCTTTTTTGTGTCAGCAAATAAAAAAAGAGTTTAGTATGTGGGAAGGACAATTGATTGGTTAAAAGTGCAGTTATTTTACTTTAAACTGTTTGTTTTTTTATATGATATAAGATCATTTGAGTACCAAACTTTTTTTACATACAAAGAATTAATCTCCACCCTCCATCTTCCCTCCATCTTTATTTAATCTAATGGATGAGATTAATCCCAACAATTTAAAAAACCCACTTTCATCATATTTTTTCAAATATTAATATCTTTCAAACCGTTAATTGTTAAGCGGAAAAAAATACCATTACGACGAGCATTTAATTATCTTTCTATAGATAGGCACTTTGACATATTTTCGACAATTTTTTTTTCGTTTTTTTCACGTTTTTTTTCGTGGCCGAAAAAATCATATATGATATTACATATCATATATGATATGATATGTAATATCATATATGATATATCATACGTGATTTTTTCGGCCAACGTGATGAGTGTGTAAATACTCATCATTTTTACCAATTCTGAACTGCCAAAACATCCAAAAACACTCAATAATGAATCAAAATAGTGAAAATATCCCAGGAAAGTGTTTTACATGTCTCAAATGCAAAAATACAAAAAACAGATGAAAAACGCACAAA
The DNA here is from genome assembly GCA_030686995.1 of Artemisia argyi. NCBI lineage: Eukaryota > Viridiplantae > Streptophyta > Magnoliopsida > Asterales > Asteraceae > Artemisia > Artemisia argyi. The sequence continues at coordinate 1,661,858 of CM060699.1, read as the reverse complement.
GTTTGCATAATTGGCAGTTTCAGTCCTCCAACTTTCAAAAGTTGTCAAATCTAGTCCCTGGTCATTCTAAAAACTTGAAAAAGTCACCAAAGGTCCTTATAAATCAAAAAGTTACATGAATAGTCCTTTGGTGAAAAGTTTCACAAAATGTCAAGTTTAGTCCCTGAACTTTGAAAATTGTCAAAAATGATCCCTGGGATATGAAAAACTTTGAGAAAAACAAATTTTGTCCTTGCACTAATCTCTTATGGCAGGTGTGGTCCCTTGGTAGAAAGTTTGGTGGAATTACAAGTCAAGTCCCTGAAGTTTGGTGAATTGGCAGGTTTAGTCCCTGGGTTTTTAAAAAGTGAAAAATTCAAAATAAAACCCCATACTATTCATCATTGGCATATTACACCCTTGAAAACAAATTAAGAAAATGCCAAGTCTACACCCTCAACTTTCCTAAAATTACAAAAATGGTCCTTGTAAAAATAAGCTAAATCCGGACCATAAATAAACCAAAACCAAACCACTAAACCTAATAAATCCAATCCATGTGCAATTTGGGCCCAAGTCAAAACCAGTCCACACCCTTAGCCCAAACCCAAAGTATTAAATCCGGGTCAACGTTGACCTGGTCAACTCCCAGTCAAACACCACCCTCCTTCTCCCCTTCCCTCTCAGACATCCCCCACAACTTCACCACTTGCTCAGCCTTCCCTCTCCTCCAATCACAAGCCAAAGCCCCCCACAATTAATGCTACCATCCCCCTACACCTACCTTTTCACACCACAATTAATGCAAAGCCCTCCCCTACACGTTATCAGAGAACAAATTGCAAAAATCTCTTTCCCGCCAAAATACGTGGAGGCATGAGAGTGGACCAAAAGTTATCAGAGGAGGTGGGAAATGATGGCAATGCATCTGGGAACCCTAATCAAGGGCTATATATAGAAGAGGAATGCAAGGAAGTTAATAGTAGTTAATTTAATTTTAGTTCATGTCGTTTAATTGCAATTTTCAATTCTAGGGTACACCCAAGCTCTTAAGCAGTGGTAACCTTCTTTTTATTGTATTGTAACTTAATTTCAGTTATTAATTTCAAGCTTCCTTTATTATTTCATCTTATGCAATTTTAATTATATTTCAATATCTCATATTGTTCAATTGTTGTTTTAGTATTATGTATTGGACTCTTAGATACATATAAGCTCCTAAGTAGCTTATTGAAGCTATTAGTAATAACTTAAAACAGTTTAGAAATAAAAAAATTCAAAATACCAAAAAAGTCAAAGAAAGTCAAAGTCAGTGTTCTTGGTGATCATAGCTGGAGCAGGGTATAAATTGGATGCCCCTGGTTTAGAATCCCATGGGGGATGATAGGGTTTGATTCTTGGTTCTTTGTTCATGAGCTTGGCTGGAATGGAAGGCATTTGTAAGTTTTTCATTTAAGTTTCATTCTCTTTTTGTATTCTGTTAGTTACTATTACCATAAATTGTTCATAATTAGTCTCCTAATAGCATTAGATAAGTAATTGGATCCTTAAGTTTGAATTTGGAGTTTGATTGCATCATTTCCCTCACTAACTGTCACTTAAGGGTGTGTTTGGTTTAGTGCAATCTGTGGCATTAGAGTGGATTAGGGTTGTTACTTTTTGTTTACACAAGTCACACAGGACCATATAAGCTCATAATACTCATAATAACCAATGTTCATTCACAAATAAGTCAAAATCCTTCTTAATCACACCTAAGTAGCCCACTGTTAGGTTTTAGTGTTCCAAATCTCATCTAACCTTTGCATAATTAGTTGAGATAGTTAAAATCAGTTTCATACTAGCTTAATACTTCATCTAGGATCATTTAGAGTCATTAGAATTTGATAAAAGTCAATCTAAGTAGTTTTCATAAAAAGTCAAAAAAGCTCATCTAGGCAGAAACACCAAAATGGCATGATTTTTATAGAATTTAGGACAAGGAATTAGGACTTGAAATTTCTCAGGGTTGTAATATACCACCTAGGATTTAGGAATCAAGGCTTGTTAGAATTTTGAAAATTTTCTTTAAGCTTCTACAAGCTGTTGAAGTAGGCTGCAGGGTAAAGGTGTGCCCTGCTCACATCAGACCTCCACCACACCACCACCTTAAGTGGTGGCTGCAGCCCACCACAGTGGGTTCTAGTGGTTCAAATTGGTTTCCCTCAAACCCCCTCCTACCAAGGAACAACCATTGACCTTTTGTTTGACCTCCAGCCCAGTGGACCCCACCTAGTTTAGCTCCAAAAGTCTGTCCCCAATCTGGTTCAATCTCAAAAGTGCAAAGTGCTTATTTTAGCTTATTCAGCTTATTTGAGATCAAGCATTGTTATTTCTGGCTTATTTGTGTTTGTCAATCTTGTTTGTACCCTTTTTAACCAGTGTGGACCCCACCTTAAGCCATTTGACCACAATTGACCACACAGTCAACATAAGTCAACTGTGTAAGCCAAGGGGGTGTTTACAGCTTATTAATAAGCTAATTTTAAAAGTGTTTTCATAAAAGTTTGTCATTTTAAGGTATAAAGTAGTTCTGAAAAAGAAAAATCAAAAAAACTTAAAGTTAAAGTAAGTGATAGTTTCTATTTAATTCAAGTTAATTTTAATTTTCATTTTTATATTTTAATTAAGTCACTAGTGTTTTTATATTTTTATTAAATACCTTATATAGTAAAGTAATTTTGATAATTTTTTCAGATTTTTATTTTGTCATTTAGTGTTAATTAGATTTAATTTTAATTTTCTTTATTATTAATTAATATCAAGTATTAAATAGCTCAATTAGTTTTTATAAGGTTAAATCTAGTTTTTATAATTTTCCTAGTTCTAATATAGTAAAATAAGTTTTTGAAAATAAAATTTGAGATTCTACTGTTCATTTTCTATTTTCCTTATTTTATTTGTTTAAAATAGACTTAAGTTAATTAAAAGGTAAATAATTAGTTGTTTAATCTTAAAACATAATTTTTAGAGTTTTTATAATTTTTTAGGATTCCTGTGATGGTTAAGTAATTTTATAAATTTTATCTTAATTTTCTAAGTTAATTTAGTATTAATATAAATTAAAAGTAGTTTAATTAGTTTAATTAAGTTAAATAGTTTTTAATTAATATAAAAATCATAAAAAGACAAAAATATTATTTTTAATTTTTTATACTTTCTTCAAGTTCTAATTTAGGTTTAGAAAATATTTTGGTTAATTTTTAGTTTAATTTAAATCATTTGTCATTTTTAGTTAATTTAAATTAGATTTTAATTTAGATTTTAAATAGTTTAATTAATTAAATAATAGTTTAATAGTATTTTAATCACTTTTATAATTTCTTTTTCATTTTTAATTTTAAGTCTTGAAAAGTGTCAAAAGCACCCCCTGTAGTTTGATAAATACCAAAAACCCACTTTTCCAGTCCGATACGTGATCTTAATTGTGAATTTGTGCATATATCTGGTATCTGATTTTTGTGAATATTATATCTGTGTACCAATACCAAAATAACAGTAGCAAAATCAATTCCATATCATCTGGGCTACTGTCCTCAGTCCCACTCACTCATAAACGATTCCAAAAGCACCATTTCAATCTCGTCGGGACTTTAACGACCCGGGGAAACACTACACTATCACTGGAGTATTGATTCTAGGCTATCTTTGACTTATTGACCTTGGTCAATAATAATCTGACGGTTCGGGCTCAATCAAAATTTGGCGCCGCTGCCGGGGAGGTTGTTGCGTGTTTTAAAATCATTTTAAGTTTAGTGGTTTTCAAAACCCTCCCTGTAAAAAGTTTTGTAAAAAATATAATCATATCCGAAAAAACGTTCATTAACACTTCTCCTGAAGTGTTGAAAAACACCAAAAAAATTAAAAACAATCAAAAACAAACTGTGAAGTTAAATTACTTCGTGTTCTTTAAGATTACAACCTGAAACAGTTGGTTTAAGGTAAGTTCTGACATTAAATTGCGAACTGAAGAGGAAACCTATTTACTTCCTCCTGCCAGCCTGCGAGTAATCTTAAAGGGACGATTTCGGTTAACGAATCAGTTCCAAAAAAATATTTCCCAAGTTTTCTGCACACACACCCATAAGCCTAAAGCAGTTTTTCAAAAATCAATTAATAAACCCATAATAAGTTCCCAAACTTAAGATTAAAACTTGCCTTTATATCCCTGTGAGTGGTGTACCTTTTTCAAAGAAGCCATTCACTTGTGATTGCTGGTTTAAGTTCACTGTGGTTTTGCCTCGAACTTGTGTTGAAAAATTGTTTTTAGTGCATGCGCACTCGGTCTCAAGCAAAGAATAAAAAACAGAAAGACGTACCCGAGCTACGTTCTAATACAAAAACCAAAATGGCCGCTGGGCCACCACCACCACTATTACCACCCCCTGACCCTCCTAGGGATGAGCCAGCTCCCGATCTCCGAACGATGGAGGAGCTGTGCCAACCTACCATGCAAGGGCGGGGTGGGCCTATTGCATCACTCACTATTGGGGCTGCGGACTTTGGCCTCAAGCATCACATGATCCAACAAGTCCAGAATTCGTGTCAATTTCACGGATTACCGGGTGACGATGCCAACAAGCATCTTGACAAATATCTTACGGTCACCCAAAGCATGAAACAGCATGGTGTTACCGATGATGCCCTTCGGCTGTACCTCTTCCCCTATTCTCTCGCTCATCATGCCACTGCATGGTTTGACCGACTCCCAAAGAATTCTATTCGAACCTTTGATGAAATGGTAACCAAGTTTCTAGCAAAATATTTTCCACCATCCATGGTTACCAAGTTACGAAATGATATCAGCAACTTCCGGCAACTTCCCGATGAGTCTCTTTTTGAGGCTTGGGAACGTTATAAGCTAGCCATTGATCGGTGCCCTAACCACAATATGTTACAAGTTACCATCATAGATACCTTCTATAATGGTCTGACATTGAGGCACCGAGACATTCTCAATGCTGCTGCTGGTGGGACCTTTATGAAAAGGCGTCCCGAGGAGTGCTATGACTTAATCGAGAACATGACTGCCCATCATAACTTTTGGGATTCCTCTGCGGAGAGGGAAGCGTCATGTAATTCCGTTACTCCCTCATCATCATCTCCTGAAATAATTGCTCTTACCAAAAAGATGGATGATATTTCTACGGCTGTGTTGAGAATGAACCAAACGATACAACATCAGGTTCAAAATCAACAAGTAAAAGCCGTGGCCCGAAGTTGTGAAACTTGTGGGGGCCCACATCTGTATTCCGAGTGTCCAGCTACTGCTGAATTTCCTCAAGAGAACGTTTATGCTACTAACGGTTCCTACAACACGGGAGGTAATTCTTACCAACCGCAAGGGGACCGTAATCTCTTAAGCTATCGTTCCAACAATTTTCTCGGACCTCCCGGTTTTAACCAAAATCAAAACCGTAACGCGAATCAGAATTTTAACCAAGGTCAAAACTCAAATTTCCAAAACCCGAACCAAAATCAAGGCCAGTTTAATCAAAACAATTTTCAAAATGGCAATCAAAACCAAGGTTTTCAAGGAAATTTTCAAAGAAACCAGAATCAAGGGAATTACAATCAGGGTAATTTCAATCAGAGAAACACTTTTCAGGGTAACAACAATCAAAATCAAGGGAATTTTCAAAACAACCGTGTTCAAAATCCCCCTGTTCAAAATCAAAACGTTGTTCCACCCCCGTCTTCCTCCGATGCTGAGATTAAACAATTCATGAAAGCACAAGAGGAAACAAATCGGTTATTGATCAAGACTATCTCTGAACTTCAGAAGTCTTTAAATGATCGACCCTCGGGCCCGGGTACATTACCGAGCAACACGATCGCTAACCCGAGGGGCGATGTCAAGGCGATCACTACCCGAAGTGGGGTATCATACAATGGACCCTCGATTCCTTCTACCTCTTCTTCTCCTCCTAAGGTAGCGGAACGTGAACCTGAGGTCACTACGGACAAGGTACTTCCTACTAATAACGGAGGTACCAACAACGTCCAACCTCAAGTTGTCCCGGTCCCGGCTCATAAGCCGAAAGTTGTATTTGATCCTCCTGTGTGTCCTGATGAAATCTCAAAGAATAATCCTAAGCCGTCAATTCCATATCCTTCACGAGTGACTGAACAAAAGAACCGCGAAAAAGCTAACCATCAGATGGAAAAATTTTATCAAATTTTCCAAGAATTACACTTTGATATTAGCTTCGCGGACGCTCTTCTTCTCATGCCTAAGTTTGCTTCAACAATCAAAAATCTGATAAGCAACAAAGAAAAACTTTGTGAGATGGCAAAAACTCCTCTTAACGAGCATTGCTCAGCAGTGCTCTTGAAAAAGCTTCCCGAAAAGCTTGGAGATCCCGGGAAATTTCTCATTCCTTGTGTTTTCCCTGGGATGGTTGAATGCTTTGCCTTGGCCGATCTTGGCGCAAGCATTAACCTGATGCCTTACACAGTCTGGAAAAGACTCTCACTCCCTGCTCTCACTCCGACCTGCATGACACTCGAGCTTGCAGACCGTACCATATCCCGTCCTCTCGGCATTGCCGAAGATATCTTCGTGAAAGTAGGAAAGTTCCATTTTCCGGCAGATTTCGTGATTGTTGATTTCGATGCTGACCCACGAGTCCCTCTCATACTCGGGAGAGGATTCTTAAGAACGGGTCGTGCTTTGATCGATGTATTCGAAGAAGAAATCACTCTACGTGTTGATGGCGAAGCCATAACATTCAATCTTGATCAGACTTCAAGATATTCCTCCAATTATGACGCTGAAACGGTTAACCGTATTGACATCATCGATATTGCGTCGGAGGAATCGTCCCAAGAAGTCCTTGGTTTCTCAGCAAGTGGCAGTACCACTCCATCCACTGATCCAATCATTTCCGACTCTTCCCCTTCCCTCACTCCGTTTGAGGGAGGTGACTTCCTTTTGGAAGAGCTCGAGGCTTTTCTTGTTCAAGATAGCTCAATTCCCGATGGGGTTGATGAAAACTATCTTGACCCGGAGGGGGACATTCTTCTCCTTGAAAGATTGTTAAATGACGATCCTTCACCCTCTCCGTCTCCACAAATACTTCATAAAGCGGAAGTCAAAAATGTTGAAATAACTGACGACTTCCCCGAGGTTGAGCTCAAGGACTTGCCTCCTCATCTAGAATATGCATTTCTGGAGGGTAACAATAAATTACCCGTCATTATTGCCAAAGACTTAAAAGATGAGGAAAAGGCTGCACTCCTAAAGGTTCTTAAGTCAAACAAGCAAGCAATTGCTTGGAAACTCTCCGACATTAAGGGCATAAGCCCGAACTTTTGTACTCATAAAATCTTAATGGAGGATGACTTTAAACCAGCTGTGCAACATCAGAGAAGGGTAAATCCCAAAATCCACGAAGTTATCAAACAAGAAGTTCTTAAACTTCTTGATGCGGGATTGATTTACCCTATATCTGACAGTCCTTGGGTTAGCCCAATTCATTGTGTTCCCAAAAAGGGTGGCATCACCGTTGTCACCAACGAGGATAACGAGTTGATTCCAACTCGTTTGGTCACGGGTTGGCGTGTTTGTATTGACTATCGAAAGTTAAATGAAGCCACCCGTAAAGACCACTTTCCTCTCCCTTTTATGGACCAAATGCTCGAAAGACTTGCGGGGAATGAATACTACTGCTTCCTCGATGGCTTCTCGGGTTCTTCCAAATCCCCATTGATCCCCAGGATCAAGAGAAGACTACCTTCACATGCCCCTACGGAACTTTTGCTTACAGACGTATGCCTTTCGGCTTATGTAATGCACCAGGCACGTTCCAGAGGTGCATGATGTCTATTTTTTCCGACATGATCGGGAAAACTATGGAGGTATTCATGGATGACTTTTCAGTCATCGGGGATTCATTTCAGACTTGCCTCTCCCACTTGGAACAGATGCTTAAACGTTGCAAAGAAACGAATCTAAGTCTCAACTGGGAGAAGAGCCACTTTATGGTCAAGGAGGGCATTGTCCTCGGCCATAAAATTTCAAAAAACGGGATCGAAGTTGACAGAGCTAAAATCGATGTCATCGCCAAATTACCTCATCCCACCACCGTAAAAGGTGTTAGGAGCTTTTTGGGTCATGCCGGCTTCTACCGTAGGTTTATCCAAGATTTTTCTAAGATTGCCCGGCCTATGACCCATCTCCTCGAGAAGGATGCTCCTTTCATCTTCTCTCCTGAGTGCATCAAAGCTTTTGAAACATTAAAGAAAAAGCTTACCGAGGCACCGATTCTTGTTGCCCCCGATTGGGACCAACCTTTTGAGCTTATGTGCGATGCTAGTGATTTTGCCATAGGTGCGGTCTTGGGGCAACGAAAAGCAAAATACTTTCAACCCATACACTACGCAAGCAAAACTATGACTGAGGCTCAAGGTCATTACACCACCACTGAAAAAGAACTCCTAGCTGTGGTGTATGCCTTCGAGAAATTCCGGCCATACCTAATCTTGACTAAATGCGTAGTGTACACAGATCACTCGGCTTTGAAATACCTATTTGCAAAACAAGATGCAAAGCCGAGGCTTCTCCGTTGGGTTCTCCTCCTTCAGGAATTTGATATCATTATCCGTGATAAAAAAGGAGCCGAGAACCTTGCTGCTGATCATCTCTCACGATTAGAGAACCCGCATCAAGATGTGTCCGAGAAAAAGGAAATAAATGAAACATTTCCTCTCGAGACACTCAATGCAGTTGCTTTTCGTGGTGACTCTACTACCCCATGGTTTGCCGACTTTGCAAATTACCATGCGGGTAACTTCATAGTGAAGGGGTTGACGTCCCAACAAAAGAAAAAATTCTTCAAAGACGTTAAACATTACTTCTGGGACGACCCCTTCCTCTTCAAAATCTGTGCCGATCAAGTCATCAGGCGATGTGTATACGGACATGAAGCCACTGATATCCTCAAGGCTTGCCATGCTGGACCCACCGGGGGCCACGATAGTCCTAACTACACCGCCAAAAAGGTGTTTGATTCCGGTTTCTATTGGCCCACAATCTATAAGGATGCCCACGAGTTAGTCAAAGCTTGTGATGCTTGTCAGCGTCACGGGAATATTTCACAAAAGAACGAAATGCCACAAAATGCTATTCAAGTTTGTGAAATCTTTGACGTCTGGGGCATTGACTTTATGGGGCCATTCCCGTCTTCTCATGGAAACAAATACATACTCGTGGCTGTTGATTACTTGTCAAAATGGGTTGAGGCTAAGGCCTTACCCACTAACGATGCCCGAGTAGTTGTGAAATTCTTGAAATCCCTCTTTGCTCGTTTTGGAACCCCACGTGCCATCATTAGTGATCGCGGTACTCACTTTTGCAATGATCAATTTGCAAAAGTCATGCTGAAGTACGGTGTTACTCATCGTCTTTCCACCGCATATCACCCCCAAACAAGTGGGCAGGTGGAGGTTTCCAACCGTGGTATAAAACGGATTCTTGAGAGGACAGTAGGTGAAAACCGTGCTTCCTGGTCGGATAAACTAGATGATGCACTCTGGGCCTTCCGTACAGCTTACAAAACACCCATCGGGTGTACTCCATACAAGCTTGTATACGGGAAGGCGTGTCATTTACCGATCGAGCTCGAACACAAAGCCTACTGGGCCTTGAAACATGCTAACTACGACCTTCATAAAGCGGGTGATCACCGTAAGGTTCAAATCAATGAATTAAATGAACTTCGTGATCAAGCCTACGAGAACTCTTTGATCTACAAAGAAAAGACAAAGAAGATTCACGACTCTAAGATTAAGAACCGCGTTTTCAACGTCGGTGACAGAGTCCTTCTTTTCAATTCAAGATTAAAGATCTTCTCGGGGAAATTAAAAACCCGATGGACCGGACTATTCACTATTGCTAAAGTATACCCATACGGGACTGTTGAGTTATCTCAACCCGACGGTCCCAACTTCAAAGTGAATGGTCATAGATTGAAACATTATTTTGGAGAGGACACACCACCCATGGTTGTCCCGGATCTCCAAACTTTCCCCATGGACCAATGAATTCGGGGATCGAGTCAAGTTAGTGACTCGGTGAACAAAAATTAGCGGCATATATGGGTTTTCACCCGTATTTCTGACTTCTTTCTACTTTCTACCACCCTAGTGTGGGGGAGTGGCCATCCCCCACCATTTCAAAAGTAAATATGTTTCAAATTTCAATAATCATGTTTTGTATGTATATTATATCATTCAACTCCCGGGCTGTCAGGGCAAATTTATTACAGTTAATCATTCACAAGTGATTAGCTAGCGTGGTAAACCTGACACAAGCCTGGGAGGTGTATGTATATTCTATACTTTATCATTCAACTCCCGGGCTGTCAGGGCAAATTTATTACAGTTAATCATTCACAAGTGATTAGCTAGCGTGGTAAACCTGACACAAGCCTGGGAGGTAGTGATTACCAAAAAAAAAAAAAAAAAAAAAAAAAAAAAAAAAAAAAAAAAAAAAAATTGTATGTACAGATAAAATAAAGTGAAAAATAAAAATTTCCACAGTTAGCATCGAATATTAGCTTTTTCCGTTCAGAGATTCGGCATAATAGCCGGGACTTTGAATATTGAGGACAATATTCAGTTCTAGTGTGGGGGGGGGGGGGGGGAATTCTTAAGAATTTTATCACAAAACTTTCCAAGTACCCCCATTTTACGCCAAAATTTTTCAAAATTTTTCACTTTATTCCAAAATTTTTGTGGTTATCAGTCCGCCAAAGTCTAAATGACAAAGGGATTGGCTAGTCCAGGAGCAAACGGCTCTTGGTAAAGACATCTCAAACCCGTTGATGGCTGGCAGTTTGCCAAAAATTGCATGGTTCCTCAGCTCCCCCGTATCCTCATAAGCAAATGAGTTGGCTAGCCCACAAGATTATGGCTTGTGGTAAAGGCAGTGGAAAATCCATAATTGGTATTCAGCTCACCAAGATGTTGACTTAGTCCATCAAGATGCTGGCTAGTCCAGAAGCAAACGGCTTTTGGTAAAGACAAATCAAATCCGTTGACAGCTGGTGGTTTGCTCAAAATCACACGGTTATCAGGTGTGCCACAGTTCTTACACCTGGCTACTCCAGAAGTGATGGCTTTTGGTAAAGAGTTTCAAATCCATTAAGTTTTTCTCAAAAGATTGCTAGGGACTAGCAATGTTTTAGTGTGGGGGATTGATGAGTGTGTAAATACTCATCATTTTTACCAATTCTGAACTGCCAAAACATCCAAAAACACTCAATAATGAATCAAAATAGTGAAAATATCCCAGGAAAGTGTTTTACATGTCTCAAATGCAAAAATACCAAAAACAGATGAAAAACGCACAAAGTTTGCATAATTGGCAGTTTCAGTCCCCCAACTTTCAAAAGTTGTCAAATCTAGTCCCTGGTCATTCTAAAAACTTGAAAAAGTCACCAAATGTCCTTATAAATCAAAAAGTTACATAAATAGTCCTTTGGTGAAAAGTTTCACAAAATGTCAAGTTTAGTCCCTGAACTTTGAAAATTGTCAAAAATGATCCCTGGGATATGAAAAACTTTGAGAAAAACAAATTTTGTCCTTGCACTAATCTCTTATGGCAGGTGTGGTCCCTTGGTAGAAAGTTTGGTGGAATTACAAGTCAAGTCCCTGAAGTTTGGTGAATTGGCAGGTTTAGTCCCTGGGTTTTTAAAAAGTGAAAAATTCAAAATAAAACCTCATACTATTCATCATTGGCATATTACACCCTTGAAAACAAATTAAGAAAATGCCAAGTCTACACCCTCAACTTTCCTAAAATTACAAAAATGGTCCTTGTAAAAATAAGCTAAATCCGGACCATAAATAAACCAAAACCAAACCACTAAACCTAATAAATCCAATCCATGTGCAATTTGGGCCCAAGTCAAAACCAGTCCACACCCTTAGCCCAAACCCAAAGTATTAAATCCGGGTCAACGTTGACCTGGTCAACTCCCAGTCAAACACCACCCTCCTTCTCCCCTTCCCTCTCAGACATCCCCCACAACTTCACCACTTGCTCAGCCTTCCCTCTCCTCCAATCACAAGCCAAAGCCCCCCACAATTAATGCTACCATCCCCCTACACCTACCTTTTCACACCACAATTAATGCAAAGCCCTCCCCTACACGTTATCAGAGAACAAATTGCAAAAATCTCTTTCCCGCCAAAATACGTGGAGGCATGAGAGTGGACCAAAAGTTATCAGAGGAGGTGGGAAATGATGGCAATGCATCTGGGAACCCTAATCAAGGGCTATATATAGAAGAGGAATGCAAGGAAGTTAATAGTAGTTAATTTAATTTTAGTTCATGTCGTTTAATTGCAATTTTCAATTCTAGGGTACACCCAAGCTCTTAAGCAGTGGTAACCTTCTTTTTATTGTATTGTAACTTAATTTCAGTTATTAATTTCAAGCTTCCTTTATTATTTCATCTTATGCAATTTTAATTATATTTCAATATCTCATATTGTTCAATTGTTGTTTTAGTATTATGTATTGGACTCTTAGATACATATAAGCTCCTAAGTAGCTTATTGAAGCTATTAGTAATAACTTAAAACAGTTTAGAAATAAAAAAATTCAAAATACCAAAAAAGTCAAAGAAAGTCAAAGTCAGTGTTCTTGGTGATCATAGCTGGAGCAGGGTATAAATTGGATGCCCCTGGTTTAGAATCCCATGGGGGATGATAGGGTTTGATTCTTGGTTCTTTGTTCATGAGCTTGGCTGGAATGGAAGGCATTTGTAAGTTTTTCATTTAAGTTTCATTCTCTTTTTGTATTCTGTTAGTTACTATTACCTTAAATTGTTCATAATTAGTCTCCTAATAGCATTAGATAAGTAATTGGATCCTTAAGTTTGAATTTGGAGTTTGATTGCATCATTTCCCTCACTAACTGTCACTTAAGGGTGTGTTTGGTTTAGTGCAATCTGTGGCATTAGAGTGGATTAGGGTTGTTACTTTTTGTTTACACAAGTCACACAGGACCATATAAGCTCATAATACTCATAATAACCAATGTTCATTCACAAATAAGTCAAAATCCTTCTTAATCACACCTAAGTAGCCCACTGTTAGGTTTTAGTGTTCCAAATCTCATCTAACCTTTGCATAATTAGTTGAGATAGTTAAAATCAGTTTCATACTAGCTTAATACTTCATCTAGGATCATTTAGAGTCATTAGAATTTGATAAAAGTCAATCTAAGTAGTTTTCATAAAAAGTCAAAAAAGCTCATCTAGGCAGAAACACCAAAATGGCATGATTTTTATAGAATTTAGGACAAGGAATTAGGACTTGAAATTTCTCAGGGTTGTAATATACCACCTAGGATTTAGGAATCAAGGCTTGTTAGAATTTTGCAAATTTTCTTTAAGCTTCTACAAGCTGTTGAAGTAGGCTGCAGGGTAAAGGTGTGCCCTGCTCACATCAGACCTCCACCACACCACCACCTTAAGTGGTGGCTGCAGCCCACCACAGTGGGTTCTAGTGGTTCAAATTGGTTTCCCTCAAACCCCCTCCTACCAAGGAACAACCATTGACCTTTTGTTTGACCTCCAGCCCAGTGGACCCCACCTAGTTTAGCTCCAAAAGTCTGTCCCCAATCTGGTTCAATCTCAAAAGTGCAAAGTGCTTATTTTAGCTTATTCAGCTTATTTGAGATCAAGCATTGTTATTTCTGGCTTATTTGTGTTTGTCAATCTTGTTTGTACCCTTTTTAACCAGTGTGGACCCCACCTTAAGCCATTTGACCACAATTGACCACACAGTCAACATAAGTCAACTGTGTAAGCCAAGGGGGTGTTTACAGCTTATTAATAAGCTAATTTTAAAAGTGTTTTCATAAAAGTTTGTCATTTTAAGGTATAAAGTAGTTCTGAAAAAGAAAAATCAAAAAAACTCAAAGTTAAAGTAAGTGATAGTTTCTATTTAATTCAAGTTAATTTTAATTTTCATTTTTATATTTTAATTAAGTCACTAGTGTTTTTATATTTTTATTAAATACCTTATATAGTAAAGTAATTTTGATAATTTTTTCAGATTTTTATTTTGTCATTTAGTGTTAATTAGATTTAATTTTAATTTTCTTTATTATTAATTAATATCAAGTATTAAATAGCTCAATTAGTTTTTATAAGGTTAAATCTAGTTTTTATAATTTTCCTAGTTCTAATATAGTAAAATAAGTTTTTGAAAATAAAATTTGAGATTCTACTGTTCATTTTCTATTTTCCTTATTTTATTTGTTTAAAATAGACTTAAGTTAATTAAAAGGTAAATAATTAGTTGTTTAATCTTAAAACATAATTTTTAGAGTTTTTATAATTTTTTAGGATTCCTGTGATGGTTAAGTAATTTTATAAATTTTATCTTAATTTTCTAAGTTAATTTAGTATTAATATAAATTAAAAGTAGTTTAATTAGTTTAATTAAGTTAAATAGTTTTTAATTAATATAAAAATCATAAAAAGACAAAAATATTATTTTTAATTTTTTATACTTTCTTCAAGTTCTAATTTAGGTTTAGAAAATATTTTGGTTAATTTTTAGTTTAATTTAAATCATTTGTCATTTTTAGTTAATTTAAATTAGATTTTAATTTAGATTTTAAATAGTTTAATTAATTAAATAATAGTTTAATAGTATTTTAATCACTTTTATAATTTCTTTTTCATTTTTAATTTTAAGTCTTGAAAAGTGTCAAAAGCACCCCCTGTAGTTTGATAAATACCAAAAACCCACTTTTCCAGTCCAATACGTGATCTTAATTGTGAATTTGTGCATATATCTGGTATCTGATTTTTGTGAATATTATATCTGTGTACCAATACCAAAATAACAGTAGCAAAATCAATTCCATATCATCTGGGCTACTGTCCTCAGTCCCACTCACTCATAAACGATTCCAAAAGCACCATTTCAATCTCGTCGGGACTTTAACGACCCGGAGAAACACTACACTATCACCGGAGTATTGATTCTAGGCTATCTTTGACTTATTGACCTTGGTCAATAATAATCTGACGGTTCGGGCTCAATCACAACGTGAGAAAAACGAAAATTTTTTTTGTCGAAAGTATATCAAAGTGCCCGTCTATAGAAAGATAATTAAATGTTCGTCGCGATGGTGTAATTATTTTCGCTTAACGATTAAGAGATATTTAAATTATAAAAAATGAGTGAAATATTAAAATGCTTTTAATCTCAACCATTGATTTCTTTTTAAATGAATCGTGGGGATAAGTCCCTTCGTATGTAAGAAAAGTTTGGTATTTAGTATAACTCTCCTCTTTTTATATAGATAATAATTTTGGAACGAAAGGATTATTATAAAGAAAAATATAATTGAGAGATAGAGAGAAAGGGTGAAACTCGTTGCTAAAGATTGTAAAACCTTTTTTTTTTTTTTTTGAACGGCAAATTTTAATAAAAAACTAGTAAGGAGCTAGAAAATTACAAGGAAACAAGATAAGGGTTTTTAAGCCAATCTACCCAACTAAAAGAAGCCTTACATCTAAATCTACACCAATAAAAAGAACGAGCAACTATATCATTGAAAAGAGCCGCTTTCGAAGGAGAACCCGAACCAAACAGAGATTGTTACGAAAATTCTAAACAAACCACCACATAATATAGCAAACTCCTTCTAGCAACTGTTTAAGGTTAGAATGTATTCGAAGATTCAAAATCCAATCCACCCATTCCTCAAACGAAGAAACCTCCACAAAGTTGTAATCCCACCATAAGACAATCTTACGATAAATCTCTCTCGCCATCGAACATGCAAAAAATATGTGACTAGTAGATTCCACCGCCTTGCCACAATTTGGACATAGGATAGAATCAATCTCCATACCTCTACAAAAGATTGTAAAACTTATTTATATGCTGGAGTTGCAACAGTAGAATTTAACCCCTGTTTGTAATCTAAACTCTCATAAAATTTACTTTTAAAGTATTCTTTCTTGCCAAATGGTGCCAAACAAATACACCTTTATTGAAAATCATTTTTTTAGTGAAGACTTTTTTGGCCATTAACTTAAGGATCCTCAAGTTATTTTGAGGAATGACTTGAGCAAAAGACTTCTTACACTATCTTTTTACTTTAGCAACAAGAGTATACAAAAAAAGGTTTTACAAAGATATTTTAGGATCTTTTTAGCATTAGAGTACATTTACTTGTAATAGGTATAAAAGAGTAATTTGGCAAAAAATTTGTCATCAAAAGTTAATCTGCATTCTAGATGCTCTAAATCCTCCCAGATTTATATGTACCGCACGTTGTTCTCGGTTATGAATTTTGATAAGCTAATCAGATATATTTAAATAGATGTTGGAGTCGTAAATTGCATTACGGCAATAAATTAAGGGTTTAAGAAGCGAGCAACGATAAAATTCTAAGTTTAAAAATATATATATATATATATATATATATATATATATATATATATATATATAGACTAAGGATCAAATGAGAAGAAAACTTGAAATAAGAAGGATGAGAAATAGTTATAACTACATATTTGAGATGCATCGACTTGAATTAGATGCATTCCTAGTCTTTTAGATGCATCATAATATATTTTCTAGCAAAAAATTAGATGCATATACATATATTAGATGCATTTCATCAAGTTAGACGAATCCTATACATTTTTCGTTCTCTGCGGGTCAAATTTGTTGTTAGTACTACTTTGCATCGTTTTCACTTCAAAATCACTTTCGAAACTAATTGGGATACATCTAAATGAATAGAGATGCATCTAAATCAAGTCGATGCATCTCAAATGTGTGGTTATAATTATTTCTCATCCTTCTCATTTTAAGTTTTCTTCTCACTGGATCCTTACCCTATATATATATATATATATATATATATATATATATATATATATATATATATATATATATATATATATATATATATATATAAGAAGCGAACTATTTATAACTCGCATACAAATTACTAGCTAGAGCTAACATGGGAACATTTTCTTGAAATGATTTGAGTTTATCATAAAGTACTAGATGCATTTATGAAAGGGAGAGATATGCAAAGCGATGTGCACATCACAAAAATATATATGTGGTGTTGTATAATGTGCATTACAAATGTGATTTTGTAGTGTGCATATCACTTGTTATCATGGGCATATCACCTCCCTTTATAAAAGAATGGATATATTACTATGAAAATTAACACTACCAATCAAAAATACACCAACAAGTCATTTATGAACATGCAAACAAAAATGCTAAAGCCTCCTACTAAATATTCTTACAAAACAGTCTACTCATATGATCCTGCCAAATGACAGAACAGACGGTTTGGATGTAAAGAGAGATTGAATGAAAAAAAAGTTATTTAATATTGTTATATGTGTAAGTGGATTTAGTAGTATTTTGTAGCAAAGCTCATATGCAAATGGGATGGTTCTAACTAGAAACAAACAACAAGTCATTTTCCTTACGTTTAAGGAGCTAGGTGTAGTAATACACCAACAAGTGTTACAGGTGTGTGTCACTTTATCATCCTACTAATAGCACCTTAATAACCAGAACACACTCTCTAGCAATATAACACCCAATAATTGGTTGATGCATGTGGATCCCATAACACACCAACAAAAACATCCCACTTACTAAAAAAAATAACAAAATAATTAAAAATATATATATATATATATATAATAAAAAGAAAATAAAAAAAATGGGTCCCCTCACTATGCTCTCTTAGAGGAGGAGGTGTGGGCTCACCGTTGAAGCTCGTCGTCGCTCGCCAAAGGTGATCTCCTCGTCTGCGTGACGAGGGAGATTGTCTGCAAATATGTCCTTTTGTTTTTTTTTTTTCTTTTTTTCTTTTTTTCTTTTTTGGGTTTTATGGAAGCTTGATGTTTTAAGGTGGTGATGGAGGTGTGTGGGTGGTAGCTTAAGGTGGTAATGGAGGTATGTGGGTGGTAACTTAAGGTGGTGATGGAGGTGTGTGGGTGGTAGCTTAAGGTGGTGATGGAGGTGTGTCGAGGGGTAATGGAGGTGTGGTTTTAAGGTGGTGCAACTGTGGTGATGGAGGTGGTGCAGCTGTGGTTTTAAGGTGGTGCAGATTTGGTTTGTTGGTTCAGGAAAGAAAGAAGAAAAGATACAAGAAAAGAAAAAAATGAATAAAATAAACTAGACGAGTACCCGTGCATAGCAACGGGATTTTATAGCGACAAATAGTTTATTGATAAAAAAAAGTTTATAGGTTATAAACGAAAAATAATAAAAGTTTGAAGATTTGGGAATTAAACATAATGTTTTGAAACCCGGTTCAACCAGGGTGGTTCAACCGGTTGAACAATTCCGGTCGAAAAATGGGTCGATTTAAACCGGGTCAACTTGCTAGGTTGGGTCGAAAACGGGTCAAATTAAACTGGGTCCAACCGCCGGGTTTGAAGCGTCTCGGGTCAACCCGGTTTGTGTTTTAATTGGTTGTATTTAATTTGGTAGATATGTTTTAATTGGTTGTAAAATGTGAATAAATCATTGTACTTTTTTAAGTAATAGATAATGTTTTGAAACCCGGTTCGACCCAGTTGGTTCAACCAGTTGAACCGTTCCGGTCGAAAAATGGGTCGAGTTAAACCGGGTCAACTTGCTATGTTGAGTCGAAAACGGGTCAAATTAAACTGGGTCAACCCGCCGGGTTTGAAGCGTCCCTGGTCAACCCGATTTGTGTTTGATTGGTTGTATTTAATTTGGTAGTACAATGTGAATAAATAATTGTACATCTAAGTATTGGGGTGTTTTAATAAGAGTATTAATTACATTTCACTCTCTCTCTCATTTGATCATTGTTGAAACTCAACATTTCACTTTTGACCATTTTTCCATTATAGATAGTATAGATAAAATGAATAAATAAAAAAATTAAGGTGTAAGTGGTGGGCTCCAAATGAGTAAGTTGAGGTTAGTTATGAGTGAGGAGGGGTTAGTTGTGAAGATGTGTTGGGGTGATGTGACACCCGTGGGCCCAAATGAGGAGGTGATGCCTCAATCACCACACCTCTCCCTCTTAATACTCGACCTTTTTCTCATTTGTTTGACAACTTCTCCAAAGATTTTTTTTCAGCGCACACGTTAAGTTGTTAAATATCAAGTAAATTGCAAGTACGCTCTAGCATGAAATCTGCTCATAATTATCTCTGCTGTGTTGTATATATATGCTTTATGCTTTGTTGAATCTTTAAATGTTTTTATAAGATTCTAATCCTCTGGACTTCATGTTAAGCGAAGCTCCTTCCACTTCTCTTACCACTATTATTCGTAAATTCATTATTATCCTCTGTAAGTTATATTTCATGATAGATCCAGTCATTCAGTAATAAAATCATTCTTGTATTATAAACTTATTTCCAGCAGATTGTTAATCCTAAAGCTAAGGTTTCTCTTTTGCAGTTATTCTGGTAGTGCTATCGATTATTTTCTGTGCATGGGAACGTTTTCAAAGGGAGCAATCGAAGCTATCTCCCGTTATTTCCCTCAGCGTGGTTCAAGTTATAGAAGACATGGAAAAGGAAAAGCCCATACGGTTCACGGCTCAACAACTGAGAATAGTTACCGACAATTTTAGTGTTGTATTGGGTTCAGGAGGGTGTGGGACAGTTTACAAGGGAATATATAGAAATAATATACCTGTAGCTGTGAAGGTTTTAAAGGGGGGCTCAGATAAGATCATCAAGGAACAATTCATCGCTGAAGTAAGCACCATGGGAAGAACGCACCATTTTAATCTCGTTAGGCTTTATGGGTTTTGCTTTGAGTCAAGTTTAATAGCTCTTGTATATGAGTACATGGTCAATGGCTCTTTGGATAACCACTTATTCAAATCGAACAAAGGAGCTATTATAGGGTTTGAAAAGCTTCATGAGATTGCTGTTGGGACTGCCAATGGACTCTCATACTTGCATGAACAATGTCTCCAAAGAATAGTTCACTATGATATCAAACCAGGAAACATACTCTTGGATTCGAATTTTTCAGCAAAAGTAGCTGATTTCGGTTTAGCCAAACTTTGCAACAGGGACAGCTCTCATATAACTATGACAGGAAGACGTGGTACCCCTGGCTATGCTGCGCCTGAGCTCTGGATGCCTTTCCCAGTTACACACAAATGTGATGTTTATAGTTTCGGTATGCTACTTTTTGAGATTATTGGGCGGAGGAGACTCGTGGATCTTACTGTTGGCGATAGCCAAGAATGGTTCCCGATATGGGCGTGGAACAAATATGAAAAGAAACAATTGAATGAATTGATGATTGTTTGTGAGATTGAGGAGAAGGATGAAGAGGTTATAACGAGGATGCTTATGGTAGCTCTTTGTTGTGTTCAGTACAGGCCTGTGAATAGGCCAATGATGAGTATTGTTGTCAAAATGTTGGAAGGCGCTATAGAGGTGCCAGAGCCTCTAAATCCATTTACGCATATGTTTTCAGCCGTTACTGAGCCAAATGAAAATTTGGCTCGAATTGCTTGGAATGGTGGTGGTTCAGACTGGTCTTCATCTGAAGTACATACCACGTCCACCGTAGTCAATGAGACGCCTCTCATGACCAAGTATGAGATCACATTCGCAACTGATTAATCTAGAACTTGTATCTTTGGCTCCCTAGTTTCTCTTATATTTTCAGTTTTCGTATATATAATTTTCCTTATGACAAACTTTTTTGCGTTTTATAGTTTCTTCTAGCTATGGCTGATAAATCTTTTAGGGGGTGTTTGGTTCGTGAAATTTAAATCATGGGTTTAAAAATTACGTGGGTTTTTGTATTTTGTAGGGTTAAAAAATGAAGATTTTAAAATTTATTTTTGTGTTTGGTTATCTAGGGAAATAGAATGTAATTCGAGTAAATTACTTTGTTACCCTTTGAAAAAGTCAATTATGGATTTATTTATGTGTACATTTATTTATTTAAAAGGGCACTTTAGTATTTTATTCTAGTATAATTAATGTGGCCCCATAGGTTTTTAAATACATCACTCAACTAGCGAGTTAAGAAACCATCAATTTTCTAGGTCCCATCATATTTAAACTAGGGCTGAGCATCGCATGTTCAAAACCGAACCGGACCGACGAACCGGACCGAACCGACAAGAACCGAACCGGACCGACGGCCCGTCGGTTCGGTTTTGGTTCCGGTTTTTATTGAATTTCGGTTTCGGGTCGGTTCGGTTCGGTCCGGTTCGGCCCAAAACCGACAAAAACATGCCAAAATACACATGGACCGACAAACCCGAACCGAACCGACGAAAACCGAACCGAACCGACGGCCCGTCGGTTCGGTTTCGGTTCCGGTCTTTTGTGAAATTCGGTTCTCGGTTTTTTCGGGTCGGTTCGGTTCGGGTCGGTTCCGAACCTGTGCTCAGCCCTAATTTAAACTCACCCTTTTTGACTTACCAAACATGATAATGGGTGAATTTAAAATTCAAAACCACCAAAAACCTTCAAATATTTGTCAACCAAACGCACCCTTACAATTTGCAATGCGGGTTTCTAACCTGGTGATGTTAGAATATAATTCTGAAATTTATAGCGAGTAGAATATATATAGATAAAAATGCATTTAAAACAATTTCATTGCTACCAAAAGGGAACAATTTAACACTCTTTTATGTACTCAAAATTATTTATATAGATCTGTTTCTTCCGTGTTCAATCACTTATCAAGTTGTCGGACGTTCAAGTCCTACTGAGATGAAGGTTCGTGTAACTTTATGTGTGCGAGAACGTGACAGCTTGAGTTTTTTGTTCAAGACATTCATGATTATTTTTTATTTTTCTTAACGTCAATTTTTTCGCACCTTATATCACATATCTGATGCAGGACCAGGTTTTAATATTTATAAGTCTCGTCTACCTAAGCTCTACATAATGCACTAATAAACAGTGTACCCGGTCATGTATAATGTAGTTGTCGATAAAGCCGAGGTCGTCCCAAGAGCTATGCTTGTGGATCCTAATTTAAGTTCTAGTGTCACTTGTTTTAAAGGGGGTTTTGAATAGATTTATATTTAAACTAATGAAATGAAATAAAACAAAAGCAAACTAAAATGAAAGAGATAATCAATGGGGAGAATTGTGCTAGTCTAGTTACTAATCTTGTTATGCTATGATTAAAGAATTCTGTTAAAGTTCATGGAGTAGAGCGAGGATGAGTATAGGTGAGAGTGAACCATAGGCTGTCAATATGACAGATGTTACGAATGATGTCGAGATTGCCAAAGGAGAAGCGGTAGTAGTGGTTGTGGAGAAACAAAATTTTGATGGAGTGGAAACGGAACTTGATAACGAAGAATGAAGCATTGCAGACAAAGAGGAATGAATGATGGATTACGTGGAGAAGCAAAATGACGAGGAAGAGGAGGCGGCGGAGGATGTTAAAAAGGGGGGGGGGGGGGGGGGGGGGGGGGGGGGGGGGGGGGGGGTAACTGTCATTATTGGTGATTATGATCATGTTCCTCTATCTATAAATGAAGACTTTACCTCTTCAGAAGAATTACTTGTAAATAGATTATCCTTTTGAGGTCATCCATACGACTTTTTACAAGTCTATAGTTTGTATGTTATGAATACTAAATAGAAATATCAGCACATATAGGTCTCACTTTCCTAAAAAGTAGATGGAAATGTGACATCTCACATATAATGTGAGTACTTTTTCTAACCCAGTTGAATCAAACTTTTGTTCAATGAAAATAACTACTCCGAAATAGAATTGATATTAAAGTGGTTTTACACTACTTTTACACACAGAAAAAAACCTCAGGCATACATGCAGACAATCTGAGTTATATCCAGAAGTGCTGCGGGTATGAATCTAAATCCTAGCAGACTCGCTGGATCAAGTTAACATGTTGATCATCTTCCCCTCCTTGAAGCCTTGCTAAACATATCTTTAATGCTATGCGAATTCGTCTCTACTTTTGCCTTCTTATTTTGCTTCCCATTCCGGGTAACTCTCTTGTCACCCGTTGTCTGTTCCTGGTTCAATTTAAAATGTGAAATAAGCATAACTAAACAGAACATGTTTAACTAAACCATCACACGCATATGCCATACAATGTGTCAACACTTGCCAACTTGTGTAAAATAGAAAAAAACCCTTGTATAAGTTCAATAATGGATCCTTGCATAGTACCAGTAGTCTTTATTTGACACAGGTTAAATAGTACGACATAATTTGGCCAATCACCCAGTAACAAACCAGTCAAATGCAGAGTTTTTGATATAATCAATAAACATTTGTTTTACTTGAGCCAGGAATTAGTTGAATTACAATAAATCATGAACTTGTCAAAGAGGTTTACAGGATTGTATAGTAATGATCAGTCAACACTGTAAATAGATACCTGTACGGGATTAAATGAAGAATGAATACTTGGAGCAGCAGACACTTGGATGTCCGTATCTGGTGCCTGAACTGCCTCATCCATAGATAACCTGAAATTTTATTTGAATTATTCGTTGGTTTCCATGAACAAAAACCAAAATTCAATCTTTCTGCTAAATACACAAAGCTGGAAATTAATCATATAGATAAAAAAAACAATATTTTAAGATAGTACCTAAGATTGTTACATAGAAGCTTCAACCATGGCTCATCTGCCAAATATTCACACAAAATCATGACTGCATCAGCCACTGCAGCAGGAAAGAAGTACAAGTAAATATAAACCCTATTGAAATGTGGTGGAAGTGGTCAATAAAAGGCAAATGTAAAACGAGCCATCATGTTTTATAACATTGGGATTCTAATTTACTACAAAAAGAATGTCTTCAATGCACATATCTGTTCTTTAAAAAGATGACATGATGAGTCTGGTGGTAACTTTTGATGGCTATGGATTTATTCAACTGTTTTTATTAGGCCTATACCATAATTTTAATGGGATGTACAAAGTAGATAAGTTTACAAAGAACAATGAACTCGCTACAAAAGTACATTACTGTGTGCTTTGTGTTGGCAAAAGAAGTCCAGATACATGCACATTTGGTATCACACTAACAAGAATGTTATGTGTATAATGTGTCATGGATGTTTTGGTCACTCATAGAATGAAATTCCATCTTGTAGAGTGTATATATGCAATCCACTTACTTTAAATACATATGTAGACTACATGCACTAAATGATACCACGAAAAA
Source organism: Artemisia argyi (assembly GCA_030686995.1). Taxonomy (NCBI): domain Eukaryota; kingdom Viridiplantae; phylum Streptophyta; class Magnoliopsida; order Asterales; family Asteraceae; genus Artemisia; species Artemisia argyi. The sequence goes on along the minus strand of CM060699.1, from coordinate 1,637,628 downwards.
CTGTTTTCTTCTTGTAAATGAAGTCTGCTAAAGACTTAGAAATGATAGTGTTAATTTTTAGTGATGGGTTTGTATACCACTTTCTGTCTAAGGTATTTCAATCATTCTTATGATGCTAACAATTCCACAGAACCTAAGCAGAAAACAGCATTGCAGTAACAGCCAAACTAACTAATTAATTCTGGAAAAGCAAGATTAGTTAGTTTATTCAACAAACCATACAGGTGTCTTTCTGATTTTGAGCAGCATAGTTCTTATCCAAGCTGAGAAGGTGCTGCTTCAGTTGTTGTACCTAAGAAACGTAAAATGCCCGCTCATTAATAATCACATAATTGAACATCATGTTCTAAATATGCAAACTATATACACCTTTCATAAGAAAATACCTTTTACATTTGCAAACATGAAGAAATGCATACAAACATTTGCATCAAATATATGCACTATATGGTACCAAGAAAAACTGTTTCATCTTGTAAATAAAGTCTGACAACGACAGGTTGTCACCCGAAAACATAATATTAGTGTTATTTACATTTTGAATCCCATACTAAGAAAAGATACATTTACAGTCATCAAATAAGGTTATGGGGAAACCCACTTGTCATTTGGTTTTGGTTAGACCCCATTTATCATATATAATAATACATCAAGAAAAAGGAATATCAACATGTTCTCTCGAACGAACAGATTTACACTGTCAATGACAGGGTCATCTCAACAAGGCAACTATGACCAGCCTTCTGTTACGCTAAATATTTACAATTTTTTGCCGTTTATTAACGGATAAAATTTCAACTTACTTTCTAACCCATTCAAGGTTCAAAGATAGATAAAAGATTAAAAGTCATGGAATAAATTTTGTGTTTTGTTAATATGTAAAAATTCCTAGTCATGTTGATTAGTAGTGATGGTTTATGAAGACCATCATATGTTTGCTTTGTAACTAAAATTTGGTGCAAGATTTGCCTCTTCACTTTTTACTCAGGTTGGCTAGTGTATTTGGGTCCAGGACTTGATTAAGCAGGTATGTTTGAGTGTAACAGTGTTATTTGTTGGGTTTGAGGTTCAAAGATTCTAATCTTGACCGTTACTTGCACAATAGAAACATTCCAGATGTGCTATCCAGAGGTGCCCTACGTACTATAGCGTGCGGGTTATGATCATGATAGCAAATAAAGACTAACATGTTCGGAAGCTTGGGATGTTGGGTATACGGCAGTATCGAGCGAGTGCTCAACAAGAACTCACTATGGAGTTTTACTTTAAGCCACTACGTGATACATGAAAAGTAGATCAAGTGCTTCCACTAAAAAGAACTAGACACAATACCGTACTCCAGAGGATGATTAACAGAGCTGATACTGTGTAATCTAGCATACACAAAAGCTCTTCCAATTCTAGCACACAATCGTGGTCTAGTTCAGTCGTAAAAAAGAAGAGTATTTTACATCAAAAACTCACTCCTTGAGAAAAATGTAGGGATGAAGACTACCTTACAGTACATCCAAGCTAAAACCTTCGAGTCATTGAGTCTAAAAAACTTTGTGGATCCAATCTCTGCAACATGATTAGAGAGTGAGTGAATTAGAACAAACAATTAAATACATGTCGGCTCAATAATTCTAGATCCAAATTTATGATATTTACATCTTAAATTTCAGTTACAGAACATTATTTAGCTGGAAATATACAGACTTCATAAGTATGACCACGAACAGTTCTCAGTATACATCAGATGTACTAATTTACCTTTGCAATCGCAAACAACTTCCATAGACTTCTCTGCAATCTCAGCTAAATGATGATACCCAGGATAGTCGTTAAGGTAAATGATCTCATCAAGTTGCCTAAACTTCCCTTGATCATCTCCGTTCTGCATCAACCACACAATAAACAAGGCCAGCTTCCTATCTGTTTTTTAGTAAAATAACTAAATTACACAATGTAGGGTCTCGATAACTATTTTGTTACCTTCATGCGTGCTTCATCAAAAAGTGGCAATAGAATGAACACAGGGTCAACTTGAGTAGCAGCGTACAAACTACCATCTGCTGACACGTAAACATATTGTTATTAGGAGAAATGCAGAACACACATATCCAAATAATTATAAAGTTTGTGCGAAAAGTTAATAGCTGGTAAAAAACAAAATAAAATGTTGGAGATGGTTGAGTAACCTTCAGAGATATAATCTCCGATGAACCAAGAAGCATAGGATTGTTTAAACCAGTTTACTTCTTGAAGGCCACCATTACTCAGTAGGTAGCATGTAGCATCTCCTGTCAGAATAGTAATTAGCATTGTTAATTTACGTCTGAAATTTGTAAACGTGTAAGTAGACGTTGCAGCAGGGTTACTTTACATTAGCCAGTGTTGTAAAAGCAGCCTAGGCACTAGGCGACTACATACCTTGGCGATTTGAAGCAAATCGAACAGGTCAAAAGTCGGTCAACCATCTGCCTAGGCGGGTCAAATCGGCCTAGGTGGACGACCCGTTCAACGCAGGTCAACGGTGGTCAATGCCGGTGAAACAACAATTTTCAAGGTTGTTTTTTTTTTCAGTTGGTTTGATTTCATTAGAACTATTAGCATGGTTTTGAAAGCCGGACCGGACCGGCCATTTCAACCGGTTTAATCAGAACAGGGGTCCAGACCGGTTTTCTAACAACGGCCATTTCATTAGAACTATTAACAGTCGACTAATAAGCAAATACATCTTCTATGATTGGAAAATGAGTTTAAAAATGTTAATAATAATAATAATAATAATAGCATAAACAGATGATTGGAAAAAAAAAGTGTACCGGTTTTAGGATGACGGAGTTGGAGGAAGCGGCCTTCATTAGAAGAAGCAGGAGGATCTGAAATGAAATCATAATTACATTTCCATTTTGAATAATTAATTAAAATTTATAAAATGAAAAAAAAAGGAGAAATGGTACCTGATGATGATGATGAAAAGGAGGGAGCAATAATAATACGAGTTTCTTGTTCAACACCCTCTTCATACCACCCACCTTTATTACCCATTATTTTCACCCACTTTCTGTTTCTGTTTGTGTTTGTGTTTGTGTTGGGGGAAGAAGAAGTAGTATCTTTCTCTTTCTGTTTCTAGGGTTGTTACCTTAAAATGTTTTCTTTTCCCCCCAATTTTCCTTCCTTCACCCGCCAAAACTCACACTCCTTATTATCAAAAACAAAAATAATAATAAAAATATAATTACTACCGTTTATTTCGCATAATGATAAATTTACTCTTAACTAATTAATTAATGTTTTTTTAATTTATAATAATAATTTCAACATAGATACTGTAATATATTAAACTATATAAAACTTCTCTATTAATAGTAAACATTAAATTAAGATATAAAACTATTAACGTGGAAAGGAGCCATAAGAGTAGTAGTTATGGTGACCAAAAAGACATCAAAATATAATGCTATATCAACGTCACATCAGATTCTCTCTTATAGATAAAAAAAACATGACACTAGTCGGCAAACTCAGTGTACACTAAAAATAAACCTTATAAAACTCACCTTTTCATCCGATTTGAGGAAACCTCCATATGGGTTTTCAAATACCCATAGTTACCAACCAAATAAATTTAATGAGTCCGATACCCATTCAATCATGCAAAAAACCCCAACCAAACTAACCAAACTGGCCTTAACAATTCACTTGTTTTTAATTTCAGCCGCTTTATTATTTGCAAAATAAATAAAAAGAAAACCACGTGGAACCAAAAAAAGAAAAAAGAAAAAAAGCCACGAACCACTTGGTCATCTTTGTCACTTTACCCACGTGCAAACTTAAAACACAAACTCACACATTCAAGTACACAATTTCGTTCAAAAAAAAAAGTACACAATTTTAATGTAAAAGAAAAGAAAAAAATAAAACGTAAAACTACACCATAGTTTAACATTGAAAATAGGTATTCTTGTCATGTGGTAGTGTTGGTACTATTTACACAATATCGCATATGATCATTAGCTCGTCAGGTGATAAGATGTCGTTTAAAGTAACCGTAAGAAATTCCTTCTTTATGTGTGTTTCGCAATAACCATTAATAAAAGTTATGGCCAAACTTTGTCGCAAGTTGGGGTATTTCTTTAGAGGTCAGTTTTCTCGCATGAACGACTATATGTGACTGTCTTAAGAGTCAAAAGCAGGATTGAAGATCTTTTGTTGTGATAAAGATGGTAAATACACAAAATCAACAACCAACGTTTACAAATAAGCTTTGTCTCACATTTGAACTGACAACATATACTTTGCTATTGCGGATAACTTATTAACTTTTATTTTCTCATATCGTATGAATATTTATTTCTTTTCCTTTTTTATGCATTCAATAAATATGTTGCTGTGTTTATAACTGATTTACCCTATTGTTTCAACGATATTGATAAAGCTAGCCCGCCCATCCAGGCAGGCCATGTAACTAGTAATTTGTATAAATGAAAACTAATACGGAGTAAATACTTTTGTTGCCTATCAAGTTGTTCTTATTATGCATTCTCCCTAACTTAAATGTAGGGTGTCCAAAACTTTCTCACCATACTGACCAACAACCTGGGAAATTGATAAAGAAAAAAGAAAAGAAAAAGAAGAAGAAAAGTATTTAAATCCTAGTAATCAAGCACAGATTTAGAATATGCATCAAAACTCACGATACACGGATACACTTCTACATGCATGAGTCTTCAAGATCAAAAGGATGTTGGTTCATGTGCTTGGCTTCTTTTCAGTCGTCTTGCCACGGAAGGAAGATAATAAAGAGAAGTGTCTTGAAGCTGTCAAGTAAAAGAATCACATATTCAATATCAGCAAGGGAGTGATCGTTTGTTTCTGAAGCGTACACTCATTTTGTCTACCATGCTATAAACTTCACATATTTGGCGCATAGTTTAATTTTAAGTACAAATAATCTTGATCTAATTAACAAGTGTTCACTAAAGGCTAATAAGTAAAAAACATTAATTTTTTCACTAGGAATGGCTACGGGTATAAACTGGTTGGAGCATGAGTAGTACCGACTAAATATAGAGTTTGGAATAGAGGGCCAAATAAGTAGTTTGGAATAATATTTAACTAAAGGAAACTCACACTTTTGAGAAGCATGACCATGAGTGGGAGTTTGATCTTCATAGATTAAGGTCTTCAATGTGTTAACTGTTGAACATCAGAGTATAACCAAACAGTCAGCACAAACTTTATAAAAAGCTTTGGGCCACAAAACTTTAGAAGTGAAGATATTTTGTTTGACCCTTGTGTTAGCATCTAAAAAATGTTTTGGTGGTTGTACTAAAATAAAGGTTTACAATTCAAATATGACATTATGCTAGTTCTCAATCATATACATCAAAGAGTTGCATAAGCACAGCTACACACATCAGTAAAGCATTTTCCTTGATGAATTATCGGTTTGTGATAAATTCAAATTGCGGTGGTGGATTGATTGATACAAGTGTTGTCCAGTTATGGAAAACAATAATTTTTTAGTTTCTTATATTCTGGTGACAACTAGAGTGGAGACTCTCCATACCCTTCGATGAAATTCAGGCTACTAAACATATTAACTGTAACAATAATAATTAGAAGTATAATTACAAAAATGGATTCGGAATTACCTTCGGTAGAAGCAGAAGCAGGAGCGGTGAATGTACCATTATTAGAAGTAGCATTTGCACTTGGAGTATCTGAAGGAGAGTGACTTTTCTTTCCAAGTTTCAGAAGTCGTCTGAACCCTTTTGATTGGGGCTTTTCAATAACTTCAGGGATCTTTTCCAACTTCAGGTTGTTAAAATCAGAAATATATGCCTTATCAGCATCCGAAGAAGTGCCAAAGTTTGCCTTTACCTGGGGTGCTTTGGCATATTCTGAGTTCCTAGTAGACGGGTCTTCGAAAGATGAAACACGTGCATAAGGAGCTTGGTAGTTTTTCTCAGTTGAACTTGTGCCCGCTGGATTTTCTTCGATGGAATTTTTCCTCACCTGAACAGCACCAGGATAACAAACATAAACAAGACAAATCAAATAATCAATACCCTAGACTACCAAAGTTAACACGTCATGTTTAAATATCACCAAGGAAATGCAGGGTATGTAGTAAATCAAATGGATGAACAGGGAAAGTCTTTAGTGAAATATAAGTTTATCGTCTACACTCCTCATGTTAGAAAACCGATATCAAGGATTCTCATTACAACCCCCTCCCCCACCAAAAAAAAAAAAAAAAATGGTAGATTTAGGAGTAGATTATTTTGGCAGTGGTTTTAGAAGACATTTTCATATTCATTCCCTTTTTATCCTAAAAGAGTAAGGTGTCTCTAATTCCATGTTAAGCCTGAGTATCAATCTACTGTTTCGAGAATCTGTGTTTTGTTAGAAGGAGATGTATGTGAAAAAGGAAGTGCGGCTATGCACATTTTTGTGAATCATATATTCCATAGGTGTCCCATAAAGAGGTGGAACATCTCTTTGCTCAGAAAGGTGGTTGATAGTTGTGCCAACCTACTTTAGTTGAGCAAGTAGTATATATATGTGCATCACAGAAATCATGCAAGTTGGGACGAGTGACACATAAGCTTCATCTACGGGAGTGTAATAATCATCTATTATTGTTTGTATGACATCTCAATCTCATGCTTCTAATCCATTGGCCTGCTTTTGTGCACTACTTATTCTCATATTCTAGTTACTTATAACTTTGCACTTACCAATAAACATTCATTTTCAGTTCAGAAAAAAAAGTTTGTGTAGAATATATGTAATTCTCAGGCCGGAATAAAGAAAATGTAACTGAGAAAACAAACATGAAATTCTGTATTATTGTTTTGATTACATAAACTGTCACTCTCAAGATAGAGGCAACATTCGATTCGGTGTTTGAGTAAACCTAAATTAAATGACAGAATAAGAAGTCATGGAGCAAAATCGTGCTATCAGTATTCTTTAATGGTTACTAACGGATAAAGCGGTAATTTTGGATAATTACTAAACGAAAAAGGACTTTTGCATATATTTCTGCAATTTCCAGAAAAGAATTCTCATGGGAGGGGGCAGAGTATCTGATGAGAGGTACAGAAAACCTTTACCTCACACGGAGTAGGATGTTTATGTGGTTGGACTGAAATGGTTCCCTTATCAATAATTTCCATGGACAAAGGCTCTGCGTGACTACTTGCCCCTGTTTCATGATTGCTATCAAATTCCTTGGCACAGCTTATTGATGGCTGCTTATCTTCAAGCATAACAACAGACTTGTCAATAATAGGGTTGTTATCAACATCAGCCTGATGAGATAATCTGTCATTTAAATTCAGTTTAGCAACAGGCTTGTCCTCCTTCACCTTTGCAGCTGAAATCTTTTGGCTTAGATTTGAAGATGTTTTGATCTTGAGCTCAGGAAGTGATGCAGCCTTACTTTGATCAACACTCATGATAGCAGACTTCCTTTTTGTCTCAGGCCCTCCATTGGATAATTTTGGTTTTGAAACAGGCTCTGCACTTTTTGTCTCAGGAAGTGATGCAGCCTTACTTTGATCAACGCTCATGATAGCAGACTTCCTTTTTGTCTCAGGCCCTCCATTGGATAATTTTGGTTTTGAAACAGGCTCTGCACTTTTTGTCTCAGGAAGTGATGCAGCCTTACTTTGATCAACGCTCATGATAGCAGCCTTCCTTTTTGTCTCAGGCCCTCCATTGGATAATTTTGGTTTTGAAACAGGCTCTGCACTTCGTGTCTTGAGTGATGTAATCTTTTTAGGTTCAGATAGTCTTCTAATGTGAGTAATAGAAGAAACCTTTGAATCAGGAGTAATTTCTTTCTTTCTATCCGACATGGATGACAATGATCTTGTCAACCTGTTATTCCCTGCCGATTGATTCCGGTCAACTATTTTGCTGCTGCTGGTCGAGGGTTTTTTTGAATTGATGGTGGGTCCTACAGTAGTAGTTCTTATTTTGGACCTTTGCAGAGGAGATGATGAGCCAGGCTCGGAATCAGTGAACTTGGATCCACCTCTTTGGGTAATTTTAGATGCCAACTGTTTTCTGCTGGGCTGACCAGACATCGAATTTGCTCTTGCTGCTATTCTTTTTTGCCTCTCTATCTTTAGAGCTTCAAGTCTTCTGTGTTCTGCATCTTGCTGAAATAAACTAGATTTTAGCATAGCTACTTAAGCAAAAATTCATCATTCAGATATGACAAAGTTACAGGGAAAACTAGGAATGACAATAGATGATGTTCATACAAAAATGTCATATATATTATTTTACCTGCTCTTTCTTCATTTTCTGTAGATCGGCTTTGAAGGACCTTAGTTTCTCAGCTCGTGCTCGTGCATCCTCTAGGGTTGATGGTTTTCCCTTCCCAATAAACTTCTTATCTAAACTACGCTGGTTAGGTTTTAACTGTTGATGCTTTTCTGCACTTTTAGACCCCTTCTTAGCTTCAGTTTTGCTCTTTTTCTCACTCGAAGTACCAGCAGCATCTTCAGCTAATTGCATTTCATAGTCTAAAGCAGGATCATACCCTATAGACCTCTTCTCTATAGCTCGTTCCGGCATCAAGCTTAAGGCATCTGGCTCATATTTAAGTAGCTCACGGGTCCTATCTGGATTTTGACTACTGGATGGGAGGTCATAGTAGTCCATATTCATGCCACTTCTATTGTCATTTACGCCTGAAGTTGAGCGCAATGAAACCATAACTGTTTCATCATTAGTGGGATGCGGCATCCCATTTCTGTCCAAATTTTTCTCAAACCCATTAAGGGCCAGTGGATTCCTTACATTTGCTTGGTCTCTTCCACCCACAATAAAATCATCGCTTCCACCCCTGTAGGCAGTCTTTCTTCCATTTCTTTCATAGGAGGATTGCATATCAGTTCTGTGTCCATTGCCATCACCATCACGTTCTGCATGAGCTAATGGATCATCAGCCATTTGCTTTTGCCGTCTTTTCGTTTGATGATCCTTTTCCATTGCAAACATATCTTTATTTGGAGAACGTTCACCTTCTTCAGCTCCTTTTAGTAGAAAACTCTGGAAAGCTTGCCAGTGGCTGCTATCTGTTTCCTTCCTATTATGAGTCTCAGATTCAGACGATTGCTTTCTCTTTGGAGATCTTAAACTTCTTTTACGTGTACTCCTTTCAGTCTCATCATCAGAGTGAGTGTCGGAAGCTGATTCTGATTCATCTTCAGAGGAATTCTGTCTTTTAGATGTAATGTAGTTAATATTACGGATAACCACCCTACCTCCTGATTTCTTTTTACTGGATTTTCCAGCATTCTTATGCTGTTCTGTGTCTTCACATTCAGAATTAGTATATCTATTATCCATAGACTGCCTCCTTTGTCCACCACTAAAATGAGGATCCTCCATGGATGATGGGTAAGGTAATGGAGGATAAAATGGAGCAGTTCCAGGAGAATAATGTTGTTGATAGTAGGGCACTGGATATGGTTGATATACAGGTACGGAACCGGGTGAAGAAGAATGCATCATACCCCAAGGAGGATATGCTGGATGGGAAAATTGATATTGTTGCTGACCACCTAAATTTAGACAATCCATATTGCAACAAATGAAAACAATTAGGCGACGTCTTGATGGAACATGTCTTCCAAATAAGCTTAACTAGATATAAAAAAAACAAACAAGAAGCTCCATCTAATGCATAACTACTGAGTCCTAACCGTACAATGCCTTCCTTATTTTTCCTAAAATCTATCACTTCCAGTAATACTTACTTTTTTAATGGGAATTAGTTGAGACTATTAAGCAAATTCTGGATCACACGTGTGTACACATAGGCTTAAATTTAAATGAGCATGAAGACTTTATTTCTGTGATTTGAGCAAATTCTCCAGGCTATCTAAAATGGCAACTTCTTTTCTCAGACTTCTGAGGAGTGTGTTCAAACTTGACTATTTGTAAGTTCACTAGAATAGACTTACATGACAGGCACTAAGTTCAAGTTAGAAACTTGTTATCCTAGTTTAAATGAAGTTGGTCCTCTACTATCGTCCCCTAGAAACAGGGTATGCTTGATGTTATCTCGATAACTGAAAAGTCCATACATGGGTACTAGGAATGGATGTGGCAGAAGGCAGCACCAAAGATATATAGGAGGTGTGGTAATAATAAATAAATCAGTATATGAAGATCCACCTAAATAATCTACTGGACAAGCAAGTCCATACCTGCATATGAATCAGTGCCTTCTGTCTCTTTAGATTCTGTATTAGCATCACCCCCGGGTTCATCATGTCTGTTAGTCATACTTGAAAGCATAATTCCTGATGCATTCATGGCAGAATAATCTAATTTGACAGACATTGCATCTTCTGCTTCTATTTCAACCCATTGCCCGGACTCGTGTTTCTGCTTCCACAAATCCATGAACCTCAAGCAAGCACTCCTGTTGTATCAGAAAGAGTCAAGTTTGCATGCAAATGGTGATAGATATATACACATAAACATCGATGCAAAAGAGTTAAGAAAAGATAGCTGCTTACATTAGCCGTGATGCGCCAAAGCATTCAGCAAATGATAACAAATTTGACACATGGTCAACTTCAAATCCAGCAGCCACAGCACGTGCAAAAGCCATGCCTTGTTCTTTTTTTAGGACTGTTTTGCGCGTCTCAAGAACATTTAAGAGCTGAACTCTGCATATACAAATGAATGTGTTTATAAGTTTTCTAATGTGTCATTCAGTGGAATATAAAATAAGCAGATGGCTACGTCAAATTTGAATAAAGTTGTTATACAAATGAAATGTTATTAAAAAAAAAAAATGTTATTAAAATAAAGTTGTTATACAAATGAAATGTTATTAAAATAAAGTTGTTATTCCCTAATAAGATTAAAAAAAAAAAAAAAAAAAAAAAAAAAAAAAAAAAAAAAACATAGTGTCCTGTGTTTAATCTGCTCTAATATCTTATTCGATATGAATGATTCAAATGGCCTTTATGCATCTGATGCCTCAAATAATGCACTGATATTTTCGTTTCCAGTCTGTTACAAATGACTCCAACCACATTCGACATTTTTGTTACACCTTTAGTCACAATAAGTGTGCTAATGTGTCTACACCTTAGACAAAAGGACGCGTTAGAAATGCGAAGATCATATTTAAAATTTCGGGAAATTGTTGGGTTTTCACACTTAAAAAATCAACTTATGACATATTCGGGAAAGATGGACATAAGAAAGGAAGCACCAGTACCTTGAATTTCCCTCCTTAGCACCGGAACTGTTAGTCTCCTGAACACCAGGCTGCCAAAAAAAAGAAGACTAATAAGAAAAGATAAAACACAGACACGGGACAATAAGAAAACACGGTGACTTGTTACCTTGTAAAGGACAATTGCCTTGCCCTCATCAGCGTCACATGCATGTTTGTTTCCAGCACAATTACCTTCACTGCTTGCCACAGGCTTTACATGTTGGTCTTCTATCTGCTGCCATGGTGAACACTTAAGTTGGGTTAAAATAATAATAACGTAACAGGTGATAAATTGCAATATGTAATACGCACCAAAATCTCATTGTTTCCTTGAATGGAAATTGCTTCTTCTATCTGTAGAATTTCAGATTCTATGGTGTAGACACGTTCCAGAATCTCGGGAGTGCTCACGAAGCGAACAAAGCTATAAACAACAAACATATCAGCGTTCCTACTTGTTCAATACCATGAACAGGATTTCACGAGAAACAGTAAAAATTGAAACCTTTGGACGGTGGACTTGGTAAACCAAGCTGCATTGGCGTCAGGCGGTGGTGTAAGAAATACGGAATAGCCGCCTTGTGCAATCTGATCTTGAGCTGCCTTCAAATGTGCGATAAAAGGGCTGAGCAAACCGGAAGCGATTTTCTCCTTCTTCTTATCATTTGCGATGATGTATAAATCACACCTGCCACCACCACCAGCAACTAAATCATTAAACCGTGGGGGGTGTTTGTTTAAGCTTATATGTGGGCTTATGAGCTTATTTGGTTTAGGCTTTTATTACATAAGCCTCAAATTTTTGGCTTATTTTGGGCTTATATAAGCTTATTATATAAGCACATAGGTGTCGAAATAAGCCAGAAAATTGAAGCTTATGTAAAAAAAGCCGAAACCAAATAAGGTCGTAAGCCCACATATAAGGTTAAACAAAACAGCCCATAAGGGGGTGTTTGGGATTGCTTATTATTTTTTTTCTGCTTAAAAAAAAAAAAAAAAAAAAAAAAAAAAAAAAAAAAAAAAAAAAAAAAAAAAAAAAACTACTTCTTGAACAAATAAAGGGGTGTTTGTTTAAGCTTATATGTGGGCTTATGAGCTTATTTGTGTTTCGGCTTATATTTCATAAGCTTCAATTTTCTGGCTTATCTTGAGACTTATATAAGTTTATTATTATATGATAAACTTATATAAGCCCAAAAGTCTTAAAATAAGCCGGAAAAATGGGCGTTGTGAAATATAAGCTAAAATCACATAAGCTCATAAGCCCACATATAAGCTTAAACAAACACCCCATAATGTGATTACTAACAATGTACTAGAAAGCAGCAAATACTTTTTAATACAAAGATTATTAAAAAAAAAAAAAAAAAAAAAAAAAAAAAAAAAAAAAAAAAAAGCACCTGGTTCTTGTGGGGGTGAGTTGAAAAACAGCACACTCTAAACGAGTCTTTGACTTCATTTCAATTCAGCTTCTTTTTTTTTCTTTTTTTTGCTTTGGGGGGTAATTCTCAAAATGAAGATGATTCAACTACTGCTAATAATAATAATGTCAACCCAAAAAAGAAAAAAGAAAGTAGGAAAACTGTAAAGGCGATACTTTAAAGGAGGAGGCTGTTGCTGCTGCTGCTGTTATGCATTATTCAAGAAATAAAGAAAGAGAGAGAGAGAAAGGGGAGACATAATAAATGGCGTAGATAAAAAAAAAAACAACAAAGTGAGTTTGCGTTATTATTCCCCATATCAAACAATTATCCCATCATCTCTCTCTAACGGTACTTTTTCTCAATCTAAAACAAAAAAACATTTCTTTCCTTTTTCTTAACAAACAAACAAAACATTTCTACATCGTCTTGGCAATAAGCGTTAAGAAAGCGTTTAGGAGCGACAAGCAGTACTGCTACGTGTCGCCAAATATAGCCTAATACAGTAATAAAAAAAAATCCAAAAAAATGTTTATAAACTTGTCCAAATACAACATGTTGGGTCGCATTTATTATTATTTTCTTTATTATTATTATTATTTTTTAAATGTGAATCCCTATTCCATGTTTTGTGATCATGGTGAGTCTATTTTCCGTTATTTCTTCCCATTTGGTTGTTATTTTTCGATCACGTCCAGTTATCCGTTTTAAAGTGAGGGCATAATAAATATTTGGAAGAATTACACGCATATCCTTCTTGAAATTTAATATTACATAAATATCATAATTACGTAAATATCATAATTACATCAATATCCTTCCTAAATTTTTGTAATTACGTCAATATCTATCTCAAACTTTTAAATTCTAATATATATCCAAAAATCAATTAACCCATAATTATATTAATTTTAAATTCAAAAACTATTATTTATCTCATATATTGATCATAATTATATTGTTTGTGTGTATTTTTTAGCTTCGAGTGATGAAATAACTTGATAATGTAATTACAAAAAGTTTGGATATATATATGAAAGAACATATTATTCATAAAAAAATTATTTGTTCATATATATATTTTGGCCTCGGGTGATGAATGAACATTTTAATTTTTGGGTATTATGAGAATTTAAAAGTTTGTGAAGGATATTGATGTAATTACAAAATTTGGGAATGATATTGATGTAATTACAAATGTTTGAAAAGGATATTAATGTAATTACAAAAGTTTGGTAGATATTGACGTAATTATAAAAGTGAATGATATTTGAATAATACATATTTGAATATTTTTTATTTTTCACCATTTGACTGTTATTCTTTTATCAACTCCAGTTATCCGTTTTAATGTGAGGGCATAATAGATATTTGAATATTTCTTCTTTTTCTCAAGATACAAAAAAATAATAATAATAATAGTAATAAACAAAAAATAATTAAAAAATAAAAAAAATCTCATATGTTCTTCATCACAAATTAAAACACACAATATGTTCTTAATTTTTCATTTTAATACACAAATAAGACATAGTCTGAGTCGTAATTGTGCTAGTGGATTGTGATTGGTTTGATGGAGAATGGGTTAGAGATGATTCGTACCCGTCGTATAAGCCCGGTTCGTGTGCGTAGATTAATGAGCAATTTAATTATTTAAAAATGGTAGGCATGATTTGGGGTTTCAGAATTATAAATGGAAGCCTAAAGGCTGCATTTACAAACGTAATTAAAGTTTTTAACTTGTCAGTATGTGATTGTACCAAATCGTATTTTTCAGGTCATTATTAAGTTTTAAACTCAAAACTATTACTTTGGAAGTTCACTTATTTACCTTTATGCGTAGCCATTAACTTAAATCCATAACTCAAAGTCCATAACCCATGACCCAAGATGTCTTTGACATCATGCATGACATCACATAACCCATGTATAGGGGTGTAAACGAGCTGAGTAGAGCCGAGTACTGCCAAGCTCGAGCTCGACTCGAATACCAAAATTCGAGCTCGAGTGGATCTTTATATTTCGAGCTCGAGCTCGAAACTCGACTCGAGCTCGATTATTTCTACATTCATGCTCGAACTTGATAAATACTCGGTATATCAAGCTCGGTGATGAGGCGAAAAATGAACCGTTTTTAGGGGGTCATTTTAGTCCGGATTTGAATTTATTTGATCAAATATTGCCCTAAATCGTTCCTTTTGTCATTTTAGGTACTTTTGGAGTGAATTCTGGAAAAGGAAGCATTTTGGACGTTTTTGGAGCATAAAAGTGAAGAAAACGGCAAAGTCTTAATTTTCCTTGCTGGGAACAGTACCTGACGGCGTCACAAGTTTTTTAATGACGGCGTCAAGAGTAAAACAAGAGGTGGAAGTGGTGACGGTCCAGTGAAAACGTGACGGCGTCACCCAAGGCCGTCACGTGTAAAATTAAAGAGTGATGGCCTAGAAGATTTCCTGAAGGCGTCACGTATGCCGTCACGTGTTAACTTGTCAAAACTTGCGCGCGGAGTAGCTGATATTGTTTTGGTCATAACTTTTGCATACGGACTCGAATTTAGGTGATTCAAAAGCCCACGCGAAGAGGACGAAGAGATCTACAATTTGGTGAAGAAAAGTTGGTCATGAAGCCGTCACTCTTTACGGGGTGACGCCGTCAAGCTTTGCCGACAGAAACATTGCCTATAAATATAACACCATAGCTTCACTTTTTGTAAGCCCTAAACCCTAAGGTCGATTCCTGGGTTTAGGTGGGTATTTTTCCAGCAACTTAGAGTGTTTCAATCACTGCATAAACATCTTGTAATGGTTTGATGATTCTATCTTAATTCATGTCTTCAATTATCATTATTGTTGCTTATTCTTTATTAATTATGCTCGGCTAATTCACCTTGTATCTACTTATGATTGTGTGAAACTTGTATATAATTGATTAGATCTTATTGATTCCTTGTTGATGTTTGTGTCTATTTTCATCAATTAGGGTGTGACACTTCGATAGGTCTAATTGGTTTAGTTTATAATTCTTGATTCCTATTGTCTCTTGTTTGGTTGATTGTATTCGATGTTAGGCTTAAGAAAACTGGCAGACTTCCATAGGGTAACATGCTTGAACGTCTTAAGAAACATGAACCAATGCGTACTAGGTTATTATGGTTGTATTTAATGCATGAGCGAATTCTAATGATCCCATGTTAGGAGCTTCTTGCAGGCTCGACATAGGAGTGAAGTAGGAGCTTATAGACTTGGGGAAGTATGTACGCCACCCCACGAATGGTATTAAGGAATACAACCCGTCAATTAAAACAAGGTGTGACAATTCAATAGGTAGAATTGGATAGCTAGCAAGGAGTAACATATCATGGGTAGACATGCTTCACATCCCTTGTAGAACCTTAGTTTACTTTTCTTGTTTATTAGTTTAAATTAGTAGCTTTTGGGTTAGTTTATTAGCAACTAATTCCGCCCACTCTTCCAATACCCGAGAATTTTACTTGCTTTTCATAAAATATAAAAACACAAAAAGAATCATCCTTCACCTTTAGACCTAGTTAGATTAATTTTCAATCCTAACGACACTATTCCTGAGTTGAACGATCAATCCCCCGGTACTTGTCACTATACTATACTACAACGATCAGGTACACTGCCTGGTGGGGGTTGTAAGCTTCTCGAGATCCCTCGAGAGGTAAAGCCTGGTGCAATTCCCACGCATCAAGTTTTTTGCGCCGCAGCCCGGGGAATAGTTATTGTCTAGGTTAGAATTTCTTTTTATTAGGTCTACTTGATAGATTCCTTTCTAGTAAGATTTTATTTTTATTTTTAGATTTTCTTTAGTCTGTCTATTTCTTCGTGCCTTTGTTAGTAAAATAAATTCATTGAATATTCCGTTGACCATTATGGAAAACGCGAATCCACCCCTTTCCCCTAGAGAAGTGGCTTTGTTACGTGAACAAATTGAGAGTGAGATTAGGGAACTTAGGGAGCTTAATAGGTTGATTAATGTTGAGCTCGACCATGCATTTAGTGACCTAGCGACCGCCTTGTATTCAAATAAGGACCTAGGAACTAAATATTTTGAGGATGTTGTCGAGGAACTTGAAGAAGGGGAGATTGATCCAAAGCTAGATGACTATTTTAATCTATACCCCACTAAGGAGGAGATTGCGTACTATAATAATCTTATTGATAACCCTCGACCTCCTTTCACTAGAATCGAACCTAAGATAAAGAGAGGCGATCCTAAGAATGCTAAGATACCATGTATGATTGGGTATAAACACATTAACAATGCTTACATTGATTTTAAATCCCCAATCAACATTATGTCCTCAAGTGTCTATAATGATATTGTGAAAACAAGACTTGGACCTAGAAGAGATCCCAAATACCCCGGTGGAGTTCGTAACTTTGTCGGGAGAATTAAAGGTCTCCATGTCTTTGTTGGGAACTTTACTTATATCACTGACTTTATGGTTGTTGAAGACTTAGCTAGTGTTATTGATTGTCGCTTATCCCATGTTGTGTTTGGTAAACCATTTGTGGAAGAGTCCAAGTTAGAATATGATGAGATAGAAGGGACAATCCAATTTGCTAGTGACACCGATAGGATCACTTATAGGATGCCTAATAGAATGAAAGAATTTCGTTTTGTGCCCCGATTTGACATGGATAACATTGGTGCTTTCGAGGACATCAATGAAGAGGATAAGAAAAAGGGCATGGATTATGTATAGGAGAAGAAGAGTCTTTTCTACAAAGATTGCTTGACTCTAGGACTAAAGTATAAAGTCGATAAGGAATTTGCCAATAGGATTATAGGAGCAATTGAGAAAAAGGTGGTTGGTCTCTATAAAGAACATTTACAATCAGAGAGTGAAACCAACGATGAGGTTACGTAGTAACCCATGACCTTGAGTCTAGCTACAAGACTCGTAAATAAAGAAAATCGCTTCTTGGGAGGCAACCCATGCTTTGTGTGATTTTTCATTTGTTTGATTGTTATTTGTTTTCGTATGCATGCTTTATTTTTATTGTTGGTAGATCATGTTTCAAAACTAAAATGGTGAAAATACTTTATTTTGTCATTTGGCTTAGTCTTAACTTCATCCAAAGGTATTTCACAAAAGATAAGTGTAAGGGGAAACCCCAAATATGTTTTTAAGAAACAAAATTGATCATGATTCTCCACAATATTAAATGAACATGTATATTCGTATTTGTTAGAGTCAAATGCTTGTATCGAGTCATAATGATGTTTTGCAGGATTTTCCAGGAAGTAGGACATAAGTTTTCCAGAAATTTTCCGAAAACTTAACGTAAAGATTTCTGCAGGTCACTTCTGACGGCATCAGGAAGAAATTCCTGGCGGCGTCATGTGTAAAAATATGGAAATTTTGCTAGTTTTGTTATTCTAATGGAATCTTAAAGTTTTTGTTAATTCTTTAGTTCTATAAACTCTAGGAAATCTGCAAACATTCATTCCACAAGCATTATATCTTACTTTGCTTTCTAGGATTTGTTATCATATATAGATTGCCGTCGATTTTACGCGAGGTTGCCTTGTTTGTTTTCTCAGGTTTAACAGGTTATGTATGACAAGAAGATGATTTATATTCTGGAAGGGAAGCTTTGATTGTTCATTTTCTTGGAGGAAGATCTAACCTTGTTACCACACTATCCATACCGAGCGAATCAGGGGAGTATTTGATTTCAATCTTTTACCTGTTTTACTTTTACATTCTTGATGAGGCGAAAAATGAACCACTTTTAGGGGTCATTTAAGCCCGGAATTGAATTTATTTGATCAAATATTACCCTAAATCGTTCCTTTTGTGATTTTAGGTACTTTGGGAGTGAAATCTGGAAAATGAAGCAATTCGGACGTTTTTGGAGCATAAAAGTGAAGAAAACGCCAAAGACTTAATTTTCCATGCTGGAAACAGTGTATGACGGCGTCAAGAGGAAATTCCTGACGGCGTCAAGAGTAAAGTCCATGACGACCCAGAAGAAACCTGAAGGCGTCACATCAAGAGCGTCAAGAGTTAAAATCATGACGGCCTGCACAAGGTGTACACATGACGGCGTCAGATCCAGATCTAGGCAGTCCGAGGAATTATTTGACGGCGAGATGACGGCGTCAGACATTTGTTCTTGACGCCGTCACCTTCTAAAATCTATATATAGTTTTCTAATTTTCATTCATTAAGAGGAACTTATGTGGAGAAACCCTAGGGCCGAACTTTGTGAACCCTAGCTCGTATTTTACAGTAAATTCAAGGGTTTTCACCCCTTGAATCATTTCATGTGCTATTAAGATAAGTATTCTCTTTAATTCAATCAATATGTCTATGTGTTGGTTGTCTATATCTTGTGCTTGTCTTAATTTCAACATGCTAGGCTAGATTTATCTTGTGTTTGCTTAGATCTAATGAAACCTAGATGTTAATTATGTGTTGATTACTTGTTTATGGTTGTATTGGATGAATGATTTCAATGTTAGGCTTAAGAAAACTGGCAGACCTCCATTTGGTAACATGCTTGAACGTCTTAGGAAACATGAACCGATGTGTACTAGGTTTTATTGGTTGTATTTAATGCATGAGTAAATTCTAATGATCCCATGTTAGGAGCTTCTTAGCCGGCTCAACATAGGAGTGAAGTAGGCACTCATAGGATTGGGGAAGTAAGTACGCCACCCCATGAATGGTATTAAGGAATACAATCCGTCATCCACGCAACTATAACAAGTAATTAACGTGTAAAAGATATCTAGGGAGTAGTGAAATCTAAGTAAACACATTTCTCCCACATATTGCTCACAATCTTAGTTTAATATAGTTTATTTTCATTTTTAGTATTTTAGTTTGATTGCATCTTAGTATTGGGTTAGTTGACTAGCAACTAATTCCGCCCATATCCTTCAAAACCCGAGATTTTTAATTTGCTTTCATAAAAATATAAAAATACAAAAAGAATCATCCCTCATCTCTAGACCTAGTCTTTAGGTTTTCTAATCCTAGCGACACTATTCCTAGCTGAACGATTAATCCCCCGGTACTTGTCATTATACTATACTACATCGATCAGGTACACTGCCTGGTGGGGGTTGTAAGCTTCTCGAGATCCCTCGAGAGGTAAAGCTTGGTGTAACCCTACGCAAATCAAGTTTTTGGCGCCGCAGCCTGGGGAATAGTTATTGTCTAGGTTAGAATCTCTTTTTATTAGGTCTACTTGCTAGATTCCTTTCTAGTAAGATTTTATTTTTATTTTTTAGGTTCTCTTTAGTCTATCTTATTTCTTTGTTTCCTTTGTTCGTAAATTATCTCGATGGATAACAATAACATTGATCGTTTGATTCCTGTTATTCGTGTTTTTCGTCGTAGGATTTTCCAAATGCCCGCCCCAATCCCTTTAGTGGAAAATGAGAACCCACATAACCTCTCGCCCAACCACCACTTTGACAATAATTATGAGTTAGAGGAGTCTGATCATGATGATGACCATAGGGCTAGTCCTTTTTACTATTCAGACTCCGATGAGGATCTAGGTGATAGTGATGTGATTAATGAGGATAGGATGGAAGATGAAGTGTACCCTCTTAGGTATGTCGACCCTAGAACAAGGATTGAGAGTGATAGTTCATTCAATATGCAATTTCCTTGTAAGATTGGATTTAGGAGCTTTAACGCCTACCTTAACTCATCTCTCCCAATGAACATAATCTCGCGTAATAAATATAATAAAATCATGGTAGATGAGTTAGAATATAAAGGAGATAATATCATTGCTAAGGCAATATCATTGCATGTGTTTGTAGGACGCTTTGTTTATCTTGTTGAGTTCATGGTTATGGAGAATCTAGGAGAATTTATTGACAGTAAGTTAACCCAAGTTGTGTTTGGAAAACCTTTCAAAAGGTTGACCAACCTTGATGAAAAACTTATGGAAGGGTTAATTACATTCTCGGATGGGGACGAAGATTTTGTCTACCAAATGCCCCGTGCACACCCTAGGTTCAAGGATTTTTCCATGAAGAAGTGTAGTAGGTATCCGCCCATAGAAATGCTAAGTGAGAATGATAAGGGAAAAGGGCTTATGTATACTCATGAAAAGAATAAAAAATACTATCGTGGATGTTTAGAGTTAGGAGATGATTATAAGAAAGATGAGGCGACCATTAGATGGCTCACGCTTGGTTATGTGAGCATAAGCGATACACGGTAACCCATGACCTTGAGTCTAGCTACAAGACTCGTAAATAAAGAAAAGCGCTTCTTGGGAGGCAACCAATGATTTTGTGTGATTTTATTTTTGTTTGTTTGTTATTTGCTTCCGTATGCATGCTTTATTTTTATTGTTGGTAGATCATGTTTCCAAACTAAATAGTGGAAATACTTTATTTTGTTGTTTTGTCAAGTCTTAACTTCACCAAAAGGTATTTTTGCAAAAGATAAGTGTAAGGGGAAATGATTCGTTGTGTTTTGATGTGCAAACAACAATTTATCAAAATATCAACAAACGTGAGGTTTAATTTGTCGTGAGACAAATAAACGTGAAGCAATACGAGTAAACCGTTTAGGAAAACGATTACCTCGCAAAACTTGTGAAAGTGATATTCAAATTGTGAGACCGGGAAGTGATTTCCCGGGTCGTACCCCAACGAGGTGTGAATGGAAAGCTTCGAATGAGATTGGGATTAAAATCTTGTATGATTGGAAAGGTTATTTGGTGTTGCGATACGTGAAATTAACGAATTTGGAAAATTAACGAACGAAGGTAAAAATAAATTAACCTAAGGCAACTAACTAACTAAGAAATACCTAAAACACTACGGGAGAACATAATTAGGTATCGGGAATCCTAAAACGTAAATTAAACTAGAAACGTGACGTTTTAATTAAAAATTACGCGAGTGCGCAAAATAAAACGTGAATTTTGAGTTCCAAACGTCCTACGGGTTTCTAATAAATTTTTTTACGTACTAAAAGACAAAAGAAATTTTTAGGAAAAAGCAAATTAATTTTTTTAATAAAAACTCTAATTATTATGGATTAAATACTAATTGAGCTAAATAAAATTCTAATAATTAATCTAACGCTTAGAAAAATCTGAAACTTTTATGGAAATTATTTTACACTATTACAAACTTGGGAAAAATACCAAAAGTGGAAAAGCTCTTGCGAATAAGCTTCAATAAGCTCAATCAGTTTCAAATAAGTCAAATAGATAACAACTATTTAAACAATAAATTCAGCGAACAATGAATCAAAAGAAACCAAGGCACAGTTGGTGGTGCGTTTGTGTGATGGTATCTGTTGCAAAGGGTCCAGAGTTCGAACCCTTATTTTTACACAAACTTTATTTTTTATTTTTTTTTATTTTTCTTTTCTCTTGACTCTTGATTGTTTTACAGATTTCAAACTTCAATAAAACACGATTGCTTGATCTAGAAATAGTTTTGAGCTAAAAAGATTTCCAAAATTTTTTATGTTTGGTGACTGCAATTTACTCAAACATGTTTACAAAAGCTTTGGGCTTTTGTAAGCAACGACAACAACACTTTAGCAGTAACAACAATAAGAGCAATAATTTTGAACTAAGTTTATGAATCAAGTAAGTGAGTGGTAGCAGCAGTAGGCCAATAGAAAACCCAAAAGAATGGCCAACCAAATGCTAAGCAAACGTAGGTTCGATGATACGAATTCCACAAAAAGTACAAGTGAGCAGCAAACAACAACAATATTCAACAACAAGAACAACGAACAACAACAAATTTGGTCGAGTTTTTGCAGCAGCATATGCTAGCTTCTAAGAACTCAGCAGCTGAGACAAAGTGGACTTTTGAAATATAGCAACCTTAATGAGCATACAAAACAAACAACAATAACTGCTACAACTAAAATGAACAAACACCAATTTAGAGTACCAACTAGCAACAACGATTGCACTAATAACAAAAATCAAGACTGAATAACAAGCAATAATAAGAGTAGCAGCAGTAGTAACGGAACAAAAGTAATCAACAAACTCAGATGAGTAGCGAACACCAAATTACAAATGAGCTTAAACTATTAAATGGATTTGTTCAAACTGATAAATCCTAACAACAATAAACAATAACAGGTTTAATAACAAGGAATCCAAAAGCTTAAGTGTGAACTGATGCAATTGTGACAGCAGTCCCAAAGGAATCCAAACTCACTTTTTCTTTTTGATTCAAACACACAGGCTGCTATAATGGTTTTACACATCAACTGATAAGATTACTACCTATCACTAGCAAATCTAAATACTCAAACATAACATATTATAAATTGTGCATAACATAAGAAAGTTGGATTCGAAACATTACTTGTGAACCAGAATACTGAAACCATATGAGAACTAAGAACCCATGAACTACCTATGTGCCTCCATAGGCTCTAAACCATGCTCCCATCCAAGCTGCTTCCAATATATTTTTTCTTTTTTTTTTTTTTTTTTTTTTTTTTTTTTTTTTTTTTTCACTCGAATTAATCAAGATACCAGTAACCAAATTAAAAAAAAAAAAAAAAAAAAAAATTGAAACTAAAACAAATACTGAGGTAACTTTAAAATTGAACTTTCATTAAAACTTAAAATATTCGAATTACAAAGAAACTTTTCGAAAAAAACACTACCATTGAAACTGGTAACAAGATAAAAAACAGAATGCCCTAAGGCTTACAATGCCCTATCTATTTATACTAAACTAGAAAAGTGGTAGGTACCAATTAGCCTCCTCTTTGTCTTCACTGGTGTGCTTCTCTTTAGTAAATCCTAGCCATCCGTTTACTCTTGTCTTCATCTCGACCTTCAAATGATCTTTTGGCGCCCAAAAGAGTGGTGGATCTCCAGCTTGTCATCTCCTTAGTGGTTTAATGGTGTTAGGTATGGATTGAGGGGTTAGGGAAGTGGGATTGGGTAATGGGTTTGAGAGTGATGGGGAAGATGGTGATGGTTTCCTTGGCTTGATGCAGTCACGAGAGGGGTTTGGGTGGTGTTATTTTATTCAGAGAGTTTAGTGGAGAAGGGGATGGAGGGAGTACGTATATTTTTTAGGGTTAGGGTTCTAGGATGATGGTATTAAACGTGAAACAAGAAAGGGGGGTGGGCTTAAGATGGGTATTGGGCTTGGACAGATTTTTTTAACACATGGGCTTGGGTGGGCTAGTTACATGCCTTTGTTTAGTAAATTGGTCCGTTTGGTTTATTATTGTAAAACCTCAAGGACCAAATTTGTAACAATCCGAAATTCCAAGGATCACTCATGCCATTTTCCCAATCTGTTTCACGGGACTTATCATGCCACACCATTATAACACAAGGACCAAAGCTTGCATTTTTAAAGCACCAAGGACCGAAACTGCCAAGTTTGCAAAATGCAGGGACCAAACGTGCCAATTGTGAAATTTCAAAGGTTTGGTTTGCAATCTTTTGAAAACATTTTACCCAAAGATCATTTGCGATTCGTTTTGACTTTTAAAGATCAAGAGTTGACTTTTCTTTGAAAATGATTGACCAGGGACTAGTTTTGTGAAATTTTGAAAGTCGGGGGACTGAAACTGCCAAATATGTAACTTTTGTTCGTTTTTCGTTTGTTTTCACTCGTTTTGCATAAGAAACATATAAAATACGATCTTTGGGATTTTCTTCGCATTTTGGTGCATTTTTGAGTATTTTTGATCGTTTTGCAGCTTGGATTTGACTCAAAATGATGAGTATTTACACACTCATCAGGAAACCCCAAATATGTTTTTAAAAAACAAACCGATCATTATTCTCCACAATATTAAATGAACATGTATATTCATATTTGTTAGAGTCAAATGCTTGTATCGAGTCATAATGATATTTTGCAGGATTTTCCAGGAAGTAGAACCAAGTTTTTCCATAAATTTTTCGGAAACTTAACATAAGAATTTCTGCAGGTCACTTCTGACGGCGTCATGAGTTTACCCTTGACGGCGTCACGTGTAAAAATCTGGAAATTTTACCAGTTTTGTTTTTCTAATGGAGTTTTAAAGTTTTTATTGAATTGTTAGTTTTATAATCTCCAGGAAATCTGCAAACATCATTCCACAAGCATTATATCTTATTTTGTTTTCTAGGATTTAGTAACATATGTAGATTGCCGCCGATTTTATGCGAGGTTGCCTTGTCTGTTTTCTCAGGATTTACAGGTTATGTATGACAAGAAGATGATTATTATTCTGGAAGGGAAGGTTTGATTGTTCATTTTCTTGGAGGAAGATTTAACCCGGCCACCTTATTATCCATACCGAGCGAATCAGGGGAGTATTTGATTTCATTCTTTTTACTTATTTCACTTTTACATTCTTTACTTAAACATTGGGGACAATGTTCATCTTAAGTGTAAGGGGAGGGTAAAATGATGATACCTTACAGATACACTTTCGCTTGAGTTTATTTGTTTAATGGTAGATGTGTAATAAAACTATGAGAAATACTTGTTAGTGCAATTTTAGCGCCAAATTTAAATTTTTTTACAACATTTAGGAGTGAAACTTTAGCCATAGCAAGCGTCTCATGGATAGGAGATTGTATGACTAGCACATAACCGTACCATTCAGAAAAATTTTCCACCCAAATATGTGAGGTTCGCCTTTAGATTTGATAGGAAAAGCATTTACTATTAGTGCTTATGAGTGTACCGGTAGCATTTAGATTCTAGAACTTGCATTAATGATGAATCCCGAGACCGCTAGTGAGACTACATTCGTGTAGTAGGATTTACTACATGATAAGAGGCATTAGGATCACCCTTGTGTTAAACCCGTATCATAATTACTTGACCGTTTAACTCATATTACTTGGCTAGTTAAGTCAACTAATTTTTTCCACACCTTAGCGTTGTACTCATTTTTAGTACACGAAACCCCTAGTACACCCCTCCGAGCCTATCTTTTCATTTCTAACTTTAAGCATCTTACTTAAAGGAAGAATTTGTTACACCCCACTTAAATGTACACCCAAATCGCCTTAGCCTTCCGTGTATGCACTCATCTTTAGTGCATTATTGTTATTTGTTAAACCCTAAGTTAACTATCTAATTGATTACATGGTTGCTAAGTCGAGTCATATCCTTGTACATATTGTTTTGGGACGATTGGGACACATGGGTAAAGTACTTATTTATGGAGTAATGGGGAAGAACATCATATATTACCCCCCGTATGTGCGTTAATCTTAAAAGTACTCCAAGTGTTTTGATTTTCTTAATTCGAGTCATTAAATTAGTTTATTCTAAAGTATGTAAAAATTCAAGTGTAAGGGGAATTTACATTCCCTATGATGTATTATTTTGGATGGTAGGGTAAGAGTGTATGCAATAATAATAATAATAATAATAAAATAAAAATAAAAAAAGAAATAATAAAAAAAGGGAAAAAACATACGGACTACCATCCCGTTTCATTCTATGTTTATTTTATGTTTTTGTTTTTTTTCATTTATTAGCTAAAGTCGAGTCTAGTCTTGGCTTAGCAACGCCATATTGTACATGTAATTAATCAAGATTGTTAACTCGTCACCAGTAAAGACTGCCTATATCCAACAAAACTGTGTATTTCATATCCCTACACCTAACGTTACAACCCTTTAAAAGACCTCTTTGATAGTTTATCCTAGGTGCTTACGCCATGTGGTGGAGGTTTGATCCTTTCCCAAGCCTATGGTAATCTATTTTGCTATGACAGGTAGTGAGAGATATTTTCCGTTTCCATAATGTGATATACCTTTATTACACCCGAGAGATGTGAGTATCTAAACACTATTTGTGAGGTGCTAGTATATGACCTCCGTGCTTGTCTTTGGTCTTTAGTGGAACGATTATTTGTTGTAATTACTTTTATATTAGTGTTAAATGACCCCTAACTTGTATTTTGATTAGAATAAAAGCGCATTTGCTTGAGGACAAGCAAATCTCAAGTGTAAGGGTATATGATGAGGCGAAAAATGAACCACTTTTAGGGGGTCATTTAAGCCCGGAATTGAATTTATTTGATCAAATATTACCCTAAATCGTTCCTTTTGTGATTTTAGGTACTTTGGTAGTGAAATCTGGAAAAGGAAGCAATTCGTCGTTTTTGGAGCATAAAAGTGAAGAAAACGCCAAAGACTTAATTTTCCATGCTGAAAACAGTGTATGACAGCGTCAAGAGGAAATTCCTGACGGCGTCAAGAGTAAAGTCCATGACGACCCAGAAGAAACCTGAAGGCGTCACATCAAGAGCGTCAAGAGTTAAAATCATGACGGCCTGCACAAGGTGTACACATGACGGCGTCAGATCCAGATCTAGGCAGTCCGAGGAATTATTTGGTGGCGAGATGACGGCGTCAGACATTTGTTCTTGACGCCGTCACCTTCTAAAATCTATATATAGTTTTCTAATTTTCATTCATTAAGAGGAACTTATGTGGAGAAACCCTAGGGCCAAACTTTGTGAACCCTAGCTCGTATTTTACAGTAAATTCAAGGGTTTTCACCCCTTGAATCATTTCATGTGCTATTAAGATAAGTCTTCTCTTTAATTCAATCAATATGTCTATGTGTTGGTTGTCTATATCTTGTGCTTGTCTTAATTTCAACATGCTAGGCTAGATTTATCTTGTGTTTGCTTAGATCTAATGAAACCTAGATGTTAATTATGTGTTGATTACTTGTTTATGGTTGTATTGGATGAATGATTTCAATGTTAGGCTTAAGAAAACTGGCAGATCTCCATTTGGTAACATGCTTGAACGTCTTAGGAAACATGAACCGATGTGTACTAGGTTTTATTGGTTGTATTTAATGTATGAGTAAATTCTAATGATCCCATGTTAGGAGCTTCTTAGCCGGCTCGACATAGGAGTGAAGTAGGCACTCATAGGATTGGGGAAGTAAGTACGCCACCCCATGAATGGTATTAAGGAATACAATCCGTCATCCACGCAACTATAACAAGTAATTAACGTGTAAAAGATATCTAGGGAGTAGTGAAATCTAAGTAAACACATTTCTCCCACATATTGCTCACAACCTTAGTTTAATATAGTTTATTTTCATTTTTAGTATTTTATTTTGATTGCATCTTAGTATTGGGTTAGTTGACTAGCAACTAATTCCGCCCATATCCTTCAAAACCCGAGTTTTTTAATTTGCTTTCATAAAAATATAAAAATACAAAAAGAATCATCCCTCATCTCTAGACCTAGTCTTTAGGTTTTCTAATCCTAGCGACACTATTCCTAGCTGAACGATCAATCCCCCGATACTTGTCATTATACTATACTACATCGATCAGGTACACTGCCTGGTGGGGGTTGTAAGCTTTTCGACATCCCTCGAGAGGTAAAGCTTGGTGCAACCCTACGCACATCAATTCTTTAATTGAACATTGGGGACAATATTCATCCTAAGTGTAAGGGGAGGGTAAATGATGAAACCATATAGTATACACTTGCACTTGAGTTTGTTTGTTTGATGGTAGGTGTGTAATAAAACTATGAGAAATACTTGTTAGTGTAATTTTAGCGCCAAATTTAAAATTTTTTACAACATTTAGGAGTGAAACTTTAGCCTTAGCAAGCGTCTCATGGATAGGAGTCGTATGACTAGCACAAAACCGTACCATTCAGAAAAATTTTCCACCCAAATACATGAGGTTCGCCTTTAGATTTGATAAGAAAAGCATTTACTATTAGTACTTATGAGTGTACCGGTAGCATTTAGATTCTAGAACTTGCGTTAGTGATGCATTCCGAGACCGCTAGTGAGACTACATTCGTGTAGTAGGATTTACTACATGATAAGAGGCATTAGTATCACCCTTATGTTAAACCCGTATCATAATCACTTGACCATTTAAGCCATATTACTTGGCTAGTTAAGTCAATTAATTTTTCCCACACCCTTAGCGTTGTACTCATTTTTAGTACACGAAACCCCTAGTACACCCCTCCGAGCCTATCTTTTCGTTTCTAACTTTAAGCATCTTACTTAAAGGAATAATTTGTTACACCCCACTTAAATGTACACCCAAATCGCCTTAGTCTTCCGTGTATGCACTCATCTTTAGTGCATTATTGTTATTTGTTTAAACCCTTAGTCAATTATCTAATTGATTACATGGTTGCTAAGTCGAGTCATATCCTTGTACATATTGTTTTGGGACGATTGGGATGATTGGGACTCATGTGTAAAGTACTAATTTTATGGAGTAATGGGGAAGAATGATGCGTGGGAATTGCACCAGGCTTTACCTCTCAAGGGATCTTGAGAAGCTTACAACCCCCACCAGGCAGTGTACCTGATCGTTGTAGTATAGTATAGTGACAAGTACCGGGGGATTGATCGTTCAGCTAGGAATAGTGTCGCTAGGATTAGAAAACCTAAATACTAGTTCTAAAGACGAGGGATGATTATTTTTGTATTTTTATATTTTTTTGAAAGCAAGTTAAAATCTCGGGTTTGAAGGATTTGGGCGGAATTAGTTGCTAGTCAACTAACCCAATACTAAAGATGCAATCAAAATAAAATACTAAAAATGAAATTAAACTAAATTATACTAAAGTTGTGAGCAATAAGTGGAGAAAATGTGTTTACTTAGATTTCACTACTCCCTAGACATCTTTTACACGTTAATTACTTGTTATAGTTGTATGGATGACAGATTGTATTCCTTAATACCATTAATGGGGTATCGCACATAACTCCCCAATTCTATGAGCTCTTATCTCCTCCTATACCATGCCCAGCACAACCATAGCGATTGTAAACAGTGGCTCATGCATTAAATACAACCAATAAAGACCTTAGTGCAATCGGTTCATGTTTCCTAAGACGTTCAAGCATGTTACCATTTGGAGATCTGCCAGTTTTCTTAAGCCTAACATATAAATTCATTCATCCAAAACAAACTATAAACAAGTAATCAACATATAATTAACATCTAGGTTTCATTAGATCCAAGCAAACACAAGATAGATTTAGCCTAGCATGATGGAATTAAGACAAGAACAAGATATAGACAACCAACACATAGACATATTGATTGAATTAAAAGAACACTTATCTTAGTTACATATGAAAGGTATCAAGGGCTTGGAACCCTTGAAAAACCTGTAAAATTCGCACCAAGTTCGTACTAGGGTTTCTCCAAAACTTCTCTTTTTTATGTGTAAAAATTAGAAAACTATATATAGGAAATAGGGTCTGACGGCGTCAAGACCAAATAGGTGACGCCGTCACCTCGCCGCCAAAATAATTCTCGGACTGCCTTGATCTACTTCTGACGCCGTCATGTGTTATTCATTTCCAGACCGTCATGCATTTTCCTCTTGACGCCCTTCCTTGTGACGCCTTCAAATCAGTTCTGGATCGTCATGGAAATAGCTCTTGACGCCGTCAGGATGTTACTCTTGACGCCGTTACCTACTGTTCCCAGCAAGGAAAATTAAGACTTTGGCGTTTTATTCACTTTTATGCTCCAAAAACGTCCGAATTGCTTCCTTTTCCAGATTTCTCTCCCAAAGTACCTAAAATCACAAAATGAACGATTTAGGGCAATATTTGATCAAATAAATTCGAATTCCGACTTAAATGACCCCCTAAAAGTGGTTCATTTTTCGCCTCATCAAAGAACATCTATTATTACCCCCATATGTGCGTTAATCTTAAAAGTACTCCAAGTGTTTTGATTATCTTGATTCGAGTTATTAGATTAGTTTATTTTAAAGTATGTAAAAATTCAAGTGTAAGGGGAATGTTCATCCCCTATGATGTATTATTTTGGATGGTAGGGTAAGAGTGTATGCAAAAAAAATATATATATATATATAAAAAAAATAGAAAAAGAAAAAAAAAGAGAAAAAATATACGGACTACCATCCCGTTTCATTCTATGTTTATTTTATGTTTTTGTTATTTTTGATTTATTAGCTTAAGTCGAGTCTAGTCTTGGCTTAGCAACGCCATATTGTACATGTAATTAACCAAGATTATTAACTCGCCACCAGTAAAGATTGCCTATATCCAACAAAACCGTGTATTCCATAT
This sequence comes from Artemisia argyi, assembly GCA_030686995.1. Taxonomy (NCBI): domain Eukaryota; kingdom Viridiplantae; phylum Streptophyta; class Magnoliopsida; order Asterales; family Asteraceae; genus Artemisia; species Artemisia argyi. Next base: position 1,606,878 of record CM060699.1, on the reverse strand, counting down.
CCCTACACCTAACGTTATAACCCTTTAAAAGACCTCTTTGATAGTTTATCCTAGGTGCTTACGCCATGTGGTGGAGGTTTGACCCTTTCCCAAGCCTATGGTAATCTATTTTGTTATGACAGGTAGTGAGAGATGTTTTCCATTTCCATATTGTGATAAATACTTTATTACACCCGAGAGATGTGAGTATCTAAACACTATTTGTGAGGTGCTAGTGTATGACCTCCGTGCTTGTCTTTGGTCTTTAGTGGAATGATTATCTGTTGTAATTACTTTTATATTAGTGTTAAATGACCCCTAACTTGTATTTTGATTAGAATATAAGTGCATTCGCTTGAGGACAAGCAAATCTCAAGTGTAAGGGTATATGATGAGGCGAAAAATGAACCGTTTTTAGGGGGTCATTTTAGCCCGGATTTGAATTTATTTGATCAAATATTGCCCTAAATTGTTCCTTTTGTCATTTTAGGTACTTTTGGAGTGAATTCTGGAAAAGGAAGCATTTTGGACGTTTTTGGAGCATAAAAGTGAAGAAAACGGCAAAGTCTTAATTTTCCTTGCTGCGAACAGTACCTGACGGCGTCACAAGTTTCTTAATGACGGCGTCAAGAGTAAAACAAGAGATGGAAGTGGTGACGGTCCAGTGAAAACGTGACGGCGTCACCCAAGGCCGTCACGTGTAAAATTAAAGAGTGATGGCCTAGAAGATTTCCTGAAGGCGTCACGTATGCCGTCACGTGTTAACTTGTCAAAACTTGCGCGCGGAGTAGCTGATATTGTTTTGGTCATAACTTTTGCATACGGACTCGAATTTAGGTGATTCAAAAGCCCACGCGAAGAGGACGAAGAGATCTACAATTTGGTGAAGAAAAGTTGGTCATGAAGCCGTCACTCTTTACGGGGTGACGCCGTCAAGCTTTGCCGACAGAAACATTGCCTATAAATATAACACCATAACTTCACTTTTTGTAAGCCCTAAACCCTAAGGTCGATTCCTGGGTTTAGGTGGGTATTTTTCCAGCAACTTAGAGTGTTTCAATCACTGCATAAACATCTTGTAATGGTTTGATGATTCTATCTTAATTCATGTCTTCAATTATCATTATTGTTGCGTGTTCTTTATTAATTATGCTTGGCTAATTCACCTTGTGTCTACTTATGATTGTGTGAAACTTGTATATAATTGATTAGATCTTATTGATTCCTTGTTGATGTTTGTGTCTATCTTCATCAATTAGGGTGTGACACTTCGATAGGTCTAATTGGTTTAGATTATAATTCTTGATTCCTATTGTCTCTTGTTTGGTTGATTGTATTCGATGTTAGGCTTAAAAAAACTGGTAGACTTCCATAGGGTAACATGCTTGAACGTCTTAAGAAACATGAACCAATGCGTACTAGGTTATTATGTTTGTATTTAATGCATGAGCGAATTCTAATGATCCCATTTTAGGAGCTTCTTGCAGGCTCGACATAGGAGTGAAGTAGGAGCTTATAGACTTGGGGAAGTATGTACGCCACCCCACGAATGGTATTAAGGAATACAACCCGTCAATTAAAATAAGGTGTGATGATTCAATAGGTAGAATTGGATAGCTTGCAGGGAGTAACATATCATGGGTAGACATGTTTCACATCCCTTGTAGAACCTTAGTTTAATTTTCTTGTTTATTAGTTTAAATTAGTAGCTTTTGGGTTAGTTGATTAGCAACTAATTCCACCCACTCTTCCAATACCCCGAGAATTTTACTTGCTTTTCATAAAATATAAAAACACAAAAAGAATCATCCTTGACCTTTAGACCTGGTTAGATTAATTTTCAATCCTAACGACACTATTCCTGAGTTGAACGATCAATCCCCCGGTACTTGTCACTATACTATACTACAACGATCAGGTACACTGCCTGGTGGGGGTTGTAAGCTTCTCGAGATCCCTCGAGAGGTAAAGCCTGGTGCAATTCCCACGCATCACTCGGCTTGACTCAATTTATATGAAGATTAAGTAAATGTATTTATATAAAAGGATAAATGTGTAATTTAATCGAAGCTCGATAAGGCTCGCGAGCTTCATGAGCCGGGTATTTTGGAGCTCGAACTCGACTCGAAAATGTACTCGAGTAGCTCGAACTCGAGCTCGACTCGTTTAAATCGAGTCGATTTAGAGTAGTTTACGAGTCGATCTCTAATAACTCGCGAGTTGTCTCATCTCGTTTACACCCCTACCCATATACAATAACCCATAACCCAAAACCCGGAATTGTAACCCAAAATCCGGACTGGTACTACCAGATAGCCGGATCCCTTTGGGAAAGGATCCACCGAATTCGGGTGAACAATGACTATTTTTCCTATAAATAGTGAGCCATTTCTTTCTTATTTCTCACCCCTCTTATATATATCTTCTCTTTATATTCTAAGCTTCTCTAACCTTAGATCTAAAGATCATTCTTGTAGCTTTCTTTCTCTTGTGTTTCTCAAGGTTCTTCCTCTTTCAAGATGAGATCACACTTCTTACATACGAGTCATCCATTCTTCAAGTGAAAAGTTTGCTTGGCTTCTTCATCACCTCAAGACCATTGAGTTGTCTCTTGTTGTTGATACCTCTTCTTGTATTCTTAACGTAGTTGTGATTGTTGTGTTGTTGTGTTAGATTGGTTCTTCCGTGTAAAGGACCCGATATTTAGCTTAGTACCGGAAAAAGTGTAAGAGACGTTGTAAGGTTTCTCCACCGGTTGAAGGAGTTTGTTAACATAGTGCTTAAGAACTCTCGAGTTGGATACTCGGGAAGTGGAGTAGGGCAAGGAAGGTGTCTTTGTAGCCGAACCACTATAAACTATAGTGTCACGCTTCTATCCTCTTACTTTCTTTATTATTCTCTTATTTATATCTTATTATACATACTTGCATTATCTATATCTCAACATTCAAAGGTTTCACATACTATTAATCTAAAAGTTTTATAAACTAAATTTAAATCGGTAAAAAAAAACTATTCAACCCCCTTCTAGTTTTCTTCAATTGGCATCAAGAGCAGGTTTTCTAAAAAGTTTTAAAGTAAATTGTATTTAAAACTTTTTCGATCAAATGGATTTCGAAAACTACAAAGAATGGCAATCTATGCAAACACCACCATTCTTTGAAGCTAGTGGTTTTATATATTGAAAAAATAGATTTGAAACATATGTGAAATCTAAAGATATTGATCTTTAGAATATTATTGTTGATGGGGATTATGTGCCGGTATTTAAGAGCATCTCTACCGACAAAAATGAGGCCGGGTCTTTGAGTCTAAAAGATGAACAAAAAGGAAATGCTTTCTAAAAATAACGAGGCAAATATGGTTTTAGACAATGCTTTACCTAAAAAGGATTATATGAAAGAATTTTTATACATAAAATCGCTAAAGATATTTGGAATTGCTTGGTGATTACTCATCAAGGAAACAAAAAAGTGCAAAATAACAAAATTGATTTATTTGTTCAACAATATGAGCAATACTCAATATCGTATGATGAAAGTATTGATAATGCATATGTTAAATTTATTACTATTATCACTTGATGAAACTCTTTCCAAGCATAATCATGTTAGGAGATTCTTGAGAGCACTTCCGCGAAAATGGAGACCAAAGGCAACGGCGATAGAAGAAGCAAAGGATTTGACAATCCTTTCTCTCGATGAGCTCATTGGCAACCTCAAGGTCTATTAAGCTGTTTTAGCAAAAGGCTTTGAGGCCTCGAAGGGAAAGAAGGAAAAATACACGTCACTGGTCCTAAAGGCTAAAAAGGAGTTTAGTGACGAAGACACTTCATCACCGGATAGCGATGATGAAGAGTATGCCATAGTCGTAAGAGACTTCAAAAAGTTTTTAGAAGAAGAGGAAGGTTTGTAAAACAACCTTACGATGATAAGAAAGGCTTCCGAAAATTCAAGGAAGACAAGAAGGGAAAGGATGACCGAAAGTGTTTCAAATGCGATGATCCAAATCACTTTGTTAGTGATTTTCCCAAACACTCTAGTGGAGAGCAAAAGGCGTTCGTTAGCGTTTCATGGTACCCAAGTGAAGAGGAGAAAGATGAGATTGTCTCATGGCCAAATACTCTAACGAGGTACATTTCGAATCTCCCTATTATAGTAGCTCGTCCTTAGACGATGAACCTCTAAACTTAGAATATAACAAACTTTGCAAAATTAGTCTTAAAGTCATTAACAAAGTAAACATCTAAAAGGTAAAATTGAACTTTTAAAAAACGAAGTTTTTGAGTTAAAAGAAAAAATAAAGAGATTTGAAAAAGGAAAAGAAGCAAGTGCAGAATGCAAACTGTGTGTAAGTCTTCAAACGATAATTGATCACCAAGACTTTAAAATCGCTAGACTTAGTACACAATGCTTAGAAGAAATAATAGTTACATAGAAAGTAAAGAACAATAAAATTGGTTTAGATTTTAAAGATTGTATGCCTTCGACTAGCGAAGAAAGAATGACTTTATTCGAGAAATAAAGAAAGAGAGAGAGAAATGGGAGAGAGAGACATAAATGGCGTAGATAAAAATAAAAATAAAAAAAAGTAAGTGAGTTTGGGTTATTCCCCATATCCAATTATCCATCATCTCTCTCTTTTACGGTACATTTTTTTTTAACAAAGAAACAAAACATTTCTACATCGTCTAATACAGTAATTTTTATTTTTCTTGAAAAAATTAAATTATATTAAGAGTAAAATACACAGTTCGTCCATAAACTTGTCCAAAAATATCATGTTAGGTCGTATTTATTTTTTATTATTTATTATTATTATTATTATTATTATTATTTTTACCGTGAGTCCTTATTTCATGTTTTGTGATCATGGTGAGTCGGTTTTTCATTATTTTCCACCATTTGACTGTTATTTTTCGGTCAACTCTAGTTATCCATTTTAATGTGAGGGCATAATAGATATTTGAATATTTCTTCTTTTTCACAACATACAAAAAAAATATAATAGTAATAAATAAAAAATAATCAAAAAAAAAAAATCTCATATGTTCTTCATCACAAATTAAAACACACAATATGTTCTTAATTCTTCATTTTAATACACAAATAAGACATAGTCTGAGTCGTAATTGTGCTAGTGGATTGTGATTGGTTTGATGGAGAATGGGTTAGAGATGATTTGTACCCGTCGTATAAGCCCGGTTCGTGTGCGTAGGTTGACGAGCAGATTAATTGTTTTAAAAATGGTAGGCATGATTTGGAGTTTTAGAATTATAAATGGAAGCCTAAAGGCTGCATTTACCAATGTAATTAAAGTTTTTAACTTGTTAGTATGTTTGATTGTACCAAATCGTACTATTCAGGTCATTATTAACTTTTAAACTCAAAACTATTACTTTGGAAATTTATGTGGGAAACTAGAAGGGGGGTTGAATAGTTTACCGACTTTTTGTCTAGTTATAAAAGTTTACTTGGTGAAAAACTTTGATTCGTATGTAGATGAAATCAACCAACACCAATACGAACACAACCTTAAACTAACACTAATAATCAATGAAAATAAGTAAAGAGATAGAGATGGAAAGATCAAACAGAGACAAGTGATTTATAGTGGTTCGGTTACGAAGCTCTTATCGCCCTACTCCACTCCCCGATTATCCAACTCGAGAGTTATGAGCACTATGTCAACAACCTCCCTTCAGGCGGAGAAAACCGTACAATGTTGCTTACATTATTTTCCAACACTAAGCTAGATGTCGAGTACTAATCTTAGCTAGTACCAATCTACCACGATCCAAACTTCACACACGATCTACCCGATCCTAACCTTTCACACAATCAACACGATCCTCCCACAATCTACTCAATCCTCACAATTAGCTCAATCTACCTTGATCAACACACACACTCACTAGCTACAAGAGATCCTCAAGATCTCAACACGATCACAATGATCCACACAAGATAGCAAATACAAGATTTCAACACTTGATGTATATCAAGATACAATTAAGCAAACAATAGGTAATGCAAGTGCACTACACAAAGACTTCAACACTTTGTGTCTTCTTGACACCTTGTGTTCTTCTCTTGACAAGTAGAGGAATGTAGGTGATCTTTGGTTGGATGAAAGAATCACTCTTTAAATGAAAACTAACTAATGATCTAATAAGTATATCTAGAAAAGAAGGATGGAATGCAGAAAGTTTTGTGTGAAAAAGGATGGCCAAAAAGTGGGAAGCGAGGTGATATTTATAGGAAATGACAATACCACTAAATTTAGTGGTACCGTGCCAGACACAAACGCTCCTTTTTTTGTTTTTAGTGGTGAAGGTTTATTTGGGGAAGTTTGGAGCTAATTAGGGGGAAAATAGCTGTTAACCATTTTTGAAATTATTTTGCCAAATAAAACATTTTTTTAAAATTCAAAAATAATATGTAAAATATATTTTTGAAAAGAATGTTTTGTGAGCTCACAATTTTAAAGTTTAAAACACAAATTCATTTCTTAGATCATTTGTCAAGTGATCACTTTGTTTGTTCATACCTAGAATGATTTGCGTAAAAATCGGATATTTCGATTAGAAACTTGTTTACATTAATCTTGACGCAAAGTGTTTTCACATTTTGTTATCATCAAAACGTAGAGGTATCGAAAGATGGTAATAACGTTTTTAGACATTATTTGCATCAACAATCTTCCTCTTTTTTATGATGACAAAATATAAACTCATTTTAGGTGAAAGATTAATTTTGACAAGTTTTTAATATGAGTTTATATCCCACTTCTTCCCCTTTTTGTCGAAGCAAAAAGACTACTAAGGATCCCCCATGATGTACACTCCCCCTCATTTGGAGCATACTAAGGAATCGAGCAATGGTTGATGCTACAAAACAAGGTTAGATGACACAAATACAATATCTAATATGTAGCATTTAAGACAAATATACAACCTTAGTAAGGGTTGGCTTAAGAAGTCTAAACAAGAAAAGATTAATCCAACCAAGGGTACGTTTGGTACGATGTAATGAAATGTCAAATGAATGGAATAAATGATGTAATAGAATAAATAATGTAATGTAATTATTCATTACAATTATTAATCATGTTTGGTTTGTTTGATAAGACGTAATGGAATCATAATAGAAAGACTAAAATGCCCCCATTAATGATAGAAAGTTTATTTATGTTGTTAGTTATTGATGGGGTTTTATGTAATTTTGATTTCATTACGGATGTAATGAAAAAAAAAAGCAAGGGGGCCTAGGGAATGATTTTGCTGTAATGGGTCATTCCTTGTAATGAACCATTACATTCCATATATGTAAGCAAACAACATTTTATCATTCCAACGTAATCATTATTTCAATTCACCCTTTGATTACAACGTACCAAACACTACGCAAAAGTAACTAGAGAATAGACTCAAAAATAATCGAACCACAAACAAAGGATAAGCCTATGCCTTCATTCATAATGAAAATATCATACTTAAAGTATGATTACAAGTACTAAATTAGTTAACAATAAAGACAAGGCTACATAAAGAAGCACATAACATTCTTTAGTGACTTTGAGGTCCTAAGATTTTCTTCATGGTTCACAAAAGGTTTCCTAATGCTTTTTATTCTTGAAGGCTAAACATAAATGTTTAGTTGCTTGGGCTATTGGTTGGTGGAGGAGGTAGTATGATGGGCCCTTAGGGTGGTGTCAAGAGATGTTCAAGGTAGGAGAACATAAGGCCCAATTCATCTCTAAAGTGAACAATGAGGTTTCAGTTGTGATGACAACAAACACAATTAAGGCTATGTGGTTCAAGTGGGTAAAGAATGGGATGACCCATTAATGGTTGTAGTGGTGGAGATGTGGAAGATGATTGTGAGGAGTAAACGAGTTGAAGAGGAGTTGTGAATGTTAATGCAAAAGGTTGAGGTGGACTAGGTGGTAAGGAGAGTGTTGTTGTCCTAAGTGTGGATGAGAAGGATGAGGTTGGCCTAGTGGAAATGGTTTTGGAAGGAGCAAATGGTGTAGAGATTGATAAGGTCGAGTTGGAAGAGTTCAATGGTGTGTGAATGTCTTCATCATCATCAAGTGTTAGATCAATGAGGATGATCTCTTGTGATGGTTTGATGTTAAGTCTTGGTTTCTTGTCATTGTGAGTGGTTGTTGATAAGGTGGAAGACATGTTCTTGGTTTGGTGAGTTTTTGATGGATATATGGTTGCGAAAGGGATGAATGCATGGTAATTGCTTAATTAGTGAACTTTCAAGCATGCAAGGAGTGTAGAATGATAGGTTTAGGGTGTTGGGCCTATTGAAATCTGCTTTGTGGTTATAGAATCTAAGGGAAAGAAAGTCAAAAAGTGAAAGCAAATAGTGAAAAACAACTCCCCATGGGACGATACCACTAAAGTACCCACGGTACCACTAAATTTAGTGGTACCGTGCCATATTTAGTGGAGCCGTGACCTGCTGGTGACGTTTTTCCCAATTTTGTAGGTTCTAGGTAGCTTAAATGGGTAATTCTAGGGGTATTTGCAACAAATCCAAGTACCTCAAATCACTAAAGAATAATTTCATAAATTTCCTAACTATAGCCATAACTAGCAATCAACACAAACATGTGATAATCTAATTCTAGACCACTATTGAGCATGCATATGGTAATCTAGAAACTGGCATTTAGATTAGTATAATCATCATAAGGAGAATCCATGCATGGCAAATGAAACTCATGAACTAAGTTCAACTAAGAATAAAGCTTGATAAAATATCAGCTTCGGGTGGTAAAACGATAAGACACACCCAAGACAAACTAATCCAAGTTTGTTGATAAGATCAAATAAGTATATTTTATTAGCATCATTTATCCTATTTAATTGACTTGTTTTATATTATTTGTATGAGAATTGGTGCCTTTATGTTTACTTTAGTGATTCTCAGGTAAAAACAAGCAATAGGTGAAAGTTAATGATATTGGACGAATTATGGAGCTAAATGCTCAAGATTTGAAAAGTCTACTGAAATTCAAGAGATGCGTCGTGTCTCTCTCAACAGATACGTCGCAACATCATACTTGGATGAATTCGAAGACCATTTCCTGACTTTGAAGAATGCGCCGCATCCAATTACAACATGCGCCGCATATGAAACTTTGGTCAACGAAGAATAATCAACTTGATCTACTCCAAAATACGCCGCATCTCATTTACAACATGCAGCGTATCAGCTAAAGACTGCACCAGATACAATCCAAGTCGTTAAAGAACATGCGCCGCTTTGAAAAAGAAGTTACGCCGCATCTTAAGGCGGTGTACGAATATTCCAAAATTTAATAATCTTGGATCCCACACGAAGTTAAGTAGATGCGCCGCATCTGTCATCAACATGCGCCGCATCGACCCCTCAGACAGAACCTATAAATACCCCAAGACAGATACGAGTTTTGTGTACAGAAAAACCCAAAGGATACGTATTCAGTCGAAGAAGCATCACAAGACACGCCCCAAACGAATATCTTAGTGCCGTAAGAAGGTCCTGCATGTGTATAATTCATTAAGTAGTTTTGTTTATTGTATTAGTAAGCTTTAATCCATCAGGATTGATGGGCTTGTGGCCACCATACTGCTCCCCTTAAAATTGTTTTCCCATCGGTTAAAGTTTATATGATTGATGTTTTTGGTGAATTATATTTGTGCTTTGATAACCTCTGTGTTTAGTTGAGTCTTCTGGGCTACCATACCTGTTCCTCGCCTGCTTATCTAGTGTCTAGAAGGTAGGATAAACATAAGTAATCATTAAGGGTTTACTCGCCGATATATAGGATCCAATGAGACATATTAGATTATGATATTCATCATATAAAGCTAGCAATATAACAAGTGACAAGCTACTTAATTATAAGGACAGGTCTTTTTATGTGTTTCTATTATCTATCTGTGTACATGATTGCTATTCGCTTATTCGTTCTTGTAAAATCTCGCAAAAAATTCGTATAATTAACTTTGGTTAATTATATAAATAATCTCTGTCATTATTGTAATTACCATTTTTACGGGGAAATTTAAAATTTTCTTTGTATATTAAAATGGTCACGATTACGATATTGTCAAATTCGACAAACGATAAAACAAGTTCTCGACACCATTAACAAAATATTAATAATACACTAATACTAATTTATACTTCCTAATCACTAATTACCAAAAACCAAACGGGCCTTTGAATCCCCTAAGCCCAACCGGCCCAAACGCAAAACCCAAATTCCTTATTAATATTTCATAACAATCGATCAAACAAGCTCCAAAACGCTTCGTTTATTTTTAATTCGTACACACGACATATATATATTTTTGCACATCCTCATTAACCTACTAGCCTACTATTAGTGTGTCGAATCTCACGTTCATACGTTGAGTTTTGATACGTATTTAAGAGGCAAAGTGTTCGACTCGTACAAAATCAAACCAATTCACAACTTATTCAATTCTTAACCGTTTTAATCCTCGTTTGTTTCTAAATGATCCTAATAATGTTTCTTAACCGTTTACACGATTTAGCAAATCGTGTATGTATATATATGATTGTCGACATGTTTAAGTGAGTCACCAAGACACATCCCCTCATTTATGCTCTCACAATTCACTTCTTTAGTATTAAAATCGTCCTAAGAAGCCAGAGGTACTGACATTGAATAGTAGAATGGTTTCCTTGAAAATTATCACATATACGTGTGATATGTTGGTACCATATATACGAACCATGCATGCACTTGGTTTCCTCCATTCTCAAACACTTTCACATAAACGTTTCCTCCTAAAAACTACTCCTACAAACTCAGAAGTCGAAGGTTATATTAGTTGGGACTCAAGAAAAAGAAATCGGGTTTTAATAATAAGTATAACGTTTGGGTTATACTTGGAAACGTGATATTCTTGTGTTCTATCCTATCACTCTCGACCTTTGATCATCTCTAAGGTGTTTGTAAGTAGTTTCCATCCTTTCTCAATCCATTTCACACGTTAAATATTGGTCATGCATCATATTTATATTTGTTCAATCGTATATCATTTCATATATATAATACACGTACATATTTATTTTTAGAACACGAAACGTGACTAGCCTCTATCTTGGAAGGCCTAGGAGTCACGTAGCAACCATAATTCACTTTAGTTGTAACGTTACGATCATTTCATGCATCCATTTCAAACTATGTCACACGTATAAATTTCATGAAACACTTAGTAAATATTTCAATGTTTTTCAAAATAAGTAATCGGTCCAAACATGTCACAAAGTACACGCATAACTCAAAATTTCACGTAACAAGCATATTATATTTTTCTACGTACTAATAGACCACCTAGAAAACTATTAGTTTCATATACACGACTTATAAAAATAATCACGTTTTGACACCCTATTCGAGCTATTTTGAATCGACACAAACCAATTTTTACAAAACCAAATTTATAATAAAAATCTTATAGTTGTCGAGTGGGCTCAATCTAAGGCCCAACAAGACTTCACGATTTAACAGCCCACTGGGCCCATAAAATATATTTTTAGAATCATAAAGGAAGCCCAAGTTCAAGCCCAAAATAATTTTCATGCCCTCGCCTCTAAATTTTTAAATGGGCTTTTGTTTAGTTCGAATGAGGCCCATAAGCTAAATAAATAAGCTTTTTATAAAATAAGCTGTTGAAATAAGCTTGAAATTAATAAAAGAAGTCACGGAAATTTTTATAAAATTTTTATAATCATTATTGTAAAATTGGACTAAAAATGTAACGCGACGACATCTATAGGGACTAAAAGTGAAAACTGTGAAAAGAAAGGACTAAAAATGTAGAAACAGAAAGTTAGGATAAAAATTGATAATATAGGATTGTTACAAGCTTAGATTGTAATATTGGACATGTAGTGGACTATAATTGTAAAATATATATAAAAAGGACTAACGGTGTGACGCTAACTCCGTTAGTATAAAAATTGTAAAATTGGAAAAGGACAAGGACTACACATAATCTATTTGACATTCTTATTTTATTTTCTATTTTTCGGCAACCCTCACGTCATATGCATTTTATTACGCTTTATATATATATATTATTTATTTTTACGTTAATTATATATATAACGATATTTAAAAAGGTAATATTTTTACTTACGATTAAAAAGGTAAAACTACGATGGATATTTTAAATAAATTATTTTAACATATCATGCATGACATAATAATTTCACTGCACATCATCTATTCGTCATAACGAATAAATCATATTCGTTATTCGTTCGTATTTACCAAATAGTATTTGGTTATATTCTCTGATAAATTTATTTATCAGGTTCCGTATCAAAGACGTTTCCATAATCGTTTCCATAAATCTCATCCTATCTTACTTTTCATCATTTCCAAATCAATCCAGGTGAGTCATAACCCCATTTCCAATAATTGTTTTTAAACTCATTGGGGGAGATACATGCTTACATATACTTTGATAACTTGATAAGTATATGAAATAAAATACATGATTTAAATCAATTTCCTAATTGATATTAAAATAATATAATTTGTGATTTAAAATGATAATACTTAATTGAAATACTGATACTCATATAATAATGCTTTCAATTTGATTATTGTGGTATGTGATTGATAAGGCGAAAAATTAACCACTTTTAGGGGGTCATTTAAGCCCAGAATTGAATTTATTTGATCAAATATTGCCCTAAATCGTTCCTTTTGTGATTTTAGGTACTTTGTGAGTGAATTCTAGAAAAGGAAGCATTTTGGACGTTTTTGGAGCATAAAAGTGAAGAAAACGACAAAGTCTTAATTTTCCTTGCTGGAAACAGTACCTGACGGCGTCAAGGGCATTTTGGTGACGGCGTCAAGAGTAAAAGTGGTGACGGCCCAGAGAGAATGTGAAGGCGTCACCCAAGGCCGTCACGTGTTAACTTGTCAAAACTTGCGCGCGGAGTAGCTGATATTGTTTTGGTCATAACTTTTGCATACGAACTCGGATTTAGGTGATTCAAAAGCCCACGCGAAGAGGACGAAGAGATCTACAATTTGGTGAAAAAATGGTCGTGATGGCATCAAGAGAACGAGCTGACACCGTCAAGCCTTGCCGACAGAAAACATGCCTATAAATATAACATCATAACTTCACTTTTTGTAAGCCCTAAACCCTAAAGTCGATTCCTGGGTTTAGGTGGGTGTTTTTCCAGCAACTTAGAGGGTTTCAATCACTCCATAAACATCATGTATTGGTTTGATAATTCTATCTCAACTATGTCTTTCATTATTCTTGTTGATTGTCCTTCTTTGATTATGATTTGCTAATTCACCTTGTGTCTACTTGTGATTATGTGAAACTTGTATATAATTGATTAGATCTCATTGATTTCTTGTTGATGTGTGTGTCTATCTCCATCAATTAAGGCGTGACAACTTCAATAGATCTAGTTGGTTTAGTTTATAATTCTTGTTTCCTATTGATTCTTGTTTTGATTGAATGATTTACATGTTAGGCTTAAGAAAACTGGCAGATCTCCAAATGGTAACATGCTTGAACGTCTTAAGAAACATGAACCGATGTGCACTAGGTCTTTATTGGTTGTATTTAATGCATGAGCCACTGTTTACAATCCCTATAGTTGTGCTGGGCATGGTATAGGAGGAGATAAGAGCTCATAGAATTGGGGAGTTAAGTGCGCCACCCCATGAATGGTATTAAGGAATACAACCCGTCAATTAAAACAAGGTTACAATTCAATAGGTAGGATTGGATAGCTAGCAAGGAGTAACATATCATGGGTAGACATGCTTCACTTATCTTGTAGAACCTTAGTTTATTTTCTTGTTTATTAGTTTAATTAGTAGCTTTTGGGTTAGTTGATTAGCAACTAATTCCGCCCACTCTCCCAATACCCGAGATTTTTACTTGCTTTTCATAAAATATAAAATCATAAAAAGAATCATCCTTCACCTTTAGACCTAGTTAGATTAATTTCAATCCTAACGACACTATTCCTAGCTGAACGATCAATCCCCCGGTACTTGTCACTATACTATACTACAATGATCAGGTACACTGCCTGGTGGGGGTTGTAAGCTTCTCGAGATCCCTCGAGAGGTAAAGCCTGTTGCGATTCCCACGCATCAAGTTTTTGGCGCCGCAGCCCGGGGAATAGTTATTGTTTAGGTTGAATTTGATTTTTATTAGGTCTACTCATTAGATTCCTTTTTAGTGAGATTTTTATTTTCTTTTTATTAGCTTTCTTGTAGTCTATCTTTTCTTTGTGCATTTGTTCGTAGAAACCTTTCCATTGACTCTTCCGTTCACCATTATGGAGAATGCGAATCCACCATACTACCGACCATGAAACCCATTCTACCCTAATGACATCTTGATGTTCAAACAATATCGAGATGAACCCATATATGATGCATGGACTCGTTTTAAAAATTTACTCCGAATAGTCCCTCATCATAGTTTCGCTTTAGCATCCCTAACCCAGACCTTTTACTATCGTGTTAACCGATATGACCAAATGTGCATTGAGGATTTTGCCAATGGGGACTTTAGGGAATTAAATGCTGAAGAAGCATGGGATGCCATAGAAGATTGTGCCCAATATTATTATAGATTAGACAACCCGACAAACAACATAACAAATCATTTGACAACAAATTTGAAGGATCATGAAACAAGTTTGTTGGGGGATGAATATACTCATGTTGATATACCTAGTTGGATGGCACCTAATATCATAGTACAAAACAAACATATAGGTAATCTAGGTACAATGGAGGATGAGGTGGATAATCTAAGCCCACAAAGTACCCCACAAGTCCTACCATCATTTAAGGCACATACACCGCCCGTGACTTACCCGGAAGAAGTAGATGAGACTATAGGAACCCCAATTGAGGTAGAACCCTTGGACCAAGCACCACTAGAGGATATAGGTTTGAATACTTGTAGTGATAACCTTACTCCTAGTTCTAGGGAATTTCCTAATGTTGATGAACCGGAACCTCAACCTTTACACAACTTTCCATCCTTAGATTTATTTTTAGGAGACAAAAGAGGAACCGACCCATCCATCAACCTATATTATCCGGGTAGTTTTAGGATGAAGGAAGCCATTCACTCACCCCCTTCACCTCACGTGGCATATTTCCACCCTAAGGGTGTGTATCACTACTTCCACCCACACTTAATCCTAAGTGTAGGGAAAACCTCTCCTATTTCCGTTAAATAAGGGTAGAGTCAGGCTCGTGACTCGAACAAAAACAAGCGCTTGTTGGGAGGCAACCCAACCCATGTTTTTAATTGTTTGATGTTTTTATTTTATTTGTTTGTTTGTGTCATATATGCTTAATCATAGTTGTTTAATTTCCATGTTTCGAATAATTTGTGAAAATGCTTTATTTTGTTTTTAACCTCGTCTTAATTGCATATAAAGGTATTTTACAAAAAGATAAGTGTAGGGAAATTTATATCTTGTTAAAAAGAACTAAATTCGAACATGAAAACTTCACAATTCATGATTAGCATATATTTTATCTTGTTTGTATGTCAATAATTGTGGATATGTTTTATGAGTTCCTATTTGTAATTCATTCCACAAGTATCCTATCCTTTTGTTGCTTTGTCTTGTTTCTATTTCTAAGTCTGGAATTACATCTAGTTGTGATTTTTGTTCGGTTTGATGCTTTGGTTTTTGTGTTTGTTGATTACAGGACAAGAAGATGATTTATATTTCTGGAGGGAAGCTTTCAACGTTCGTCTTCTTGGAGGTAGATTTAACCATGTTGTCACATTATCCACGGTGAACGAATCAGGGGAGTATTAGTTTCTTTCATTCTTATTTATTTACTTTTACATCTTTTATCTAGAACATTGGGGACAATGTTCGGTTTAAGTGTAGGGAGGGTATATTAGAAACTATTACTCCACTTGGTTTTTGTTTTGTTTAATAGTGAATGTGTAATAAAACTGAGAGAAATATTTGTTAGGGCAATTTTAGCACCAAATTTAAAATTTTTTGCAACATGTAGGAGTGAAACTTTAGTCTTAATAAGTGTCTCATGGATAGGAGTTGTATGACTAGCACAAAAACCATACCACTCAAAAATTTCCACCCCAGATATGCGAGGTTCGCCCTTAGATCTTTAGGAAAAAGCATTCATTGTTGGTGCTTATTAGTGTACCGGTAGTATTTAGATTCTAAAACTTGTGATAGTGATGCATCCCGAGACCGCTAGTGAGACTACATTCGTGTAGTTAGGATTTACTACATGATAAGAGGCATTAGGATAACCCTTGTTCTACACCTGTAATATAATTACTTTGACTTCATAGGTCAAGTAATTCTCCCACACCTTTGCGTTGTACTCATTTTTAGTACACGATACCCCTAGTACACCCCTCCGAGCCTATCTTTTCGTTTCTAACTTTAAGCATTTTACTTAAAGGAAGAATTTGTTTACAATCCACCCCAAATGTGCAACCAAATCACCTTAGCCTTCCTTGTATGCGCTCATCTTTAATGCATTATTGTTAATTGTTTAAACCCTTTGTTAGTTGTCTAATTGATTACATGGTTGCTAAGTCGAGTCATATCTTCTACATATTGTTTTGGGACAATTGGGACTCATGGGTAAAGTACTTGTGTTATGGAGTAATGGGGAAGAACATCATATATTACCCCCATATGTGCGTTAATATTTAAAAGTACTCCAAGTGTTTTGATTATCTTGATTCGAGTCATTAGAATAGTTGATTGTAAAGTATGTAAAAGCTCAAGTGTAGGGAGGAAACGAGCTCCCTTTGATGTATTGTTTTGGATGGTAGAGTAAGAGTGTATGCAAAAAAAAAAAAAAAAAAAAAAAAAAAAAAAAAAAAAAAAAAAAATCGAAAAAAAAAAGGAAAAAGAAAGAGAGAATAAAAATAAATAAATTAATAAAATAGAAAAAGAAAAGAGAAAAACATACGGGCTACCATCCGTTTCTTTTATTTATTTTTAAGTCAAATAGTGTCTTGAAAATCCAAAAAGAGTTGTGGTTAGTTTAAGTTGAGTCGAGTCTTGGCTTAGCAACGCCTCATTGTACATGTAGTTAACTAAGACAATTGACTTGCCACCAGTAAAATATCCGTTTATCCAACAAAACCGTGTTTTCCATATCCCCTACACCTAACGTTATAACCCTTTAAAAGACCTCTTTGATAGTTTATCCTAGGTGCTTACGCCAAGTGGTGGAGGTTTGATCCTTTCCCAAGCCTATGGTAATCTATTTGCTATGACAGGTAAAGAGTGATATTTCTCCATTTCCAATTATAACATATAAATTTACAACACCCGTGAGATGAGAGTATCCAAATACTTAATGTGAGGTGCTAGTGTATAATTTCCGTGCTTGTTTTGACTAAGGTGGAACGATCATTTGTTGTAATTACTTTTATATTAGTGTTAAATGACCCCTAACTTGTATTTTGATTGGTGGAAAAGCTCATTTGCTTGAGGACAAGCAAATCCCAAGTGTAGGGATATATGATAAGGCAAAAAATGAACCACTTTTAGGGGGTCATTTAAGCCCGGAATTGAATTTATTTGATCAAATATTGCCCTAAATCGTTCCTTTTATGATTTTAGGTACTTTGTGAGTGAATTCTGGAAAAGGAAGCATTTTGGACGTTTTTGGAGCATAAAAGTAAGAAAACGACAAAGTCTTAATTTTCCTTGCTGGAAACAGTGCCTGACGGCGTCAAGGGCATTTTGGTGACGGCGTCAAGAGTAAAAGTGGTGACGACCCAGAGAGAATGTGAAGGCGTCACCCAAGGCCGTCACGTGTTAACTTGTCAAAACTTGCGCGCGGAGTAGCTGATATTGTTTTGGTCATAACTTTTGCATACGAACTCGGATTTAGGTGATTCAAAAGCCCACACGAAGAGGACGAAGAGATCTACAATTTGGTGAAAAAATAGTCGTGACGGCGTCAAGAGAACGAGCTGACACCGTCAAGCCTTGCCGACAGAAAACATGCCTATAAATATAACATCATAACTTCACTTTTTGTAAGCCCTAAACCCTAAAGTCGATTCCTGGGTTTAGGTGGGTGTTTTTCCAGCAACTTAGAGGGTTTCAATCACTCCATAAACATCATGTATTGGTTTGATGATTCTATCTCAACTATGTCTTTCATTATTCTTGTTGATTGTCCTTCTTTGATTATGATTTGCTAATTCACCTTGTGTCTACTTGTGATTATGTGAAACTTGTATATAATTGATTAGATCTCATTGATTTCTTGTTGATGTGTGTGTCTATCTCCATCAATTAAGGCGTGACAACTTCAATAGATCTAGTTGGTTTAGTTTATAATTCTTGTTTCCTATTGATTCTTGTTTTGATTGAATGATTTATATGTTAGGCTTAAGAAAACTGGCAGATCTCCAAATGGTAACATGCTTGAACATCTTAAGAAACATGAACCGATGTGCATTAGGTCTTTATTGGTTGTATTTAATGCATGAGCCACTGTTTACAATCCCTATAGTTGTGCTGGGCATAGTATAGGAGGAGATAAGAGCTCATAGAATTGGGGAGTTAAGTGCGTCACCCCATGAATGGTATTAAGGAATACAACCCGTCAATTAAAACAAGGTTACAATTCAATAGGTAGGATTGGATAGCTAGCAAGGAGTAACATATCATGGGTAGACATGCTTCACTTATCTTGTAGAACCTTAGTTTATTTTCTTGTTTATTAGTTTAATTAGTAGCTTTTGGGTTAGTTGATTAGCAACTAATTCCGCCCACTCTCCCAATACCCGAGATTTTTACTTGCTTTTCATAAAATATAAAATCATAAAAAGAATCATCCTTCACCTTTAGACCTAGTTAGATTAATTTCAATCCTAACGACACTATTCCTAGCTGAACGATCAATCCCCCGGTACTTGTCACTATACTATACTACAACGATCAGGTACACTGCCTGGTGAGGGTTGTAAGCTTCTCGAGATCCCTCGAGAGGTAAAGCCTGTTGCGATTCCCACGCATCAGTGATATATATATTTTACTGATAAATTACTTGACTGAAATATTGATACTCTGATGATAATGTTTCCAGTTCGATTATTGTGATATGTGATATATATGTTACTGGCGAAATACTTAAACTAAATTTCTGATACTCAAACTATAATATTTTCAAACTGAATTTCTGATACTCAAACGATAATATTTTCAAACTGAATTTCTGATACTCAAACGATAATATTTTCAAACTGAATTTCTGATACTCAAACGATAATATTTTCAAACTGAATTTCTGATACTCAAACGATGATATTTTCAAACTGAATTTCTGATACTCAAACGATACTGTTTTCAAATTGATTACTGTGATACGATACTTGATTACATGATGTTATGTTAAATGAGCCCATTAAGTCCTTGATATTGCCTAAGTTAGCTTATCGCCATATAGTCCCTCAATCATGAGCCATTAATCACTGTAATGTGAGCGCGAATATAGTGAACAGATTCGAAACCTGTGTCGGATTGACCTCCGATCCCACTAATACTTGACGGAATGCCATTATGCATATGGTTAGTCGTATTAGTCGTGATACACTATATTTGAGACAAAATAGGAATTGGCAAATCACCTATTGTTAGAGGGCAAAATCTGTCATTGATTTGATAGAACACCCCCTTTGTTAACGTCTTGCGTGTCATGAGGCTTGGTGCAATATCTATAAAGGAAAGATATATGTATTCAACATATATTTAGATACAGCTGTATAGGTTTGACCATACGTGAATTGTATATTTGATTGATTTAGTATCATGAGTTTCCAGCTCATGTTAAGATTATTGATTCTTTATTGAATGTGATTGAATATTTATATGATTTATTTGTGAATATAATTGATACTTGTTTCATTTCTGTTTGTATTTTATTAATACCAAATATTCTTGAAATCTAACAAAATAAAGGGTTTTTCCTAAAATTCTATGAACTCACCAACCTTTGTGTTGACACTTTTAAGCATGTGTATCTCAGGTAATTTAACGGAGCAGGACAAGACACGGAGTAGGCATTTATTACTCTGATAAATTAAAATGGTGTAAAAATCAAATTTGTCATTTTTACAAGTCTTTATATCTTTTCATAAGATTTTAAATCAAATGGTTCATCTTTTATCAAAATTATTATTTAAATGACAAATAACTTTCAAAACGTTTCTCTTAAACCATTTTATGTGGTTAAAACTTCGATCCTCACCGTAACACCCAAATTACTTTTCCGCTGCGACAAACTTAAAAATGGGGGTGTTACAGTTCTCATTAGTTTTACTTTTTATTGTTTATTAAAATCCATGCCAGCCTCTCAGGCTAAAAACCCTTTTTATTAGATTAGGATTGTAAAACTAACTTAAATATTAAAATACTAATCAAATCAAGTAGATATTACGTTCCATTCTTAGTGTTCGACACTCTACTTACCACTATATGCATATTGATCGGGTACACTGCTCGTTAAGTGTGTGTGTTAGTAATAAGTCTGCTAAATATAAATGTAAAACTTGAAAAGGCTTAAACACCCTATGCTACACTGACATATCGCATGCATCAAGTTTTTGGCGCCGCTGCCAGGGAATAAATTGTTAATATCTGTTTATTTGATTAGTAATTTAATTAGACTCTAACCACTAACTTTGTTGTATATTAGTTTAGATTGCATTCATTGTATAATTTGCAAATTTTATTTTTCTTGTTTGTTTGTTTTCTTATTATCTTTATTTTCTGTTGTGTGTGTTTGTTTTTCTTTATTTTTGCATATTTTTGTTTTCTGCATTGTATCATTTGCATTCTGCATATACTTTGATCGTTTCACTACTTTTGTGCAAGTTAGTGTATTTTCAGGATGATGGATGAATGTAGCTGATGAGGAGAAAAGTGTTACGCTTTTAGGGGATCATTTAAGCCCTAAGTCGTGATTATTTGATCAAATATTGCCTTAAATCGTTCCTTTTGTCATTTTAGGTACTTTGGAGAAGAAATCTGGAAAAGGAAGCATTTTGGACGTTTTTTGAGCAAAAAGTGAAGAAAACGGCAAAGTCTCCAAATCAAGCTGGAAATAGTACCTGACGGCGTCACGCTTTGGAGTTGACGGCGTCACGTATTGGCAAAGAGGTGGATAAAAGGTTACACGAGACGCGCCAGAATGTTTTTGGGAGTTAAAGAGTGACGGCGTCACAAAGGCCGTCAAGAGCAAAATTACACGTGACGGCCAAGAGATGAATTATACATGACGGCGTCATATCTAGATCTAGGTAATCCGAGGGAAGCATTGGCGGCTAGTTGACGGCGTCAGGATTATAACGTGACGCCGTCAGACGTGTATTCTCTATATATAGTTTTCTAATTTTCATTCATTAGAGAGAGAACTTTTGGAGGAACTTTACCACAAACCATAGGTTGAATTTTTATCATATTGTAGGGGTTTCAAACCCTTCTTTCATCCATGTTTCAATAAAGATAAGTCTTCCAATAATCATTCAATATGTCTATGTGTTGTTTGATTCTATCTTACGCTTGTCTTTACTTTAGCATGCTAGGCTAGGTTTGTTTGTGTTTGCTTAGATGTAATGAAACCTAGCTATTGATTGTTGGTTGATTGTTTGTTACTAATTGTATTGGATGAATGATATCGATGTTAGGCTTAAGAAAACTGGCAGACTTCCAATTGGTAACATGCTTGAACGTCTTAAGAAACATGAATCGGATGTGTACTACGATTTTAATGGTTGTATTTAATGCATGAGTGACTACTAAGGAGGCCATGTTAGGAGCTAGTTGTCGGCTCGACATAGGAAGAGGTAGAAACTTATAGAGTTGGGGAAGATCGTACACAGACCCACGAATGGTATTAAGGAATATAACCCGTCATCCACGCAATTGTAACAAACTATTCAACTAATGAAAGATAGCTAGGGAGTAGTGAAATTTAAGTAAACACGTTTCTCTTATTATTGTTTTTCTCAACATTTACTTTCTTGTTATTTTATTTTCATTGCATTTGTAGTTAATTGGGTTAGTTAACTAGCAACTAATTCCGCCCACTCTTCCAATACCCGAGATTCTTACTTGCTTTCCATAAAATATAAAAATACTAAAAGAATCATCCCTCACCTCTAGACCTAGTTTAATTAAGTTTTGATCCTAATGACACTATTCCCCAAGAGAACGATCAATCCCCCGGTACTTGCCACTACACTCTACTACATCGGTCAGGTACACTGCCTGGTGGGGATTGCAAGCTTCTCGAGATCCCTCGAGAGGTAAAACCTTTTGCAAGGTTGCAAAACCACGCATCAGTAGCATCACTATGGAAGATTACATTCTGAACCTAACCGGAAAAGCATGTTGGAATGACCAAATCTTCAATGACTGGAAGTTTTCAATAAAAGGTAAGATAAGTAAGGAACTCAGTGAAGGTAACATTGGGTGTCTTCGATTCTTTGAACTTAAATTCCTAACCATTATTTACAATGATTCACTTGATTACAAGGAGAGTCCTTCACAAGACTCATTGCATAAATCTGATTATAAAAGTGAATTATCTTTACCTACAACTGATTATTGCAGGGTTATGTCTGAAAAGAAACTTTTTAAGAAATGGTTTACTAAAAAGAAAGAATTTAATACATTAAAAGTTGATACAAATCCATTTTCTTACGAATTACCTAAATTTGAAAACACCGAAATCAACAACGAAAGTTGGGACTTCAGTAATAATTTCTTAGACATAGTTCTTTATAATATATCATCTCTAAATCATAATCTCAATTTTGATAAGCTTAAAACGTCATTTATTTCTAACCATGGAATGAAATATTATTTAGTAAACAATGAGATTATGATTCGTAATAAAACGGTTATACCAATTATTCTTTATTTGAATTTATTTATACCATATGGTATACCGTTTGACCCCAAGTTGGTGTATAAGGAAAAGTGTTGCGGAGGCTAAGGTACGTTCCTAATTTAAATTTTGTTCACTGGCAAAACAATACGGCGCATCTATCTAGTCAATGCGCCAGATCCCTCACCTATTTAAACATATTGACCAGT
Organism: Artemisia argyi; assembly: GCA_030686995.1. Taxonomy (NCBI): domain Eukaryota; kingdom Viridiplantae; phylum Streptophyta; class Magnoliopsida; order Asterales; family Asteraceae; genus Artemisia; species Artemisia argyi. Next base: position 1,583,734 of record CM060699.1, on the reverse strand, counting down.
CAACGAATTTTAAACAGATACGGCTGTTGATCCCAGTTGAGCAAACGATCTTATATAGAAGTTGACTTGAGTTTAACACTTAAGCTAAAACGCGGAATATTAAAGCTTAACTTAAGAAGAATAATGAATCACTATCAACACTTCAATATATTATTAATACGAGCACTCAACAATTCTAGGGTTTTACAACCTTGAAGTGTAAACGAAGCTAAAACAATATGTACTCAAAACTAACCCTAGGATCCTCCTTTTATAGGCCAAGGAGTCCTACTAGGTTTACAATACTTTTCTACACAAGCTAAGAATATTCTAGATACATAAGATATACATACAATCTATTCTATAATTATCTATTACGTATAGATGCATATCTCTTCAGCAATAGATTCCACTAGCAATATTTTGCAATAGCAGCACTTTGAATGACAGCAGCAGAATCTTTATCCTTAGCAGCATTCTCACCGTAGCAGCAGTTTCACCAAGCAGCAGTTTAACTTAGCAGCATAATTCAAAACCCAACAATCCTCCCCTAAACTTAATATTTATTTCTAAATTATTAAGTTTCTTCAAAACTCAATTAAACTCCAGAAGGATGCTTCCAAACACTTGTATCTTCTAATTTCTTTGAAAGTTTCTTCAAACAGTTGGATTCAAAATCTTTTCATACTTTTGTATCAATGTATAAGCTTCATTGTCTCACACAGGCAGTTTTTGACACTTGAGAAATCCAGGTCTCACCATCTGTCTAAGTATCTCAAAACACTTATTTAGACTAGGATAGTCTTTCTCTACCAACAAAAACAATGTAACTGCACCAGTTCTTAACTCATGAACTCCACAAGATTGATACAAGAACCATTTATGCACCTTGCTGCAACTAATCTCATTCCATTCACTATCACCAGGCTGAGGATCAAACATATTCTTCAAGAAGCGATACATTACATTTTCAAATGCAAGATTAATATCAAGAACATTATCCATCTTCTTTCCATCATATTTCTCTTTGTATAATCCCCATATGGCAATAACATCATCTCTATCCATCTTATCAAATATTTGTGAAGTTTCCTTAAAGCCTTGAACTTCATGATTTGATATCATGAATTCCCAATATCCTTCACTTCCACCTCTTATCTTGAAAGTATATGAGATGATAGGATGTTTTTCAGCTAAAGGTTTTTCTGATTCTTCTATCACAGCCAAAGCTGTTACATGTTCCTTTTCAACCTCTTCAGCTTTATCCATCTCACTACTGCTTTCTTCTTCTGCTCTTCTCTTCTTTCTAGCAAAGGATTTATGAACAAATCCTTTTCTTTTACCACTTTGACTAGAAGAAATTTCCTTTTCTGCTACGTCCTTAGGCTGTTCAATAGCATCTGCTTCTTTTACATGCTCTGCTTCAACAACTTTGTCAGGTACCAACTTCTTATTCATTTTAGCAATATGTTCTAAATCTTCAGCACTACCCATAGGATAGAAGGTATCCATTTCTTTCTTAGCTTGTTGATACAAGTTAAAAGCCACTTGATCAGTCTTAGGCTTCAACTGTACCAATTTCCATCCCTTCATATTCTTTAGGTATCTTTCTTGCTCTCTTCTTTGTTGCAATGGTGTTGGACCCCTGAGAACCTTATTCTTTCTTCTAGCAGCAGCATCTTCTTTTCTTTTCTTTGCTGAGAACTCTCTCATCCAAGATTGAACATCAAAAGTTGGAGCTTCTTGTTCTTCAATTTTAACCAACTTGGAGAGTTTTATGTCATCATCCATTCTTATCTTTTCTTCCACCCATTCCTCATACCTCTTCAAATCTTCAGTTTCTTTTTCAACCTTTTCCTTTTCTTCCTGAACCAACTGTTGCTCTTCCTGATCAATTAGTTCTTGTTCTTTCATTGCAACAATTGAGTCATGTTCAATTTGTAATTCTTTGGGCCAATAATGAAAAGGTATCTGAGAGTAATCAATCCCTTTATGCATTATCTTTGGATCTTCTACCAGCTTGCCCTTTCCTTTGTCAGTAGAAGATGATGCAGCAATCTTCTTTTGTTGAGCAGCAGGTTCTCTGATTACTACTCCTTTTTGAGGTATTCTTGATGCAGATGGTGTGATTGTAGATGTTGGTTATTTTGGTAGTGGTTGAGTTGGTTGTGATGTATGTTGTGAAGATGATTCAGATGGAACCTCTGTTGTCTTCTTACTTAACAAAACCATAGCCTCAGCAGCAACATTGTCACTAGACCCAGCAACAGAGTCTTGTGCATCAGCAGAATTGACCTTTTCACTAGCAGCAAGATCAGCAAAATCCTTAGCAGTAGAGTCTTGAGCAGCAGCAGAGTCATCAGTCTTGTTAGTAATATCAGCATCATTCACTTCTTTTGTCACAGAGTCACCCAAAGTCATCAATGCTTCACCCATCAACCCTGTTGCCTTCACTAATTGCTCAGGTCCCAAAGTCTTAAGTTTCTCCACCACTTTTTCTTGAGTAGCAGCCACTTCTTCCATTACAACCTCATTACCCAATTTATCAGCAATCACAAAACTATCCACATCATCAGGACTCTCCACCTCCATATTTTCAATTATTGGAACTTCTTTGACTTGAGCACTATCAGCATTTTGCAAATTAGCCTCCCCTGAACCCATTGCATCTTCCTGCTCCTCATTCCTCCCCTGTTTGGAAGCATCCTCTTCTAAAGGAACAGTGTGTTCAGGTGAACTCACAACTTGAGAAGTGCCCACTTTCTTCAATCTTCTTAAGGAGGTTGAAGATCTTGATTTCCTTAAGTTCTTGGTCTTCTTTTGCAAGTTTGTAATCAGTTTGGCTTGTCCATCAACAATAGTAGAAAGACCAAGAACTTTTTCCTCCAATGTATCACACTTCAACTCCAAATTTGTACAAGTACCGTCAAATTCTTAATAAGTTACATACGAGTCTCATCACTTCGACCTGTGTGACCTGGTCCGAGAGGTGAATCACTGACATTGTCATCATGTACAATATTATCCATCAATTCATTTGTCACTGTCCTGTCCTCATCACTTCGACATGTGTTACCTGGTCCGAGAGGTGAATCTTTAGACATAAACTCAGTATCAAACCTAGTTTGATCATCTGAGCCCCCTATGTTTTCCATTTGGCTAGGGTTACCATCATTGGAATTAGACACATCAGAATCCTCTTCACTAAATGTTGCCTTGGTTTGGGTCTTAATGATGTTATCACTGTCCTGCTCTGCTGCAAAGCTAGAAGCAGTAGTGACAGCCCTTGCCAACATGTCCCCTTCATCACCTAGGACAGCCTCATCTGGTACAGCCATACTAACACTATCCTGAGGTAGATCAATGTTCTTATTGGTTTTCCTACGGGGTATAGTGTATTTTAGGTTGTATAGCAGATGTAGAAAAATTGGGTGTGTGATGGGAATCAGTGGGATTCCCTGATTCTTCACCCTGAATATTTTACACAATTTGCACCATAGAAGGTGTAAGAGCTGTATGTGTGCCTGAAAAACCCTTTCCATTTTTTAATCAAGAAAGTAAACATTTTTGAAACCAACTTAGGAGCATCATAAGTGGCATGATGTGTCCTTGATTTGGAAATTTGGTTTTCAACAAAGAGCTGGATAAATCTTGGATAAAGTAAATAAGAACCAGACTCTTTGACACTTTTTTCAATCCCCTCCAAATAATATTTGAAAAATTAAATGGATGTCCTTTGCTTAGGCATACCATAGCAGAAGCAATAGTAGCACTAAACTCATTCCACCCAGAAGTTTTAGGACTCAAACAATGAAGGAGATTGTGTACCAAAAATTTGTATTGAGGACAGAGGAGAGCTTTTTGAAATTTTAAATTAGTATGTCTTCCCTCATATCCCAAATCATTTAAACCTTGAAAAATAGCAGAATTAACAAGACACGTGGTCTATGTTTCATCATCTAAGAGAAGAGTTTCCCTTATAGAAGATTCAGTTACACGAACTTGTTGACGTGTGTCCATGGCCAATAAGCCATGGATATCCTCAAAGCTTGTCATGATGGACCCATGGGGGGACATCATAGTCCAAACTACACCGCCAAAAAGGTGTTTGATTCCGGGTTCTATTGGCCCACGATCTACAAGGATGCCCACGAGTTTGTCAAAACCTGTGATGCTTGTCAGCATCACGGGAATATTTCTAAGAAGGATGAGATGCCTCAAAACGCCATCCAAGTCTGTGAAATCTTTGACATCTGGGGCATTGATTTTATGGGACCATTCCCGTCTTCACGAGGGAATAAGTATATACTCGTGGCTGTCGATTATCTGTCCAAATGGGTTGAAGCAAAGGCTTTACCCACGAATGACGCCCGAGTTGTTGTAAAATTTTTGAAAGCTCTTTTTGCCAGATTCGGAACTCCACGTGCCATAATCAGTGATCGTGGTACACATTTTTGCAACGATCAGTGTGCAAGAGTCATGCAAAAGTACGGTGTCACTCACCGTCTTTCCACTGCATACCATCCCCAAACAAGTGGGCAGGTGGAGGTTACCAATCGTGGCATTAAAAGAATTCTGGAGAGGACAGTAGGAGAAAACCGTGCCTCTTGGTCGGACAAACTAGATGATGCTCTATGGGCTTTCCGTACAGCTTACAAAACACCCATTGGGTGCACTCCATACAAGCTGGTTTACGGGAAAGCGTGTCATCTACCGATCGAGCTAGAGCACAAAGCCTACTAAGCCTTGAAACATGCCAACTTTGACCTTAAGACAGCGGGTGATCACCGCAAGGTTCAACTAAATGAATTAAACGAACTTCGTGATCATGCTTACAAGAATTCTTTGATCTACAAAGAAAAGATAAAGAAGATCCACGACTAAAAAATTAAAAACCGCGTTTTCAACGTTGGTGATCAAGTCCTTCTTTTCAACTCAAGATTGAAGATTTTCTCGGGCAAATTAAAAACCCGTTGGTCTGGGCCTTTCACTATCACCAAAGTCTTTCCATATGGAACTGTCGAGTTATCTCAGCCCGACGGTCCCAACTTCAAGGTGAATGGTCATAGGTTGAAGCACTACTTTGGAGGGTACATACCACCCATGGTTGTCCCGGATCTCCAAACTTTCCCCACGAACCAATGAATTCGGGGATCGAGTCAAGCTAGTGACTCGGTGAACAAAAACATTAACATGCACATGGGTTTTCACCCATGTTTCTGACTTCTCTCTTCTTTCTAATAAAGTAACGGGAAGAGGGCAACCTCTTCTATATCTTTTGTCTTGTGGTTGTTGTGTTTGTATAGGTGATTGTTCCCGATGCATGAAGGCTCTCGTGCTCATATTTTTGTCCGTACTTCATAAAAGCTTCATCGTTCAAGCAATCTGATATCCTTTACTAACATTATCTTTTGGCATAATTAATAAATGGCCTTAGATACAAAGTAGGATTACCCTCGCCTTTGAAACATTGAGGACAATGTTTAACTTTAGTCTGAGGGGTATCTTCGATTTGACTTGCACCTTTCATGTGCCGTTTACTCATGCAACTCCGTTTTTCTCAAAAATCCAAAAAAATTGAAAAATTTTCATCAAAAAGCACCAAAAAAAAAAAAAAAAAAAATTGAAAATTTTTCTGCAAAAATATAATAAGTTTTGACACTTTGTTCTGACTTTCCGCTAGGTAGAGTAGGAATAGAAATTTTGACCTGACTGGGCACATTGAGCCCTAGCTGTTCCCTTAACTCTGTGAGGCTAAGCGTTCGCAAATCTCATTTCTTGAGGTAGTGACCATCCGATTACTAGATTAATTGACTAATCGCGCCAGCAAGCTAGTGTATGACTTGGTGACCATCCGTTATGCAAATAACGCGCCAGCGAGCCAAGAAGTGCACTAGTGACCATCCGTTAGTTGAAGTGTCGAAATATTCGTGCCAGCGAGCTACTAATATAGAGTTTGTTTAGAAGTTAGATGCTAAGCGTGGCGTAGTTGGTTCTCTTTAAAGCTCATCGTAGGTACTTGTTGTAACAATTCGCAATTTCAGGTTAACTTTCATTCCCGAAAATTTCACTATTCACTTTTTACTATTCACTTTTACTATTCACATCCGAAATTTTTATTTCATATTTTCGTAAGTTAAACTATTTTAATGATAATCCGAGAATTTGACACTCGTCGGATCATTTCTGCAAAAATCACAAAGCCGTGTCCGAGATTTACTTTTAGGTTTAAACGTCCTTCCAGCATCCCGATATATCCATAAAACATTATAAACAATAGAAATATGATTTTCTATCATTTTATGACAATTCCAAAAATTTTGGAATTTTACGTTTTTCAGTTCAGCGTTTTACGCGAATTACGCGTTTTAGACCCGCGTTTCCAGTTTTTTTAGCAGGGTTTTAGCACCCGATAGAACCTACCACTCATTTTATATTTTATTATGGAGTATATTGACATGTTTGACCATACTTTCAAGTTTCATATTTTTAGGATACCCGGTTTTACGTTTCGTGACTTAAAAACTTACGGTTAGCAATTTACGGAGTCAAAACTAGCTACATACTTAGGATATTATCATCCAAAGACCATGACTACTCATCTAGTCACCCTATCCATATACAAACCGACTTAGGAGGGGGGGGGGGAGTCACCATGTGTGGTTAAATCTTGACCATTGATTCTTTAGATCATTTTAATTACAACTTGGTCACCAAGTTTAGGAAGCTTACTAGTTACCTTCCTAACCTCCTCATTTTTAGTATAAAAGCAAGCTCATGTCTTCATTTATTCATCATTCAAACGCCACAACCTCAATACCTAGCACCATGATCCTTTGATCTTCATTATACAAGTTACACTACAAAGTTCAAGGTCTTAGTATTCTCTACCTAGTTCTTAAGTTTGTTTGGTGATTCCATGGTTGAATTAAGAGCTACACAAGGGTACTAGGGCTGAAGTTAATGGGTTTTCACAAGGGTTATATCAAGGCTAGCAAGGGTTACAAGAGTTATGGTGAAGGGTTTACAAGCTTAGGTTTAGTGTCCTAGTTCTATACTTGACTTCCTTTCTTTAGAAAGCCAAAAGTTGTAAGCAAACCCTAACATACTCCTTGCTTAATTATCATTTTCATGCTCTTTGTGTTCCTTTCATGCTATATATGTTCTTGTTATTGTGTTCATGATGTTTAAAAATGGATAAAACAAGTATTGGTATACATATGTTAACTTATAACAAGTAAACAATCAAACTAGTGACTTTTATGGAGAACCACGACCAAAATAGTACAACTATGATATTTGACACTTACTTACTGTTAAAGAGGACTTAACAAGGAAAACATAGCAATTTGAATCACCCAAAACGAGTACACGAGTCAAAAGATACGACCATAAGAAGTTAGCGAAACCAAAATGGCAAAACTGCCTATACCCTACTATTTTGCATTCTGCCAATTTGAAAGTCACCCTTCTGGTCCGATTCATCAAAAAGTTAAAACACGAAAGTTGTCCGGAACGACGTTTTCGTTCAGGAACAAAGAAGCTCGAGCCCTGAAAACGCTTTCTGACTGATAATTTTCTTCAAATTCTTAACAGCCCATTTTTAGACCAAAGTCACTATATAATAGTTATGATTTACTAAGACCAAGAGGTCTAATGACCTAAAGCCAAGACCACAACCATGGCTAAAGCCAAGGTTGAGTCTCAAGACTATGGTAACAATGACCAAGGTCACGGCAAAGCCACGGCTAAAGACCATATAACTTTTAAAGATCAAAACTTATATATATGTTATCAAATACTACAATAGTAGGGAGCCTCATGTGAGGAGTTCATTAAGTAAGCCGTCGAGATGAGTTGTGGATTTACGAATTAAAGTGTCCTGGCTCCTCGAACGTTTACTCCATGACTTCTGAATTATGTCGGCCTGAACGGTAGTAAAAGATATACAACCTATACATGTTTCATAAACCACTTATATACAAAGACTTACACTATATACTAAGTACTACATCATGAACATTATGCAAGACGTATATAGGCAATTCTTCGTATTCTTAGACGTTACTCCAAACCTAAGTCGCAACGTTCTATTATAGGCTGCTCTTAGAGACTTTCGCGATTCGACTACCACTATCATTTCTCATTACATAAGCTTAAGGTGAGTCATAGCCCCTACTCTTTTCATACTTGTTTTAACTCTTGGGGGGGATACATGCTCAACTACTTGCTTACTTGTACAAATACTCAAAACATTTATACTTGATTGTGTTATACTTGATTGGCATTATACTTGAATGCGTTATACATGATAATTATACTTGATTGCGTTATACATACTTGTTACACTATACTTGCTTAATTTAAATACAAGATTTGTATTTACGTACATACACAATACTCTATGCTGTCAAAGGAGAGGTATTAATAGTACTAGTATGGGCCTACACCCCCCACCCAAGTCCAAGATTCGAGACGTTGGGTGACATGTACTATTTGGGATGGTGGTTCCCCGCCTATGGGTCCAAAATGACGTGACCATGAGTGAATATAATCCTGAGAAACTATATATTAGCAGTGGGTTGTGAACACACAGGTTACCAGTCTCTTATGGCGGGACTTGTAACTGAGTGGATTCTCAATGCCTTTGCTGTGTGAACATTCTTTAAGGCTTTTCAACTGTTTTAAGACAAACTCTATGAACTCACCAACCATTGTGTTGACACTTTAGCATGTTTATCTCAGGTTAGTAAGGCGATAGCTAGTGCGTGGAACTTAGAGTCAAGCTGCATACTCTGAAGACTTACGCTTTTATCATTTACCATTCAAAACTTTGTATACATTTATGTATCATACTTTGGAATCTCATGTTTGTAACTTTGAATTCATTAATCGAATGGTAACTTTTCAAAACGTCTCATTTAGAGTTCGTTTTCTATAACTTGTACTTTGTATTATGAAGTAGCACCCCAGTGACACAGTCTTCCGCTGCGGTATTTTGGGGGTGTTACACTTGTGGCTTTTTGCTCCCACAAAATTGTCTCACCCTATATCTGTAAAAATAATAATTAAAGACATTATGTTCTGACGAAACTTAGTTTTGTATCTTCTTAAGAGAATCTTTGTTTCAAAAGTTGGGTACACATCAATGTGTGAGGTCTTGATCTTAAACCTTTGAGTCCTCATTTCAGTGTAGAAATCCAAGTGAAAACTCCGTTATATATGTAAAGTTATCCATCCCTTCTTCAAAAAAAAAAAATGTCTGTGTTATGAATAAGAGTGAGTTATGTGCTTAAGTGTTAGATAAAAGTTGATGGCGCGTGAGGTGCATGTACAGGGTCCTAGACCAGATACATGAGGTGCACGTGTATTTCTCCTCAACTAATGTCTATGAGTCTACCCGAATCCCAACTCTTTGATATGGACCTCATTTTTAAAACAATGATTCTCAAGAAAAGATAGAAAACTACTTAGCGTCTTAATATGGTATCTTTATCGGAATAAAAATTATCGAAACGAGAAAATATGAAGAAACTCATCTCTCACCAAAAATAAAATAAATAGAGGAAAATAGGAAAATGGGAGCCAGGAGTTTTACACAAGTAACTTCCATGAGTAGTGTTAGCATCTAACTTGTAATTCAAGCTATGACTTCGTTTTTACGTTTAGCATGGGAATTGGTGAAAAATCAGGAACGATGAATTCTATCCGTATGGACACTTTTGTGTTTTCTACTCTGTGACCCTAAACGTTATTGCAAGATGATGAAAGTCAAAACAACCCGTCACCCAACAAGTGTAAAAAGTATGTAGATATTAGTGTAGGAAATAAAGATGAAAAACGAAGCGTTCTCTGAAACAAATGATTTTGTACTCTCTTTTGAACATTTTGCAACTTCTTCAACATTAGTAGAAAGAGTTATGAAAGTTATTTATCTCGGAGGGCGTGAAATGATCCCATTGCGTGAGGACACGCCAATACCTTAGTCAGGGGGGATTTGGTGTGTGCTTATTCACACACCTTTTTCTGTCCATTTTAAGACCAAAACAGACACAAACTAACCATAAATGCCAAAGATATTGTGTTTTTGTGTTTATGATCGTGCAGGAACAGATATTTCAGAAATTGGCACAAATCAGGCCAAAAAGGACAAAAACGAGCACGAGTTTGGAAATTGTATCAAAAAACCAAAGCCGAGGAAGCAAATTACCACTTTTTGAGCTCAGAATGTCAAAACATACCTTGGAGAATCATCAAATGCCAAAAATAGTCCTTGGAGCAAAAGTTTGAAAAATTGGCAGAAATGGTCCCTCAAGTTTAAAAATTGACAGAAATGGCCTCTGAGCATTTGATTTTGGAAGAAAAAGTCAACACTAGTCCTTGGAGTTCAAAAATTGCCAAGTTTAGTCCCTGGGTGAAAGATTTGAAGAAATCACACATTTGGTCCCTGAAGTTTCAGATTTGGTAAGATTAGTCCCTAAGATATTCAAATTTGGAAAATATCAACAAGGTCCTTGTAATATTCATCCTTGGCAGGAAATACCCTTGGAATACTTTGGAACAGTTGCAAGATCAATCCCTAAATTTTTAGCTTTTGCAACTTTGGTCCATGTGATTAAACTACACCAAACGGACCCAATTTTATTACTAAGTCCAACACAACACACCACCCTTTTATCCAAATCCATTATCCCAAATCCACTAGGACCATCCAACTCCAAGCCCAGTTACAAACCACCCACAGCCCTTTTCTCGTTTTAATAATAAAAACGGGTCAAACATGCGTTGACCACTCCTCCCTGTACACCCTTCCCTCCCACTTGCACCTGTAAAACCATCACCTCACCTCCCCCCACCATCCTTGTCACTTCCACCGCCCACTCCACCATCTACCTAACGAGACAACCATAATTAATTCCACCACCCCCCACAGGCCCGAATTGGTAGTTTTTTATTTTGGCGCTAAAATGCTCCAACGGTCAAGATCAAATTCTACTCATCCAATGGTCCTAATTAATGATGGGATTTGCTCAGAGACACTCAAGGAACCCTAATCTTGTGCTATAAATAGAGGAAGAAGCAAGAGAGAAGAGTGTGTAGTTTTTTAGATAATTTCCATGTCGTTTTTTATGTAAATTTCCATTTCAGTTGCAAAATAGTGTTTAAGTTGTATTCTTAAGCTTATTAATGTATTTCTAAGTTATTTCAATAAACAATCTCGGTGTTCTTGTTAAATTTTAGTTTAAGCTAATTTTCATGAAAAATCTCATTCAAGTACAAATGTTGTTGTTTCTATTCCATTTAGTTACCTAGGTTACTTATAAGCTTTCCATAAAGTTCTGAAAACATAAAACTCAGTTTAATCAAGAAAATACAAAAAACTCAAAAATACAAAAAAATAAGAAAAAAAATTCAGTGATAAATAAAAAAAATCATTGAAGATGGTGAAGAAAGCTGGAGCAGGGTAAATTTTGGATGGCCTTGGGTTAGTGGTTCTGTGGAGAACCTATAGGTGTGATCTTGGTCCTTGGTTCTTGGTATTTGGCAGGATTGCACTTTGTAAGAGTTTTCTCAATTTCCTTGTTTCACTGTTCATATGCTTATTACTGCTTAATTTTAGTTCCTTTGTGCTTATTTGGTTATTGTTAGTTATAATATTGATTAAAATCAATAGCTTGTTAACTAGTATTTATAGTTGCTTATATTTTCATTTGTCACTGTTAAAACAGCTTGTTTATGTTCCCTTGGTATTTGTTGTTATCTCTGGTATTTTCATGCTTAAAAGTGTTTATCTCATCATTAATCAACCTTATGATTCAGTAGCATAGGTAAAATAAGTCATTTGCATTGAAAATCTCATTTACACAATTTTAAGAGGGTGTTTGGATATCTGTGTTAACCAGTGTATGTGTGGCTTTCAAGAGTTGAAATCAGTTCAGTCATGCTTCCTTAGGTAATATTAGAGTAGAGAAACCATAAAATTAGTAGTCTATTAGTTAAAAAGTCAAATTAGCTTATATATCTCACTTGATCATTCACTATTATTTTTTTACTTAGTATAATCATTCATATTAGTATAATAATTGTGTAAGTAGCTTAATTCAGTTGCATATTAGTTTAGTATCACATATTTAGTCATTTTAGATCATTAGAAATCAACAAAAGTCAAACTTGGTGTGTTCTTAAAAAAAAGTCAAAATCTCCTATCTGTCAAAATGGCCAAATATTCCAGATCATGCACAAGGTTATTTATGGATTGGAAATAAGAAATTCTTGTGGATTTGGGTTATTTGGTTGCTTGTGTATCTTTTTCAAAAAGAAAATCCAATTTTAGAACTCATTTGCTTATAAATAAGCTTGTCTCAATGTGCCTGTGTAGCTTTTGACCTCCCCTGTACCAGACTTTATCCCCATTTTCATTAGCTTCCATAGTGCTTATTAGTGGGCTCCACCTTTTGTTCCTTAGCTTTTTGGAAAGCTCACCAGCTCATCTTGTTGGACCAATGCTTATTTTGCACCCTTGAGTACACTGAGTACTCAGTGTTTGCACCTAACTTCACAAGCTCACACCTAATTCGTTAGTGGACCCCACTCTGTGATTTTTAGCTTATTGAGTAGCTTATCAGGTTGGCTTGTTGGTTCAAGTTTCACTTTGGACCCCCAAGCTTATTTGTGGGCCCCACACAGGCCTGTAGTTTGTCCCATTTCACCTTATTTGTTTGTCAGTTTTTGGATTTGCTTATTTGCTTATTTGAGCTTTTTAGTTTGTTCCTTTGTACTTCCTAGCTTATTTCCAGTGTGTTTAGCTTGTTTCAAGTTAATTTTAGTTTTGGTTTTGAGCTGGTAGCTTGTTGATAGCTTTTTCATCTCACAAATTTTCATTTCAAACCAAAATTCTCACTAATAAGAACATAAGCTTGCACAGAGCTTATTCTTGAGCTTTAAAAAATTTTGTTTTTCCAAAAGTTTCATATATTCAGTAGTAAAATAGTTTTGTAAAAGAAAAATAAAAAAATCATCACTTTTACTAAAGTGATAGCTTCTATTTAAGAAGTTTTAGCTTTTCAGCTTATTTTCCAACTTTTTCATTAAGCACTTAGTACTTTTTATATTTTTCCTAGGTTTCTACACTAGCATAGTATTTATATAAAATTTTTCATAATTATCTCTTTTCATTTAGTATTTATAATAATTAATATTAATTAAATTAGTTTTAATTCAAAAATAAAAAATAAAATCCTTTACTATTTATTTTTAATCACTAGCATCTTTTTATATTTTTTCTAGCTCTTATTAATTATAAAGTAGTTTTAGAAAAAGTTTCATAATTATCTGTTTTAAAGTTTATTGGCAACAGGTCGACACGAATTTAGTATTATTAATAATTAATATTATTTTAATTAGTTTTAAGTAAAAAAATCAAAAATAAATTTTCCTTCTACTTATTTATAAGCAATAGTACTTTTTTACATTTTTCCTAGCTTTTATAAATTATAAAGTATTTTTAGAAAATAGTTTCATGATTGTTACTGTTCATTTGCTATTTTTCTTAATTAGTTTAGTTTAATTAGCTTTTAATTAGTAATTAAGTAAATAATTAGTAAAATAGTTTAATTATAATTTTTATAAACTTTTTATAATTTTAGGATTCCTGTAATGGTTAATTAGTTTTATAAAAAAAATTTCATATTTTTCTAAGTCATTTTAGTATTTTTCTTAAATTTAAATTAGATATAAATTAGTTTTTATTAATTATTAAATAGTTTAAAATAGTTTTTAATTAATAATAAATAATAAAATAGTCAAAAAAAATAATTTTCTTTTTAATTAAATTTTCTTTTAATATTAAGTTTGTAAAAGTTTCATTTTCACCCCCTGTAGTTTTAATTTGTTCATATATCACCTTTTTATCTGTCTGTAATCATATCTGATTTTTACTTTGGTTTACGTTTTTATAAATCTGTAATCTTGTGATTATTAATACCGTTTCATTATCTAAATATCAAGCAATCAGTAGTGAAATAAAATCCAAATCATTATTTGATACTATTCCCAATCACTGTATCCCTCAGACGTTTTCCAAACACAATTTCAATCTCGTTGGGACTTAACGACCCGGGGATTTCCCTGTACTTCCATGGATTTTATATCTTGCACTTTCTCTCAGATTTGACGTGTTGACCGGTTAGTTTGGGAGGAGTCAAACATATTAATGATAATGCTTACTGTGTTATTTTTAGTCCATTGTTGTTGAATTATTGGGTTTATTATAATCCGTCAAAGCACATATTTAGGTTGTCATTGCAACATCTTGTATCAGTCAAGCACCGCAAAACCAAAAGCATGAAAACACACTTCTTGTCCTTGCAATAACAAAAATATGTTACAAAACCTACATTGCTTACAACACTGATAAAGATTTGTTCTTGGATAAAACCTAAATTGCTACATTGCTCACAACAATGTTACTAAACATATTTCGTAGATTACCAAATGCTTAGTTCTTTAAGCATAAAACAATGACAAAGAAAATGATATAAAAGACCAAACCAAAAGCAACCAAAAATGTATCATACACACCTTTGACTCCTTCTTGAAAGCCTTCAAGTGCTTGTACATTTCCTTTATTGGAACATATTCACTACCCATGTCAATTTTACCTTCCTAGCATGTTGTTGCTTACCAAAGCCGTTGTTTAGACTCTTCAATTGTTGGTTCTCGACATACAATGAGTAAAAAAGATCTTTGTAGTATTCACAAGGTAATTCTGGATCTAGAAAACCATAAACACCACACTTCCTATCTTTATCCTATAAACACCAATTTAACAGAATTAGAAGTCAAAAAAGTTGATTTCGAAAAGGTTAAAAATTAGGGAAAAATAACTACATACATATATTGGACAAGTCTTGAATCTTCGCTCCGGGTTCCATGGAGTCCACGAAACTTTCTCATCGATTTCAAGCTCACAATCATAGTGAGTCCTTTTGTGGATGTTCAGAATGCTTTTACGGTTCGAACGGGATGAGGAAGAGGATGAATGCATGGTTATGAAGGTAGATTCCAAAAAAAAATGGTGTGGTTTAATGTGTTTTTAGAGGTTTGGTTTGACCTAAAATGAATAAGGGATGAAGAAAAGTGGAATATATAAAGAGTTTTTATTTATTATTATTATTATTATTATTATTATTATTATTATTATTATTATTATTATTATTATTTTAATGACATGGACAATAATAAATGACATAGCTTGTAATTTGCTCCAAGGTGGCAAACAACCGGTTGCCCAGTAAAATAAGGAAAAAAATTATGAGGCCTAAAATATGTGACTAATTGTGTTAGGCATAGTAAGGGGAGGGATTGAACCTCATTTTATCTGCCATATCAGCTTTCTCTCTCAAGTGATTAGTTGCCACAGTAAGGCGACCTACACTACAAAAAACACACCTTACAAAAATATTTTTTCTAAAAAAAAAAAAGAAACGATCTAGGTCATCCAAGCGACCTTAATCGCCCAACACACTCGATCGATCGACTAAACACAAAAGGGACGATCGTCTGTCAGTTAATGTGAAAAGCCTAATAGATGTAACAATAAATTATTGGTTTGTGAAGAAGTGGCACCCTGCCGTCCCCAATAGGTTGCTAACACATATGTTTATACATATTATTAGGTATACGAGTTAAGCATCGCAGCTCGTAAAATAATTCACAAAATTAAACAGATTTCAAATGAGCAAATATGTTTGTGTTTAGGATAAAAAAAGAATTTTTAGTGAATAGCCCTTTTCTCAAATATCACTGTTTATCACTTTTATCTCGTAAATTGAACAGATTTCAAAAGAGGAAAAAATATGTTTGTGTTTGGAAACTAGAACGATTAAAGGAAATTGGATATCATCATCCTCCATCTTCAGAACTCACTAATTCTATTTGCTCTGTTGCTTTCATTATTGTTTTATATGAAATATGAGATGAGATTCTGTTTGGTAGAACTCACTCTTACACAACCACCAAGGGAACCGCAACACCACGCTGTAATCAAGTTCACCCTCTTGCTAAGGTAACAAATACTCTATATATATATATATATATATATATATATATATATATATATATATATATATATATATATATATATATATATATATATATTTTCTCTATATATATATATTTTTTTTTATGGCTATAGAAGGTTGTACGTTGTTACTAGTGTATGAATTGTGAAAGTTTGAAAACGGGTAGTTTATATATAAAAGGTTTTGGATTCATGAATACGAATGTTTGATTTAGCATAAGTATGGTTATGTCGAATTATATTAAAAAAAAAATTACTGTAACTAATAATGAAATACTTTTAAAGAACTTGACAAACAATCTAATTATGAACAATATAACTAAAAGAAATTCATTGTTAGTTTCTTACATCTAATGACCATAAATATCCAACACAAATGCCGAAATAAGAGCCTTGGTTCACATAGCTACTACATGATAGTTACTGTTTTCAATAGAAATTTGGAACAACTCAACAAGACCTCGTGAACCAAAGTTTAATAAACAAAAAATGAAACAACCGTCGTCCAATCAACTCAAACAAATAAATGTGAAGTAGGTAGATCTAGAAAAGTAGTAATTTGAACTTTGTGATTTGGAAACTAAATTGGCAACTGTAGTTGTTTAGTTAAAATGAACTTGAGAAAGACCAACAAGAGTCTTTCCGAACAAAGATAAGGTGGTGGTGGAAGGCGAAGAAGTCGTGGGTGATGACAGACTTCGACAGAGCATAAGGTGGTGGCGAAGATCAAGGAAGTTGTTTTTTTAGAGTTATGGATAATATGAAAACATTAACGAAAAAAAAAAAAAAAAAAAAAAAAAACGTGTTTAGGAATAGGAGGACATCGATAAACAACATGAAAAAGATAAGAAAAAATCTAACCTAATCAAAATCTTCATAAAACTTATGATTACGACGTAAAATATGAACAGATGGTGTTTTCTATCGTATTGCAACCTCACATAAAAAGGGTAAACCTGTATTCCATGATAAATAAGCATATGTATTACACACAATCGTTTTAGTCAACGTGCATCTTAAATGAGGATGATAGTGGGGAATTCATAGCGAAATGCACTATCGAGAGTATTTGGGGTGTGTTTGCTTGATGGGTTTTGGATTTGAAGAACGAAGCCAAAGTTATAAAACAAGTTTGGTAGGTGATAGACTGTTAGTGGGTTTTAAATTTTGGAGTAACACCTAAGTATTTGCTTTCTTAAAATCCTTATACAATTGCCAAGATTTTGAAAGTCTTTCCCTAAAAAATGAGCCATTTTTCTTCTCAGCCACATATTTGAGTCTAGCAAGTAGTGTTTTTCCAAAAGTCACAATATTTAGTGGGACCTTTTCTTGTTAATATAATAATATCTTTTAAAATAAAAAAAGTATTATACCAACAATATATTTTTTCTCTTACTTTTTGAGTTTTTTCTAAAACTTATATCAAATCCAAATCCATATACAATTCCATTAACAAACCAAACGGACCCTTAGTGCTTCACATGTATTCTATTCTTTGGCCTAGTACGAGATGCTAGGATATGTGTATAACAAGTACTAAAGGCGAATACATGTGAATGGTGTTTATGGCCGTAACCGAACCGGACGAACACGGATGAAGGCTTGTTTGTGTTTGTTCGTTTAAGTTTAACTAGACAAATGAACGACCATGAGCGCTAAATGGAAGAATTCTCTTGTTCATGTTTGTTCGTAAGAAAATGAGGTTGTTTATTTTATGTTCGTTTATTAAGGCGCTAAACTAACATATATGAACGGACATAAATGAACATATATGAAAAAGCACAAAACAATTAAAAACAGATAGAGTATATCATTTTTTTGTTTGTTCTTTTGTTTTAGCATGCATGTTGCACTAAAACTGTCTAATATATGCTACTTGTCCCACTCTTTGAACTATCGTGAAAGGTCCAAAGAAGGGTGAGAACTTGTTTTGCTTTCCCTTCCTCACTGACAATTGCCTGTAGGGCTGCAATTTAAGATACACCTAGTCACCACATTCATATTCCTTATCTGTTCTATGCTTGTCTTGATGAGATTTCATCCTGTCTTGAGCCCTTTTGATATGGAATTTCAAAGTTTCCACAGCTTCTTCTCTTTCCCTTAAGGTCTTGTCCACTAATTCCACCATACTTTCTCCCCCAATATATGGAATGTGGACAGGTGGTGGTTTACCATACACACAGCTTCATAAGTATATGGGCTTTAATAAAAGACCAAAACTTAATTAAAACACAAATAATGTAAATTTTGCAACATATGCAGATAATTAAAAATAATAAAATCATTAATAAAATTATTAAAAATATATAAATTATACATATTTTATACCAAATATATATAATTTTTAAATTTTTATATAGAAAAGTTCAATCCGCCTAAGCGCTAGGCGGTGGTCGACCGCCCGACTAGCGCCTAGCGAGTTTTGCAACCTTGAGGAGTAGTATGAATAGGTGTATGGTAGTTTGTGCTGTAGCACCATTCAGCCAAAGGTAACCACTTACACCAGTGAGTAGGTTGCTTACAACGCATACATCTAAGGTAGCATTCTAAGCCCCTATTAACCACTAGAGTTTGCCCATCTGACTATGGATGATATGCAGTACACATACTCAACTCCACTTTTAACAACTTAAACAATTCCTTCCACAACAAGCTCTCTGACACAATATTCTCATACAACCCATGCAGTTTGTAGATTTTGTCTAAGAACACTTGAGGTACTTAGTAAAAGGGTGAGATAGGGCCATAAAGTGGGCATACTTACTCAACGTATCAACCACCACAAATATGACTTCTTTACCTTGTGACTTTGGCAGGCCTTCAATAAAGTCCATAGAAATACTTGTCCCTGTAACTGGCTTGGATAAGCTTCCAAATTAGGCTTACATCTTTGACATACCTCACAATTTCTCACCCAATTCTTGATTTCTTTCCTCATCTTCTTCCAATAGAACATAGAACACAGCTTTTGAGTTGCCACCTTGACCCTGAATGACCACCCAGTGAGCCACCATGGACTCCAGCTAACAACTCGCCTCAAATTGTCATCATTTCCCACCATTAGCTTGTCCTTCCCCGTCAATTGATTGTTAGACCAAGTATAATGACCCAACACATTTGCATTGGCCTGCAACTTAGTAATTAAATCCTTCAATGCCTGATCTTGCTCCCAACTTTCCACTATCATAGAGTTCTGTAGTAACACTTGAAGTACTGATAATGCTCAACAACTCAGCAGGATTTTGCCTTCTTGACAAAGCATCAACAGTCACATTGCCCACCCCTTTCTTGTACATTATCTCATAGTCAAACCCATGAACTTTTGGCAACCATTTCAATTGATCAGGTGTGGTATTATCTGATCCAACAAGTATTTCAAGCTAACATGGTTGTTTTGATCTTGAAATGCCTGTCCAAAAGGCATCCCCTCCATTTTTCTAAAGCCTGCATCACTGCTAGAAACTCCTTTTCATAAGTGGACATTAATTGGTGTTTGGCAGATAAGGTTTTACTTAAGAAGTTAAGAAGGCTATTGGATGACCTTCTTGAAGTAGCACTGCACCTATTCCTACACCAGATGCATGTGTTTCTATGGTGAATTCCTTGGTAAAATCAGGCAACCTTAAAGCATTAGTCACAGCTTGTTTAAGGGCTTCAAAAGCTATTCGTGCCTCACTGTTCCAAGCAAATCCCCCCTTTTTTCAAAAGTTGAGTCAATGGTTTACTTATCAAAGCATAACCCTTAATGAATCTCCTATAATAGCTTGTCAAGCCAAAAAATCCCCTCAATTGTTTGATATTGACGGGAACAAGCCATTCTGCCATGGCTGGATCGGACACTCCCTCTTAGGATATTACATGACCGAAGTATTGGAATGTAGAAGGGGCATTGGTCAATCCAAATGGCATGACCAAGAATTCATAATGGCCTTCATGGGTCCTGAAGGCTGTCTTTGGCACATCTTCTGCATTCATTCTTATCTGATGGTACCGTGACCTTAAATCCAGCTTAGTGAACAGTTTAGCCTCATGTAACTCATCAATCAACTCCTCTATGATGGGTACTGGAACCTGTCTTTGATGGTTTGTTTGTTTAATTGCCTGAAATCCACACACATCCTCCAAGTAGTATCCTTCTTCCTGACCATAACAATTGGTGAAGCAAAAGGGCTTTGACTTTTCCTTATCACCCCAGCCTCTAACAACTCCTTTACCATGCCTTCAATAGCATCCTTCTGGTTTAGTGGATGTCTATAAGGCCTAATGTTATCATCAACCAAGGGAATCCTATGACCCCAATGTGGATAACCACTGTATGCCTAACACCATTTCACAGCCACCCAATGGTAATAGCATCACATCAGTGCTAAACACAGTATTGCCAAACTGCCATTGAAAATTCTTACACTCCGAGGTGGTCATCAACTTATTTCCATTAGCCAGTGTGACTGCCAATGGTCCCGTGGTTCCAATTGGACACCCTAACTTCTGAGCCACTTGCTTGTCGAAGAAGTTATGTGTTGAACCACATGCTATCAAAATTTGTACCATATGCTTGCCCACAGTACCTACCACTCTCATGGTTTGAAAATTGGTAGTACTAGTCAAAGCATGTAAAGAAATTTGCGGTTGTACTTCCTCCTCCATACCCTCAACTCTGTTTTCTGTGTTTCATCCCATTCCTCTTGCTCAAAATCCTCTTTATCAGGCAACACTTCCAAGGAAAACAATTGTTCTTCCACACTTATGACCAGGAACATATTTCTTGTCATAATAGAAACACTATTTTAAGGCTCTTTTTTCTGCGTATTCTTTTTAAGTTAACTTTTTCCTTGTAGAGTGTTTGGTTTTGCATACACCCCCGGAACCAGTTTTTGGCAATGCCAAAGTAGTATTTGGTTTTACATTCACAGTCCCATTTCTAAATCCATAAGCAAACTTATCATTGAATCTAGATACAAGAGTGGGTACCTTGTTTTCAAAGCAATCAAGGTCTGTTCTTGCATCTTGGCCATGTAGAACACATCAGTCAAGGTATTCAAAGTGAACATCCTGATCTGCATGTCTCATCCTTTAATCCACCCAAGAACAAGAACAAGAACAAACTGATGGAGTGCTTTTCATCTAAATCCACCATGTTCAATAATGCTTCAAACTTTTCTTGGTAATCCTTCACAATTCCAACCTACTTCAACTTTTTCAACTCCATTAATGGATCTTCAAGATTGTATTGAATCTTTTCAAGACCTCTTTCTCATAAACCTCCCATGGACAATCTTCACCAAACCTCCTACAAAATTGTTAATGCCATATTAATGCCTTATCATAGACATGCATGGATACCAACTCAACCTTATCTCCCTCCTAATGCCATCAATCTTAAAGAATTGCTTGCATCTGTAAACCCATCCTTTCACATCTTCTCCATTGAATTTAGGGAATTCAAGTTTTGACATTCTACCATATCCTCCACCCCCATTTCTTGTATGGAAATTTCCTCGCTATTATAGTTTTGACTGTGTTACTTGTTCCTTCCCCATTTTTCAACCTATTAATTTCTTGATTAATGGCATTTTGACTAACCAAAAACCCAGTTATACCATCTTTGATTTAAAAAAATTGCATCTCCGAGTTCATTAACCGCTAACTGCAAAGACTCCATGGTAGGAGCAGCAGTCATGATATTATTGTTTCTTGTGTTCACCATACTATTGGTATCACTATTACTCATCAACTACGGAATAATGACTACCAATCCTGTTCTTGATTACTCAACCCTGATCAGCTTGTTCAAGAATAGAAAAATTAACCACTAATGGGCTATTCTTGTGACCGTACAATTGGTTAACACTAATCCGATGTAAAAGAACTGATTTCGCCGGAATAGTAACTGTATCTCGCCGGAATTTGGCTAGAGAAGATAACCAGAAATTGAAAATCAAGAGCCAAGAAAGTGCTCTGATACCACTTGATAGACACCAATAGGGATCAACTAAGATCCGTTAAAGGATTCTAATTGGTTTAATCAATCCAAGAAATAAGAAAAGATTGATGAAATGACAATTAGTTATCAAAACTGTTATTTAATGAATTGAATGATTACAAGAGAAGAGAATTTGGAAATTCTGTTACAAGCTAATAGTACAAGTAAAAGTATTAACAACTTTTTAAACTATACATTTCCCGCCAAAGTTAGTTATGGATTGCTGCAGTGTGTCACGTGCACCTCACACGCCTGGTAAAACCATTTGTGTGCCCCTCACGTGCCAAGCAACTTAGCTAACTTGTTGACCCTTTGACTGCTTATTAGTAGCTTATAATGGGTCTATGAGCAAATATAAGTATGTCTTAAGGATGTAGCAAAAATCATAGATGAATATATCTATACGACTTGATAACTAAAGGCAAAGGTAAATATGTATACCTGATGCTATTAAAATCGCCTAAAAAGCATAAATGAAACTAATTATGAAATTTTTACGTAAAACGCGAGGTTAAATATGTGAAGTGAGGCTACTAAAATCGTCTCAAAAGCTTAATAGAATGTATCTCTGAATCACTATAATTTAACGCGATGCAGTACACAAGGTTACTATAAATAAGGCTACTATAAATCACATAGAAAGTCTAGAAGTAAACCTACCATGTTACAAGAAACCACCTACTATGTGTGAGGTCTCAAGTTCAATTTCTGCTAGGTGCAAACAACCTCTGAAGTGGCTACGTCAACATCCTGAAACAGTGTGGCGGTAGGTTCAAACCATGTGGATTAGTCTGCTAAAAGGTCAGAAACCATGGTTACCCGAAAGAAAAAAAAGAAACCACCTTCTAACCGTCCGTCCATTCTAATTCTAGCTCTCCACACGTCCTATATCATAGGTCATGTCCTCGGACAGTCTATCCTCCCACCTAAGTTTTGGTCTACCTTTTTTTCCCAAGCCATTGACTACAAAAGCTTTGTTGATGATAGTTTCGGCTTCTAGTTCCGCTTTACAGAATCCATTCTGTATCATGTATTTCAATTAAATATGCCAACTTTTTAATCCTCCTATTGTGTGTACTAGACGACTTAATCAAATATGTGGAATTTCTTAATCTTTCTATTGTGTTTTACTAAATGACCAGTGTCATGTCAACATACATCATGTCAACATACGTTACGTCAACATACGTTACGTCAACATACGTCATGTCAGCATTACCTGCTAAACTTATGATTTAGCACATATAATAGGAAGATTAGGAAGTTGTTAGAGCAAAAGGTATCATGAAGCACCATATCTCTTCATTTGGGCCCCACCGTGTGCCACATCACGTTAAAATATGCTTTCACTCATAACACAAAACAAACTCTTCATTTGGGTCTCACCCACCCCCAATTTTATTTTCTTTTTCATTTACCAACGGATAGATTCTGAAATGTTTTTTTTTGTGCTTCACTTCCACGGCGAGCACCAAACGAAGAGTAAACGAAGAAGGGGGCTAGTGTGGTGAAGAGTAAACGAAGAGGTGCCACGTCAGAGTGAAGAGCTCCCCTCTTCACCGTACCGTTTACTCTTATAAATAATAAAATGTTCGCTACATGCTAAAAGATTTTGTGTGAAGTTGGATGCATATTTAAGGGATTATGTATTGGGAGGCTACCAAAGTATTAAACTTTTATCGTTTAGGCTACCCATTTTTCAAAACTAACTTATAGGCCACTGATTTATGTGTTTGCTTTCGTTTATACCAATTTTGGATATTTTTTTCACAAAAATCTTTGAAACGAGAATAAAACTAAATGTAACATATTAAAACAACACAAATAATTATTGAAATGTAAAATATGAGTTTTACTCATTATCTAAGTGTAACTTCATTTTAGTCAAAAGCAATTTTTGATAAATTAACTAATGTTTTATGTTTGAATTTCTAATTTTATTGTTTTGATATGTTAAACTTAGCTTCATCCTTCAAATTGTACAAATTTTTGGCAAGAAATTGAATGAGATCGGTATAAACGACAACAAACGCATATTTGGGAGGCCCATAAGTTAGTTTAAATAAATGGGTGGCCTAAAGGAAAAAAGTTTAATAGTTGGGCGGCCTCCGCAGACATAATCCCCATTTTTAACTATTTATCTTTAAAAAAAAAGAAGATTACATTTGGATTCGAGTAATATAAAGGTGGATTCGAGTAACATGACATTTAATTTAAGGCAATGCTAAAATAAATTAAAAAAATATTATGGTTTTTGTATATATTCGGAAGAAATAAATTTGGCCATAGATTTTATATGAGAAACATTTAATACAAAAGTGTAGGCACTATACTATATAACGCACATTGTAGTAGAAGATGTGCATAACAACTTGTGCTTTATTTTTTTTCGCCTACCTTCTCTATTACATGTGCTTTATTTCTAGTGTATTTCATATTCCTAGCATCAAGAAAGATGGGTTCTTCGAGTGAAAACATCGGTGGATAATCTTTTCTCATCAACATTTTTATTTATTTTTTTATTTTTTTATTTTTTTATTGTTGGCTATTTTCTTGAATGCTATAGTGTTTGATCTTCACAGTTTTTTATTTCGTGTTCAAAGTAGTTCTCGACTACTTCACATATGAGACTATTGGGAGACACATGGTCCTTTGTATTTTTGTTTGATATCTTTGTTTATATATTTCTTTGAATGTTTAAGATTGGAAGAACCTTTTCTTTCTGTTTTAAAACTGTGTTCTTAATCAATGTTCATATAAAAAACCTCATTCAAATTTGTAACCATAAAGATATATTTCAAATGCTAAATTCATACTGAATTTAGTTTGCATATGTAAGCTTTAGATTCATTCCTTTATTGCATTGTTTTCTCAGGATTTCCATGATGTGTTTGAATTATTTATTTGGGCTTTCCCCGTTATTTTGTTTCCGTAAAATCCGGCTTTCTTCTTAAGTTTGGGTTTTTCTTGATTAGTAATTTTGACGCAACATATAGGGTATGTTTGGCAAAAGTAGATGTTGCTATTGTTTGTGCTGGTGCTAGTGATGTTGCTGAGAAAAAAATTAAAATTGTAGCTTTTTTTGTCGTGTTTGGCAAACTGGATGTACTTTTAGATTAAAAGTGTAAAATGGCATAATTTGTGAAAAATAATCTCAATCAAATCTTTTAAAAGAAATGGTTTTAAGAACTTATTTTTCTAAAATAATCCACAATCTTTGTCACCCAAACAAAGATTATTTTTTGATCAAAGCTTATTTTTTAACAAAATAATCTTAAGCCTCCATAATCTCTCGCGCCAAACATACCCATAAAGGTCCGGAAAAATAATATTATTATCTTGGCTTTTGTTAAATTCCCCCACATTTAGTAAATTCATTGTAGTTTTTCGCATTCAATATGCACATAAATAAACAATGTACTCTTGTCATTATGCTGACTCCAACAATTTACTTTTGATTTTAGGTAATGACCAGGCTGATCTATCTCGTCAGCTGTGGAGTGAATGTGTTAGCCTCACTGTTAAAGTTCCTCGGGTTGGTGATAGAGTGTTCTATTTTCCCCAAGGACACCTTGAGCAGGTTTCTTTCTCTCTTTTTTAAGCCAGTGTGCTTCATTAATTGACATTTGCGATCTTATGTTTGAGTCATTAATTTGTAATCTTGGACTTGGACCACACTTAACACAGTTCATATTGTACAACTCTTAAATTTCAAACTTAAAACGATTTACTTTGAAATAGGTTGTGGCTTGCATGAAGGAAGGCCTGGCTAATAATGTACCATCCTATGACTTGCCTTCAAAGATTCAGTGCAAGGTTGTTGATGTCCGGTTTAAGGTATGCTCACTTTTTTTTAACCTTCAGTTAGTATATGGCCAATCCTTAAAACGTTTCTAACTTGTTTGCATTTTGAATTTTAGGCAGTACGAGGTAGTGAGGAAGTGTATGCTGAGATAACTTTGCTTCCTGATGTAAGGCTCTTAAGTCACCGGTGATCTTTATCACTTCGATTTCTATACACAGACTAAATTTGTTTTTCCCATTGTGAATTGGTTTGAAATTTGGATCATCTAGTGTGAAGAATCAGAGGGATCAAGCTCTGTAAGTGTTTCTGAAAAGGTTCCTGTGAGCTCATTTTATAAGGTTTTGACGTATAATGATGTAAGAACACATGGAGGTTGCGGTTTAACCAAGCGACATGTGAAGGACACTTTTCCACCTCTGGTATGTATTATCCTCACTGTCTAGGTGATTCATATGTCTTTAATGTTAGTAATATTTATATTATTGTTTATCCTTTCATTATCCATATTGTTTTTTGCATTAAATATCAAAATACTTTTTTAATTGTTCCATTTTAGTTAGAGTTAATGACTTAAATAGACCCAAAAAAAAAAAAAAAAAAAAAAAAAAGATTTCAAGCCTATAGACTTCGCGACTTTATATATATATATATTTGGATTTTTATTTTATTTTATATTTTTTTTCCAAATAGAGAAAATGGTCTATGCGATGTTTTAGTTATTGTATTACTCTATATGTTCCATTATTATTTTCCATGTTATCAATATTAAGATTTCTCAAAATAATTGTCAACTATTAAAAATAAAAATAAAAATTGTTTAAGTTTACCATATTACCATAATCAACTTTATCATTGTGAAAACACAATTATAACATTATATAATTGTCAAAGAGTAAAACTGGTTTTTTGTGACTTTTTCCAAACTCTAAATTGTAACTATTGTATTTTAAAAAATGTGTCTGTTTTGTGTGGTTGATAGTAAATTTGGACGGAGGGAGTATTGTTTAGTACTGTAAGACGTTCGAAGATGATTTTTTGTCCCGTTTAATTCATTTTGCAATCTAACCTAAGTCATTCAATATCGGGTTTCACTTTTAATATGGATATACAAATTTCATATGAATTTTTGTGTCTCGTCTAAATCATCTTTTAATCCATAGTATACATGTTTGTTAGCCATATTACTTTCATTTTTGTAGGACACAACTCGGCATCCAATGTCCCAAGAGTTAGTTGCTAAAGATCTACATGGTGAAACGTGGAAATTGCAGCACACCTATAGTGGTAATGCTTACCAATGGAATTCTTACAAGTTAAAAGCATTTTAACATTTTATTATATTAACCTTTACGTTAAATGATTGCATGTACTTATTGTCTTTCACATGAGATATGGTTTCACTTTTGAGTTTTGACTATAACCTTGTTACTTACACGATTAGATATTCCTTGAAGCTGAAAACTATATCGCAATGAATCTTAGACTTATTTAATACCTTAACTGAAAATGTGAAATAAGTTTACTGAAGCTCATCATTAGCTTGTTTCATTATCATAACACATTAAGTTGTTTTGAGTATCCAAATAGCTTTTTGCTTCACAACTTATATGTTCCAGCGTTTTTATGGAAGCCATGGTTGAGGAGCTTATATAAAAGAGCTTATCCAGCTCATAAGTTGATACGCTAATAAGCACAAGCTCTTTATGTTGTAATGTTGTGGTTGATGCGGTCCAATTTGAGAGAGTGGTTAATTCCTCAAATACTTTTATTGTAGTAATCACCTCCTACAGTTTTTACTAAATAAAACTTTAGGGACTATATAGACTTATTATTAGTCAACACAAATATATTTCATTTACTAACCCTTCCCATTAAAAGTATGTAGGGTTTTGGTGATGATAAGCCTTAATTTAATTAACAAAGACACAAAAAGCATCTAGGCACAAAAAAATCTGAATAATTGTCATCGAATGCTTTTCTACTTACCAAATACAGGTACTCTGAAGCGACATCTATTAGTGTCTGGTTGGAATAAGGTTGTCAGTGCGAAAAAGCTTGTGCGAGGAGACGCTTGCATTTTCATGAAAGGATTGTAAGCGAGGGGGATCTATCTCCGCATTTCTTTTTAACATTAACTTCATGCAGTTTTTAGCATGTATGAACGACGACCATGCATTTTCTTATGACAGGGAGCAAAATGAGTTGTATATTGGTGTAAGGCGAGCTCTTACTCAACAAAAATGGTCTACAGACATGGCTTATAAAAAACGGTCTACAGAATTGACTTGTGTCGATATGCAACGTGGCATACTACTCGAAGCTGATAGAGCCATCAGGACTAGAACACCCTTCACTGTATATTACTATCCGCAGTAAGTTTACCCTTATTTCCTTGAAATAAAGGTTAGGGGTTTCTTTTTTTCTTGCATAAATATCAATTTAGTGTGTAATTTTCCCTTTGTAGTCATTATACATTAATTTTTTATTATCTAAGCCATTCTAATATGGTTCTTTATTTAAATAATAAAATTGAAATTTCCTTTCAATATAAGGTAAAAATAAAAATATGGTTTTTTCCCATTTTGGACATTTTTTAAGGAAAAAACCGAGGTTCAAAAGATAAGAAGGTTATGATAATAAATATTGTGAAAACAAAATGAAAATACCAAGCTTGCCCAAAACCATTTTTAATGACTGGTACCTATAAAAAAAATAGCATAATTGCTCATAAAAGAACAATTAAAAAGTATTTATATATATATATATATACATATCTTAATCGACCTTTTTACTGCAGGACGAACGCTGCAGCATTTGTAGTTGGATATGATGATGTTAAAACGTCACTTCAAGTTAACTATATTGCTGGGTTGAATTTTGAAATGCTACACGATAGAGGAACACATGTCCTTAAAACGTGAGGACTTCTTACTAAAATATAAACTATGAATTTGTTTTTTGTGAATCACAACTCATCTACAAACTAAATAGAATACTTGTCATCAGGTTTTCAGGGTTTGTGACTGGCAAGCAAGATCTTGATCCTGAGAAGTGGCGTCAATCTGAATGGCAGTGTCTGCAGGTAATTTAATATCGTGTCTGTATTAAAAGACTGAAGTATTAAGTACGATATTTATAGTATTTTTTTTTTTTTTTTTTTTTTTTTTTTTGCATCATGCAGGTTTCTTGGAATCCTTCAGATTATAGACAAGGTCTTCCAGAGAGGGTTTCCCCATGGAGTATCCAGACTGTTGGTTTTGCACCTCCACATCGGCAACCATCTATTGACCAAAGGCCTATTCAGCCCATCATCCCGAGAATTAATGGTTAGTATTCTTATTATGTTATTATAATGAGGTCGATCGAGATTATACTTTCTCACCAATGTTTTAAATAAGTATACTCAAAAAAATCAAATGTAATGAGAACACATCAAATAAGTTAAATAGTAGCCCCAAGTGAATTCTAAATGCATAAAACCTCCTACATCATAAATGTAGTAATCTAATTTTTTCTTTCTTTCTAAAAGCATATATTTTATATATTAGGTATTTGTATTTGTATATTTTGAAAAAGAACCAACATAAAATCTTTGCGGGTCAACCTAACCTAATTCGACCCATTATTATCTTGTCAAAGAAAAACCATTTGTTTCAACTCTAAATTCGTTTTATACAGCACTCAAAAAAATATTTTGATTGTGATAATCTTTTAGGTCTCTCGCAAGGTAGCGGAATCAGAGATATCACCGAGTTGACTCTAGAAATGGGTAGTTCTTCGCGCCAAGAGGAGACAAACATGGAGGAAATTGACTTGACTCTAAAAATGGGTAGTTCTTCGCGCTAAGAGGAGACAAACATGGATAAAATTGACCAAGAGTGTTGATAAAAGATAAAGTTAATAACCAATGTAGCTTTAACGTCTTGGAATCAAAATGGTAAATAATCCATAAATCATAAACATATTATCTTTTGAATTGATATCGTTGTTACTCTATGGTGATGTATTACTATGCATGGTGAGAAGAAAATGAATTTAGTCAAGCTACCGAAATTCTCCCGCCTTCGCTAGTTTGACTATCCATTACTCGGTTGGTTACCTGGAAAAGTAAAAAACTGATACATTCAAATATTTTCATTAGTGAATTATTAATTGTGTATCCATCTAAATCCATATACACATCATTAAGATAAGAGTAAAGTACACCGTTCGTCCCTAAGGTTGAATAAAAAATTACTAGTTTCGTCTTAAATTCAAAATAAATACGGCCATTGTTCCTACCGTTTATTTTTTGCATCATCTACGGTCCCTTTGACTAAACACCATCAGTCAATGTCTGTGAACACCCTCACGAGCATTTCACATGAGGGCAAAATGGTCCTTTCACCTCGATAATTACTATTACACCAAACCCCAATTTCCCTTTTCCCTATTTAAAAGCTTCCCCAACACTTTCTACCTCACCTACAATCCCTAAACTTTCTCCATCTCAGTTTTTTCATCTTCGTTTATTCTCCAACAAAATGGTCTGATGTTGCTGTAGTCGACAAGCCATAATCAAAACCTCATGGACAAGAAATAACCCAGGAAGAAGGTTTTATGCATATCCACAACCGATATGTACATTTTTAGATCTTTATAGTTGTAGTGAATTTCTTAAAAACAAAGTAATGTGGTGGTTTTGATATAAAGATCCAAATGTACATACCATAACCGGTATGTACATTTTTACGGTATGTACATACCACAACCGATGAAGAATTTCGGCTTATTTTTTATAAGCCCCAATTTTATGGCTTGTCGGCTTTTATAAGTTTATCATATCATAATAAACTTAGGCATGTTGCCTAAATGCACAATGGATAAAATATCCAAGTGTGAAATCTGTGTTGAATCTAAATACACAAGTCATTCACATAAATTTGTAGAAAAATTAAATGAAATACTTGGTTTAATCCATACAGATTTATGTGATTTCAAGGCAACACCATCAAGAGGAGGAAAGAATTATTATATCACCTTCATTGATGATTGCATCAAATTTTGTTATGTGTACTTAATAAATACCAAAGATGAAGCCTTGAATATGTTTAAGACATATAAGGCAGAAGTTGAAAATCAACTAGACAAAAAGATCAAAATTCTAAGGTCTGATAGAGGAGGAGGAGAATATGAATCCAATGACTTTGCTGAATTTTGTTCTACTTATGGTATTGTACACCAAACAACAGCCCCATACACCCCACAACAAAATGGTGTGGCTGAACGTAAGAATAGAACATTGAAGAACATGATTAATTCAATGTTAATTACTTCAGGGGCTCCTTTAGTCTATGGGGTGAATCATGTCTTGCTACAAATACAGTGTTGAATAAAATTCCTCATAAGAAGAGTGACAAATCTCCATATTAATTATGGAAAGGAAAGCAACCTTCTTGTAAAAGGATGAAAGTGTGGGGTTGTTTGGCAAAGGTTCAAATACCTTTACCAAAGAGAACCAAACTTGGACCAAAAACAGTTGATTGTGTTTATCTCGGTCCAGCAAAGAATAGTGCTGCTTATAGGTTCCTGGTTTACAAATCCAATGTAGAGGACATAAGCAACAACATAATTATAGAATCTGCTGAAGCAAATTTCTTTGAGAATATCTTTCCTTATAAGGATAAAGAGAAACAAATCTCAAATCCAAGGAAAAGAGTATTAGATGATCAGTTTCTCAAGATAAAAGAGACAACAATTATGAAGTTCAACAAGATAATGATGAACCTAGAATAAGTAAAAGTGCAAAAGTCTCTAAAGACTTTGGACATGATTATATGACCTATATTGTGAATGAAGAACCACAAACATTTAAGGCTGCTATGGATTCATCCGAAGCACCTTATTGGCAAAAGGCTATTCAAAGCGAAATAGACTCAATTGTTCATAATAATACATGGAAATTGGTTTATCTACCTTTGGGACATAAACCAATAGGCCATAAGTGGATATTCAAAAAGAAAATAAGACCTGATGGTACCATATAGAAGTATAAGGCTCGTTTAGTAGCAAAAGGATACCGTCAAAAAGAAGGTTAAGATTTCTTTGACACCTACTCACCGGTTACAATAACCTCGATAAGAACATTAATGGCAATAGCAGTAATTCACAACCTGCTTATACATCAAATGGATGTGAAAACTGCGTTCTTAAATGGTGAATTAGATGAAGAAATATATATGCAACAACCCGAGGGGTTTGTTGTCAAAGGTCAAGAGCATAAGGTATGTAAATTGGTTAAATCTCTTTACGGCCTTAAACAAGCTCCAAAGCAATGGCATGAGAAGTTTGATAACACTCTATTATCAAATGGCTATCAGATAAACAAATGTGATAAATGTGTCTATGTTAAACAATACAAAAATGCATTTGTCATTATTTGTTTATGTTGATCATGGGAACAAATATGGATGTTATAAACCAAACCAAGAAAATGCTTTATTCTTCATTTGAGATGAAAGACATGGGAGAAGCAGATGTCATTCTTGGTATAAGAATTCAAAAGAATTCCAATGGATACATCCTTACCCAATCTCATTACATTGAGAAGACCCTTAAGAAATTTGGGCACTATGGTGATAGACCGGTTGTAACTCCCTTTGATCCTAAGGTTCAAATCAAGAAGAACAAAGGACAGAGTGTATCTCAGTTACAATATACACAAGTACTAGGAAGCTTGATGTATATAATGAACTGTACACGACCAGATTTGACATATAGTGTAAGTCGACTTAGTTGATATTCACATAACCCTGGGAGAGATCATTGGGATGCACTAGTTAGAGTGCTTCAATATCTTAAGCATACAATGGGTTATGGGTTACATTACACTAAATATCCTCCTTTGTTAAAAGGATTTTGTGATGCCAATTGGATTTCCAATCAAAATGAAGGAAAGTCCACAAGTTGCTATGTATTTACACTTGGAGGGGCTGCAGTTTCATGGAAATCGTCTAAGCAAATTGTGAATACCAGATCAACAATGGAAGCAGAATTTGTAGCCTTAGACAAAGTTGCTGAAGAAGCAGAATGGCTTAAAAGCTTTCTAGAAGGTATTCCCTTGTGGCCAAAACCTGTGACCGCTGTGTGTATACATTGTGATAGTATGGCTACTCTTACCAGATCAAAGAATCAAATCTATAACGGCAAGTCAAGACATATAAGACGTCACCACAATACGATAAAGGACATGTTAAGAAATGGAATCATTTCCATCGACTACGTTAAGTCAAAGGAAAATATAGCAGATCCTTTGACAAAAGGCCTTTGTAGAGAACAAGTCATATTTACATCGAGGGTTATGGGCTTAAAGACAACACAATGAGTGACCACTCGGCGGAAACCTAACCTAGCAAAATTGGCGATCCCATGGTCTAGGTTCAATAGGAAAACTAGTTGAGAAAAACTCAAAAGTACTAACACACATGTATGCCCATTCCTATGATGAATGTTTTGTGTTTTTCCGTTGATGATTAAGGGCTGAATTTTAATTCTTAATAATGCTAATGGCTTTTTCAGTGGAATACTACGGAATATTCTTGATTGGCATTACCTATACGAGATTGATGTATGGTCGCATCTTTAGGAACCAGATGGTTAAGTTCTCTAAAATTCTCACGAATAAGGATATGTTCACGACCGAAATGAACACAATGGTAAGAATCTGATATTGCATAAATATGATATGTGTGATACTTATTATCTCGATTTACTACAAAACGTGGCTAGTTCAAGACTTATGTTCACTATCCACAAAGTAGATACGATATGTACTCACTAGGTTAGGTTCAAGTCCAAAAGACACCTAATTTGATGCATGTCATATTACATTTGATGGAAATAGAATAATAAGTAATTTTCTTATTTTCAATTGAAATGTGGGGTATTATTGGTATTTGAATAGAAAATGTGGGGTATTGTTGGAACATTACTAAAACAATTTTGTTGTGTTTTTGTAGAGAACCACGAAATGGATATTAGTGACAGATTTTCTGTCACTAAATCGTCTCTAATTGACCGTTATTATGGTAAAGACGTGTCTAATCGCATTGGTTACGGTTAGATCTGTTGAAAAGGTGTCAAAGAGCGAATCACGCGACTGTTTGAACCAGTGGCAGTTAGTAACGGTTTTTCTGTCGCTAGGTCGTTGCTAAAGCGTTGCTAATTCTGAACAATTGTGACTGTTACGAAAAGAAGTGTCTCTAAGGCCATATGAAGAGGTATTGTGACTGTTTTGAAGGGTCACCATGTGCCTATATATAGAGGACGCATTTGTCACTTTGGAATCATAGAAAACACACAAATATCATCTACTTCCATCATCATAGCATATCATATTCGCTAGAATCAAATTTCATACTTGATTTGATTGTTGTATCCTCTAAACAGTTCGTACTAGATAGGACGAATTTCTGTTTAAGGATACTGCTAATTGCAGACCTCAATCTATTGTTGTAATCTTACGATTTTTGTACAAAGCAATTTGTATTAATTTTATTATTCCCTAACATATCTGATATATTATTAACTTGTATTGTTTCTAATCATCTTTGTTTTGACTATAATTTTAGAATTCTCATGTACCACCAGAGCTTCCAGTTGTATTAGTCCACCTTAAACGCTTCCGTTTCTCCGATATGTGGTTCCTCAACACATTTGGGTTATAGTTCCTTATTCTTGTGATGAGAAGCTCCCCACTTGGAAAAGATTGAGCTAGAGGTAAATATCCTTAATCTATCTCAAGTACTATTTGTTTTGTTTCTAATACTACCAGGTTACACTGACACGAGAATCCCAATACTTGTTGTAGATTAGTGAATATGTCTCGTGACTTTACGAGTAATGACTTACGGTCAGATGCACTCAAAGATTGTTCTGATATTTGGTTGGAGCATTTGAAGGAATTGAAGATTAGAAATTTTGGTACCATGGAACATGACATGAAGTTTGTACAGCTTATCTTGGCCAAGACACCGGTGCTCAAGAAGTTGAGGATAGTTCTGAGCATTGATATTGAAAGGGATGAAGAATTAAAGATTAAAACAAATGTCAAATGCTCCCGACGTGTATCACCGCTTGCAGAAATCATTGTTCAGAGTTAGGTTGAGGGAGAATTTACTATCACCTATTAGTAACCAAATTTCATGAGTATTCCAATTTGGTCACTCAAATTTTATATCAACCATAAAACCATCAAAGTTTCGAAACCGTTTTATTATTGTGTAACTTTTAAAATCGGTGTGCTTAAAGTATAAATATATTCATTAACATGTTGTACATTAATTCTAGCACCCCTTGAATTTAACTAATTCAAACAAACTTTATGTACAACCCGTTAATGCATGACTAAACATAAACAATAATCACAAAATACTAACCAAGTTTGATAATTGTTTCGTTCAGGTAACTCTAACATTAAAATTACAAGCGTGGAACACTATTTAATCTTTAGTTAGTTTTTATAATCAAAATAAAGTTAGAATGACTTAATTAAAATATATCTCAAACTTATTTGACAATTTTCACCCTCTAATTTATTATGTTTATAGTTTTATCTTTGACACAGACAAAAAAATAAAAATAAATAAATAAATATAAATAAAAAAATAAAAATAAAATGCATGAAAATGCAAAGCATTTCTTTTAAATATTGGAAATATTATCTATACCTACTTGTAACTTGTAATTGTAACAATGATTTATAAAATAGTATTAAAAAAATCGTGTATCAACTTTTCAACCAATGATGTGGATCGATAGAATTATATATATACATAAAGAAATTTGTGTTAAATACACATATATCATAATTTACATAAAAAAATGATGTGAGCATTGTGTTTTATATGTTTAATTTAAGAGTAAATTTAACCATTGGTACTTAATTTACAAAATCTATCATTAGCAACAAATGTACACCCCCAAGTTTTAAAGAGAGAAAAGTAAATGAAAGAATCACAGAAGATTAGTATTATGGATTGGTAGATGGTATGAATGCAAGTTTAATATGGAGTGGTGAAGTTGTTCGGAGCATTGATATCCATCATGTTGTTTAAATCTTCGATGATTATAATACACTCATTTCAAAATAAATATTTTTACTTATAGCATACAGTTAAATTGTGTTGGTGAGTTATTTAAAGAGATACGAAAATTACAATAATTTTAATTATATGGGTAGATATGCCCTTTGAGGTGAACAAGAGATATGCAAGTCAATACTTCATATCTCCCAAACTATAAGTCTACTTTTGTATTGTTTGTAGTTTAATAAAAAGTGGAGATCGTTAAATTGTACACCAATAACATGTAATGTTGACCATTGAAAACATTTAAATTTGTTGAAATATGAAAGTGGACACTTGTTTTGAGACAAACCATAACAAAAAAAGTAAGGGTGCATTTGGTTCACGGTTTGAGAGGGTGTGGATTCAAAGAATCCTTAAATCATTTGTTTGGTACATGCAAATTTTTGTCTGACACATCTATCGAATGATAGATCAATTCCACACAATTTTGGTGACTTTTATTGAAAGTCATGGGCCTCATTTTATTTTCCTCTCACTGGTATAATTTTTTTATTATAATATAATAATAATATATTTTCTCTCTCATACTTTTTCTCAAACTTTTTCCAAATCTTTCAAACCTTTCCCAAATTCAAATCCAATTCCAATCCCACTTGCGAACCAAACGCACTCTAAACTTATAATTTAGAATGAAGAGAGCGTATTACTTTTACATACTCTTATAATGCTTTCCTTCATTGCATATATTTCTTTAAAAAGTTACTGTGTGTATAATCAAAACAATTGTCGATGACATGTGAGTTTAGAATTGTCTTCCTAATATTTTGATTTCGTTGCCTCTTGAAATCTTGACATGATAAAGTTTACTTGGAAGTTAGCGAGTTAGTCAGACCAACATATGTCTTCGTTTTTAAAAGCCATGAAGTAAAGTAAAAATGCATCCCCCAATTACTTGAATGAACCATTAAAGGTTTCTAGGTCTAATCTTTATTTAGCATTAGAAAAGTCGAAAACCGACTTACATAGATTGATAATTTTAACTGTTAAGCTTTCGTAAAGACACCGCATAACCGTGAAAATGTTGTAACTAGTTGATTAAAACCTTTAGTTGTCAAGTTGACAAATGACTAATGATACACTATTTATATCATTAGTTCTTTAAACTATGAGGTATGAGTTATCGTTTCTTATCTCTACTACATAGATAGCAAAAATATTGTTACTTAAAACTTGAAAAATTATAAAAAAAGGTCATGCTTAATTTTTAAAACTTAAATTTCAAATTTTTGTTTAGTTTCTCACATAAAAACTAAAATAATGTTGTTTTACTGAAATAGTAACAATATTGTCACCAAAATTTTATTTATTTGGTGCTTTGAAAATTTATTTATTTGGGGTGTACACGAGATAGAGTTTAAGAATTATTTATTTGAAGTTTTGAAAATTTGTCTTTTTGTTGAAAACATTATCAAAAGTGGCTTAGTTTTGGGCCTCTGGAAAATGACCAAGTTTCAAACGGTGAATATATGATATCGTAAAATTGATAGCGTATTAATATTAGTGGTCCAAGCCCACTAATCACACGATCGAATCAAGCTTATTACCAAGGCCCATCAACATTTGATAGCAGCCCGACTTAAATCTCAAGCCACACAGGGCCTGATAAAACCTCTTAGGCTAGACTAAGCATGACAGTACTACTTGTACTATTCCCCAACTGTCACTAGCGGTTAACATGTATCATCTGACACTGCACAGTAAGGACGCACGACAAGCACCACTTCTATGAGCTAAAGGATGCATGATCCCAAATTGTTTATCTCTAAACCCTACAAGCATCTCTATAAAAGGAGAGCAATACACACAACTGAACAAGTTTTCACACTTGGGCAAGTACTGTCACAGCAGTGAAGTATGGTTATTGTTTAAGTGTTACCCGAGCTTCTTGATGTATATTAATCTCATTGGGTCCTTTTCATTCAACACAGGAAACCAAACAACAAAACCATTCACATCTCACATCTAAACTGATTTACATACCATACGTAAACAATAATAGTAATATACTATTATGTTTCTCATTGTTATTTGGCTTTGCCACAATACTAACAGGCCGAAAATAATTACTAAATATATAATGTAGCGTCGAAGACGATGCACACAATGTCGTTTTGATTGGCGGTTCCTTAGCCCACCCCGTACAGTAGCCCATTGATGCTCTGGCCCAGATGTTAGTTTAAAACAAATATGAGATTTAAAGCAACAACAAAGGTCTAATGGGCTAACTAACCTAAAAGGCCCAATTAACACCATCTGAACGAGTCTGCAAGGTCTAATGGGCTAACAAAGCCAAAAGGCCCAATCAGTTAGTTTGTTTGGAGATTTGAATTATGTTAGCATCGATTACTCTGTTAGGTTTCCTAGCGATGAATTATTTACTTGCTCATCAAGTTTAAAATAGTTACTTTCAACTGTTTGATAAAATGCTTCATCACTCATGCTAAACCAAATAACTTATTCACCAACAGGAACAACCTATTTCCTAATCACACACACAGTAAGTAGTGCTTATTATTTGGATAATGTGTTTGTTTTAGAAGATGCTTACTCATGTTGTTAAGCCACCTATTTATTGTATTGATTTTTTTTTTGTTAGATAAAATGCATAAATGGAAGATTTAAACCGAACAAGAACAATATCAACAATCAACTACCATGTGGTCTAGTGGTGAGTGCTTAACTTGTTAAGTGAGCCACAGAGAGAGTAGTACCGGATGGGTGACCATCCGGGAAGTCCTCTTTGACCACAGGGTTTGTTGATACCAGGCTTTCAAAGTCCTTCAATGAAGGTTTCAACCCACTAGGGTTCGAATCTGGAGAAGGCAGAGTTTACTTCAAATTAAGTGTCGTGCCTTCGGGCGGCTTAAGTTGAAGGTTTTCCCCCCATCGGGTTTCATTGGTCAAGGATTTCTCCGAAAGAACCGTTTCAAAAAAAAAAAAAAAAAAAAAAAAAAAAAAAAAAAAAAAAAAACAATATCAACAACAGGAACCGGAACCTCCTCTGGTTAGTCGTCTAACTCAACTCTTTATAGTGGTGGAACTTGAACGTTTTTGTTAAGGGCCAACTTTATTACAACGTAAAAGTAGCTTTTCTTTTGTAACTAGAAACTAATTTCTTGAAGCATTACCTAATTCTTCCTAAATCATTCGCTTTGATTCAATATTATTATTATTATATCTCCAAAATGAATGTTAAAAAATAACAGTAGTTAAACACTTAAACTAAAGTGTTAAAAGGGTACAATATTAAATTGTATAAGACCCAATACACATATAGATGTACTTTTGTTTCTTTCTTTGGTATTTGCAATTCACAAAGCTACTACCCTTTGTTTTGCTAGTACATATTTTGTTTTTTCCTAAAATTTCCATGTAATATACGTATAGACAATTAATGGCTCAAAAAAATTTTAATGGGGTGTTTGGGGGGCGGCACAACCCCTCCTAGCCCCCATTAAGTTCCACCCATGACTCTTTATAAGAATTCACTTGTCATCATTTTTTTTAAACCTATTTGCTGATGCTCTGTTAAATTTCATACTAAAAAGCTTTTGTGAATTGTTATGCATTATCGCAACTATCTTCTTGATTTTTATACATTTTCTCATTTCTGTTACTGTATTAACACTAATGAAAGTTGTTTAGCAGATGTTACTTTTTTATTGTTGTAGTTCTCATACAGAGCGTGGTGACCCTATTGAATTGATCTGTTCTCGTAATTATTTGACTAGAGTTTATATATAGTAGTAGTGATTGCTAGTAATGTTAGTTAGACTGGTTGCAGCCGAAAATGCACTTATTTGTGTTTAAAATTTTATCGTGTAGTTAAATACAGAGAGTGGTAATCCTATTGGATGTATCCGTTCTCGTATTGATTTGACTCTAGAGTTTATATATTAATTTTTATGTATCGGTTTTCTTAGTATCCGCCGTTGCAACGTGTGTGTACCTTGCTAGTATAACATTAATCATTTATACATATTGCATATTAATTTGTATTCCTTAAAACTTAAAAATACATTTAATGAATTGAAGGAAAATATCTCAATTATATGTAGTATAGATATAGATAATCATATATATCATTTGTACAAAATTTTAATACACAGAGTGCAATGATTTCTATATCTAGCACAAATAATTAGAGCAAAACTTTTAGTCGTAAACTAGAGATAGAAGCTAGAACATTATAAATGTTTTCCTCCAACTAAACGCACCCTGGATGTTCTTGTTGGTTTTAGCCGTGTAACTTTCGGCCAAGTGAGGAGGAAAAAAAAAAAAAAAAAAAAAAAAAAAAACTGACTCACAAACATAACAACAGTATGGTGGATTCAATACCGTACCACATACACACACGACACAAATGTGGTCGAAGAAAAATTAGCCTATCTTTTTGTTTGAGATCTTCATAATCTCTGAATTTTGTACTACATTTCCAACCATACAATATCTACCATTAGCTTTTGGGTTCTCAACTGCTAATATCTGGGCATTAGCAAATCTCTCACCTTAACAAGTCTGAACATTCCATTTGAGTATACCTCCTTTCCTGCATTAAACAACAATTATAATGACATTTTAGTTATGGATAAACTATTAAGTACAGAGTATTATAAATTTTGTTATAGATAGTTTTATATTTGAAACGAGTTTTAGTCATAGTCGACAAGGATTTTATGATGCTATGAACCCAGATGCACCTGTCACATGGGACTTTATAAGGCTATGACAGGTGGATCAGAAATGGAAAGATCCTTCTTCCACTAAGTTAGCTTCAAACAAAGATGGCCTTCCCTTCACTCCGTCAAAAGCAAGTCGATCTTCCGTCTTTCTGCCTTTTTTTGGATCATCTGCAATATATCTGGTTTAAATCAGTCTACAATACAACTTACAGTTCAAAATTTTATTGTAAACCTAAGTGAAAGTGAATAAGTTTTACTTTTAAGGTCAAAGTAGCTGCTCGCCTGCTCTCCAACTTTACAATTTTCTTGAACATGTTACTAAACTCAGAATTTAGTATGTTTAGTAACTTTATTTCAGTAAAAATAAACTGCTACTCTAATGGATTCGACTCAAAATGATATAAGTTAGAGACTCACCAGAGGATCGGAAGGAACGAGCAAGTTACAGCTCAATGGGCCATGAAACTATGAACCCAGACGCACCTCACACCTTCCTTGGGTTTAGTACAGGATAATCAACTTTTTAAGTATATACAAGCAATAACTCATTCGATGACTTGTATGTAAAAGAACTGAGTTGATTGGGAGTGGCCGGGAATACTAAGGTCTTTAATTATTGTTATATCTGATATCTATCAGTAATTTGTGTTACGCTCATGTGGCAGTTCAGGTTTATTTCAATACTTTTAATAGATTGCTACAATAGTCCGTTTTTATTTACAGATCAATGTATCATAATTGTTAACCAAAGTCCATACACATTTTTTTTTTTTTTTTTTTTTTTTTTCTTTTCTTCCAAAAATCATCCAAATTAAGCAGAACAACCTACCCATCACCAGTATGGATACTAAATCTACCTTTACACGAATAATAGATTATGAAAAATGATATCTATTACAGTAGATCATAAGACAAAAGTTTATTTTAGGAAAGAGAGAACAACCAAGAGCTTTCATTAAGCTACCAATAACATATTAAGTATACAACCCATTGTCTGTAAACAAACTCACGAAACCTAACTTGGTATTTTAGAAGCTCAACAGCTTCTTCTCCTTCAAGCTCTCAATAGTGTCCTTGATGCTTACCTCCATTGGAGTAAACTCAACACCTAAACTTTCCACCTTTACCCTCGATACATTGTAAATTAGTGGCTCATGAGACTTACCGTCTTTAGACCTATCAAAATTTCAAAAGATAACAAGAATATCTTATTAGACAAAAGAGTAGGATTTTTATATTGTTCAGTAAAAGAACCATTAATCTAACGTCATTTTTCTGTTAATGTGTATACTGATGGTATTATATACTTACCTTTTAGAATGGTCAAGGGAGGGGTAGAGTTTGTCTACAATTTCCATGATCACAGAAGAGTGAATCACATTCCCAACCACACAGTACCTACCGTTGGCTTTCGGATTTTCAAAAGCTAAAATATGTGCTATAGCAACATCTCTCACATCAACAAGTCTATAGACTCCATCTGGGGACAATTCTTTTCCTGCATATATGATTTAAGAGCTTACATGAGTGTCATTTAGGCGCACCACTCAATCAATCGTGCATATTATAGGGGAGAAACTTACCACATTTTATTAAGTTCATGAATCCTTCAGAAGAGGTGGTGAGAGTTGGTTGTAAGATAGGACCAATCGCAAAGCCAGGATTTATCGATACCAAATCCAAACCATTCTCTTGTGAAAATTTCACAGCAGCGTTCTCAGCCATAGTCTTTGAAGCATGATACCATAACTAAAAAAAAAAAAATCATAAATCAATTAGAACATTTGTTTTTGATCGATATTAACCACATCTCAACCTACCATAATAACAAACAAAGAAATCAGAATTTCCATAAAAAATTAAAAAACAAAAAACAAGTATACGTTTTTTTGCTGACAAACTAGTGGATCTGAGAACCATGTTTCATCCACCGTATCACCAAACACTGGAACTTTTGCACCAACCACGACTGCTGATATGGAAGATGTGAAGACCACTCTTTTCAGAGATGGAACTTTTGAAGCTGATTTTAGAACATTAAGTGTCCCCTTCACTGCAGGATCTATCAATTGGGCCTAACGCAAAAAATCCAAAAAATGAAGTTTTATGCATTATAATAAGAAGCTGATTTTAGAACATTAAGTTCAACGTGATGTGGAAAATTAGCATAAAAAGACAAAAAATGACCTGTGGGTCATCGACTATGAACTGAACAGGAGATGCTGTGTGAAAGACGCATATGCAGCCATTAACTGCAGAGTCGAAAGAACCATCTTCAGCCAAGTTAGCTTCATAGAAAGATAGTCTTTCTTTTGCTCCATCTAGAGCAAGTAAATGTTCTATCTTTTTCGGATCAGCTGCAGCATATTTGAATGGGAATCAGAAACCAAACGGTTGCAAAAGTGGAATTAAATCATATAGCTTACAACGCAGTCTTTCCCCAATAAATCAGTTTTGAGCTCAAGTTTGAAATTACTTGAAGACGTCGTTAAATTTAGCATCATAGTACTATTTTAGTCTTGCAGTTGCCATATAATCGCAACACATTGCAAACACTTTGTATAAACAAATTTACACTTAAGTTCATTTCGATTTCAGGCTGCTTAATTGACCAACTGGTTTCATAGGCGGAGCTTTAGCAAGACAAAAGAGGGCTTTAGCCCCCCTAGGATTCTTCAATTTGACATAAAATACCCTTATACTAATATATATTTAACATTAGAAACCTTAGATTTTATAGATATATAATGAATTGGCCGTTTTAAGTTTCAGGATCTACATTTCGGCCCTCCTAAAAATTTTAGGCAAGCTCCGCCATTGACTGGTTTGCTCAATTGTTTAATGAAGGTGGACATAAATTCTATGATTGGACGTAAATAATAGCTTAACATTAAAGGAACTTATAATACAAAAATAAACGTGGATCAGCAATCCCATATTTCAAACTTGGCTACCTTTTTTAGAAACCATGCATGCCTAAAGGCTAATTGTAATGTACTTAACTAGAATCTATAACAAGATTGAAGGTTAACACAAACAAGACACTAGAATTACTAGACAAGAATGTAATTCGAAGTGAAATGTAGAAGTGGGATTTGTTATTGATCACTGAGTTGTTACAAGGACTAGTAAAGAGAATTACATCAAAGACTGAATTGCTAATTGTGAAAAGACAAGTAGTTATACAAATGAGTTTGGGCGGAAAGGGTAGTTATTGTTGGTTGGGTGCGTTTGGGTTTGTTTAAACTAGTCACACCCTTCCATTTTGGCATATAACAGTAATAAGTAGCACCACTGAAACACTAATAATCTTCCAACTATACTATGTCCATCCCTCATGGGCAGACACTCTCCTAAACGGGTCACTAAGTTGAGCATTAGATTCTACGGGTTGTCCGTGGAATCAACTACCAACATTTTGCATAAATCATAGTAGTATATAAACTTCTAGGGGCAACCTCCAAAGTATAAAAGTAAGTAATCAAGATTCATATTTTAAGTTTTGGACTAGTCATTAATCTGGTCATAATTGACTTTGGATAAACAACTTGAAAAGCTAAAGTTAGAAAGTTTTATAAGTTGAGTATGGAAAAAGACTGACCAAGTGATCTGACAGTAGCATGGACAGTGTAGCCACGAGCAAGTAAGAGCTTAACGAGCCATGAAGCTATGAACCCAGAAGCTCCTGTAACACAGACCACCTTCCCATTACCATCCATCACTCTCAGCTGCAGGGGGTGTTTGTTGGTTGAAGGAGATGGATAGTGATAAAAGTATATATATATATATATATATATATATATATATAGAGAGAGAGAGACGTGAGTCGTTTGGGTTGTTCTTTTTATGCTTGTGTTTATGTATTGAGGAAATTATGAAAAAAAGTAAAAAAATATTCAGCCATTTCATGTTTTGGTCATAATTTGAGCTCTTTTTTTAATTTGGTTATACTCGACTGCTCAACTAGCCTCTATGATCGACATGTATCTCACTTTTACTTTTTTATTACTATTTTGGTCTGTCACAAAATCTCTGACAGAATCTTTGTT
The DNA here is from genome assembly GCA_030686995.1 of Artemisia argyi. Taxonomy (NCBI): domain Eukaryota; kingdom Viridiplantae; phylum Streptophyta; class Magnoliopsida; order Asterales; family Asteraceae; genus Artemisia; species Artemisia argyi. The sequence continues at coordinate 1,539,028 of CM060699.1, read as the reverse complement.
ACTATGTTTAATGGGTGTACTTTAATATAAAATATTGCTCGACTCCGCTGCTTGACTGATGGCTGCTCGACTGACGTCGTACTTTTTGTCAAAAAGGTGTCAGTAAAAGATTCTGTTAGAGATTTTGTCAGATATTTTGACAAAAAATACGCCGTCAGTCAAGCAGCCGAGTCAATCAATATTTTATATTAAAGTACACCCACTAAGCACAGTAACAAATATTCTGTCAGAGATTTTGTGACAGACCAAAATAGTAATAAAAAAGTAAAAGTGAGAAATGTGTCGATTATAGAGGCCAGTCGAACAGTTGAGCATGACCAATTAGAAAAAGGGGTCAAATCATGACAAAAACATGAAATGACTGAATGCTTTTGTACCTTTTGGTAATTTCCTCTTATGTATTTGATTTTATTTACGAGTACCAAATGCTTGAAAAGACAAACATACTTTTGTATTTAACACTCAACGAAAGTCAAACTAACGGCGTTAGCAAAAATGAACCAAACCCGTTACAGGTCATCCCTTCTTATTTAATTCAAACATACAATTAATACTAACGTTAAATACAATAAATAAAACATTACATATATTAAATACAATTAATTAACTGATAAATAAATACAATTAATGCACTTATTAAAACATTTATTACATAAAAATACAAATTATCAAGCATATTGTACAACCAACTTAAACACAATTCCTACATTAAACATCACTAATACAAATAAAAAAAATACATTATACAAATATTCAAGCCCAAACAATCAACGGGCCAAACGGGCTCGAGCCCGAACGGACACAAGCTAAACGCAAATTTTTATATCCGTAAATTTATTGTCAAAAAGAACGCAATAAACTAAAATACATGATTCATTGGAAAATTTTATTTCAGGGTACCCGCCGCCGAACGCGCGGGTACCCAGCTAGTCAAACCAAAGCCTTATGATATAACAAAAATTAAACCCAAATCCCCGTGCACGTGGGTCTAAAACTAGTAATTAGCTAAAGACCTTTGGATAATTACAATGATTTTTTAGAGGAAATTACTGGGATATTTATTCCATTTACAAAAAAAGATCTTTGGATCATTAGCTAAAGACCTTCATAACTCCATCTTATTGGAAAAGAATGCAAACATACATACTTTTTTATTACATTCATACAACATATCTTACACAACTCCAATACCTTGGATAATAGACCTTCATATGTCCGAGAGAGTTGTTAAGAAAACTGGGATACTTTGTGGGTGCCTAAAGAAGTTATTTGGATCAACTCTAGCCTTGATTCTGATAAGCTTCTTAAAATTGTAAATCTTCCAATACCTTTCACCCCAAACACTCGCTTCTTCATAACTATCACTTCCAACTCCCAAATCCAAATCATTGTAGTTATCTGGGCCAAACCATTTTTGTTATTCAATCCAAGAATCAAATAATAGTGTATTTGATTCACGTTCTTGTACACACGTACTAATTCAAGTAAAAGATTATGCAAGTAATAAACACAAAACTATTTTTGTAGCACAAACAAATCGAAACCCTTATGATTTAGGGATGTTCGACCGGATTTGAAAGCAAGGAGAAAAAGGAGAGAGTTTTGGTATTGTGTGTGCACAAGAGGTACCCAAAACCTAAAACTTTGATTTGTATTTATAGGTAAAGAAACTTAGAGCTCAAGTTAGGGTTGGGTTGGTCCCCTCCCCAACCGATCGGCCGTACACCCCCAAAGGGTGTTTCGGATCATTCTTGACTTCTAATTATTTACATATACAACTTTCCTTTTATTCGTCTAACGGTCGTTAACCATTATCCGTTAAATACTAACGATTGTTAGATATTTGTGCTCAGTAATTAAATATAACATTAATAATTAATTATTATTCAATTACTCTTCATACGTAAAGTGTGCAATCCCGTGATCTCGAGTTCGATCATAACACACATCTATTATTTCATGTCTATAAAATTAACATTAACACGGGTCATTAGCAAGCCCCATCAACAATAAGCATCAGCAAGGCTCAATAGCAAGTTCCATCAGCAAGACTATCAGTGAGACTTATCAGCAAGCATGTTGAATATATTAGAGAAAATATTATCATCTTTATCACGAGCTATCGATGTAATCTATTAACATTTTTTTTGTTACTTTTTATTATGTAGTATAAACATGTATACTTCATTAGTAACTTTACAAGACAAAATATATTTGAGAATACTTCATTATTAAAAAGACTTCGGGGCTGTTTGTAAAAAAAAAAAAAAAAAAAAAAAAGTGATTTAGCGCAGTATAAAATAAAGACGCTGAATGAATTAAATGTGCTTTGTGAATACGCTTCTGAACGAAAATGATTGTTTGATAACTATTCTCAGTAATAACAGTTTGAACAGCGAAAAACATACACCATCTATTTAGAAATAAAGTTTTTAGATATTTGTATCATGTCGAAATTTGATAACAATTACGAGCGACAGGATTTATAATATATATTAGAAATGTTACACAAAAAGTTACTTTTGTACGTTAATAATTGGAACATAAAAGTATAATCATATCGCCATACACTAACAAACAAAGGGACTCTAAAATATATAAGCATGTAGACCAAACACTAAAATCATTGTGAAGAGTGATAAACGTGGAGTTAAAAGAAATAAAATAAATGGCATGATGTGATAGAATAAAATATTATGGTGGATTGATAGCAATATTTTGAAAACCGGGTTGGAAATCGATCTAGTCGAGTCACCGGGCATCGGGTCAACCGGTTGGACTAGTCGGATCGCCGGGTCAACCCGGTTTTCAATTTGTTATTTTTTTTATTTTTTTGACCAGGTCAACCGGTTCGACCGCCGGGTCGACCACCGGGTCAACCCGGGTTTTTATTAAAATATTTTGAAAAATGAAACTCGGCCGGGTTTCGAGAACCGGGTTGACCCGGGTCACTCAAAACCCGGCGGGTCAAACCGGTTAACCCGGTTTTAGAAAAGAATGGTAGCCAATTGGCTACACTAATTATAGCCAAGATATCCTCTTGATATTATGTACTTCTTTAGAAAGCTAGAAAAGGAAAAAGGAAAAAAAGTAAGGTTGGTGATATGAGCGATGCATTGGTAGTTTTGCAATAAATTGTGATAATTGATGATAGTTCTCCGTAAGGTGAGAAGAAAATAAAACACGGTAATATAATACATTATTCAAGACATTTCGATGTCAATTATTCAGAATATCAAACCTAATATGTATAAACGCTCTTAACTTCTACAAAAGTCATCAAGAAACGAGTAGTATTGCACTTGTTTATATGGAGCGAAGGGAAAATTAACCGACGAGCAAATGAAGGATTTGAAGCACATTTGAAGACCATCAAAAACACATTTGAATTAAGCACTTCATTTCTCATTATTCCATCAAAACACTCCCTTCGCTCATTTATTAAGAGAAGATAAAAAGACAATCAAAACACCATAAAAAAATACCACTTGATTCTCATTTCTTAAAAGACCATAAAAAATCTCCCTTCGCTCCATATAAAATAAACACTTCATTTCTCATTATTCAATCAAAACACTAGACGAAAACTTACATTATGAAGTCTCAGTTTATAATTACCTCTTGTGTTCTCCACTTGCTTCTAGCTCTTTGCATTTCGGGTTCATGCCGATCTTTGGTCTCAAATACCGAAGATTTCATATCATGTCTTCGGTGGAACTCGAACAACTCTAAACGACTCATTTTCACTTCCGTCAATTCATCCTTCTTACCATTTTGGGAAGCAGGAGTCAATAATGCTAGGTTCAATCAACCCAACACTCGTAAACCATCAGTCATTGTCACTCCAGTCAAGGAATCCCAGGTTCGAACTGCTCTCTTATGCACCAAGAAACATGGATATGCGATCAGGATCAGGTCCGGAGGCCATGACTTTGAGGGTCTCTCATCCACAGCTGACGTGCCCTTTGTCATGATTGATTTCATTAATATGAGGTCTATAGACGTGGATGTTGCGAATAGCACCGCGTGGGTCGATCCTGGCGCTACACTTGGGGAACTATATTACACTATTTCTCAAAAGACGGATACGCTGTATTTTCCAGCTGGGCTTTGTCCCGCAGTCGCTATTGGCGGGTACTTGGGTGGTGCTGGATACGGGAATCTGTTGAGGAAATACGGTCTTGGAGCTGATAATGTTGTTGATGTTCGGTTTATGGATGTTAATGGTGATATTCTTGATAGGAGTTCGATGGGCGAAGAATTGTTTTGGGCAATTCGCGGTGGCGGTGCTTCTAGTTTTGGAATTGTTCTTGCATGGAAGCTGAGGTTGGTTCCAGTTCCGGAATTAGTGACTGTTTTTGTAGTCAATAAAACTTTGGAACAAGGCGCTACGGAAATTCTCCATAAATTCCAAACTGTTTTGCCAAATATTGATCGAAACTTGCACATAAGGATTGAATTATTTGTCGAAAAGAAAACCATAAGAATGGCGTTTAAAGGAATCTATCAAGGTACTAGCGAGACACTGATTCCGTTGCTAGAAGAAAACTTGCCAGAGCTTTATGTGACACGAGAGATATGTGAAGAAATGAAAATGGTGCAAACAAGCCTTCAATTTGCAGGTTTTTCAGCCTCGACTCCCACCGAGATTCTCCTTAATCGAACAGCCACCCCCAAGTTGAACATCAAAGGCAAATCTGACTATGTTCGAGCACCAATCTCCATAGAGGGGCTTACAAAGATATGGGAAAAGATATTTGAAAACGACGGATCAGCGACTTTTCGAATCAACCCGTTTGGAGGAATAATGAATGAGTACTCCGAGACTGCAATTCCGTATCCTCATAGAGCTGGGGTGTTGTTCCAATTTTTCACGATGGTTGACTTTAGCGACCAACCTTCATACACAACTCCAACATCGCTTGCACGAAGAGACTGGCTACAAAGCTTTGAAGCGTTTCTAGAGCCGTACGTATCAAGTGACCCGCGGGAAGCCTATTTTAACTACAATGATTTGGATTTGGGAGTTGGAAGTGATAGCTATGAAGAAGCGAGTATTTGGGGTGAAAGGTATTGGAAGAGTTACAATTTTAAGAAGCTGATCAGAATCAAGGCTAGAGTTGATCCACATAACTTCTTTAGACACCCACAAAGTATCCCAGTTTTCTCAACAACTCTCTCGGACATATGAAGGTCTTTAGCTAATTATCCAAAGCATTGGAGTTGTGTAAGATATGTTGTATGAATTTAAAAAAAAAAAAAAAAAAAAAAAAAAAAAAAAAAAAAAAAAAAAAGTATGTATGTTTGCATTCTTTTCCAATAGAGGTGTGCTACACCCACTCAATCTTTACAAAATTTCTCCCACACGCTGATGTGGCAGAGAGATGATTGGTTGGTTTTCTGTGGCCCACAGAAAACCAACCAATCATCTCTCTGCCACATCAGCGTGTGGGAGAAATTTTGTAAAGATTGAGTGGGTGTAGTATTTTTCTTTCCAATAACATGGAGTTATGAAGGTCTTTAGCTAATGATCCAAAGATCTTTTTTGGAAATGAAATAATTATCCCAGTAATTTCCTCTAAAAAATCATTGTAATTATTCAAGGGATGTGCTATAGGAACCCTCCCTATATTGTCACATTAATAAGTTTTTGTCAAATCGTACAAGTCGTTGATGCACCTAATGATTGGATACCCTCCCTATGGGAGGGTGTGGATAACTTGTCCCTATTATGGGATGTGTTATAGCTAAAGACCTTTGGATAATGGACAAGTTATCCACACCCTCCCTATAATCCACACCCTCCTATAGGGAGGGTATCCAATCATTAGGTGCATCAACGGCTTGTATGGTATGCATCGCGGGTGTACGGTTTGACTAAAACCTATTGATGTGACAATATAGGGAGGGTTCCTATAACACATTCCTTTAATATATACATTTTATGAGGCTTGAATGTTAGATATATACAATAAAAGAATTGCACACTTTTTCAATCAATAATACCAAACGTTCATTAAACAATGGGATTGTCTAACCAGTGTCATAAGGGCATTGGTTAAGAAGGCATGGACCTCCACAAAATAATTCAAGGACCCACACACAAAGTACTCTCTTTAAATTAAAATATGTTTTTAGTCTATTTTTGTGAGTCCATACCTTTCTTAACCAATGCACTTAGGGCATTGGTTAGACAATCCCCTAAACAATACCATGCGCAGTCTTAAAATTTGCTTCCACATTATATACTTTTTTTTGGAAAAATGGTGTAAAAAGACATAAAACTATTTATATTAAATGTATACATATGTTAGCTAAGTAGAAGAACACATAATTAAAATATGATCACATGTACGACACACATGGAACTATGGAACTGATTTTTAGTGTCTCTTCGATAGACTTCGAGCTTCACAAACGAAATTTTTGGTGAGTTCTAACTAAGAAAAATTTTGTTTGAACTATGCAATAATTATGGTTTTAGTTTTTTTCATGGCATCGTATTTATTCCATTACTTGCTCCATGACAAGCATCATGTGAAATGTTCTTCCCACAAATAAATGTTTTAAACAATTAAAGTTCTGTCAACATATTTTTAAAAGGAATTAAGCAAACAACATTTGGTGGGTATATAAACTAGATTGCAAATTTAGCTTATGTCTAATTCAAAAGATCAATTTGATGATTTAAGTTCTTAATATAGTTTTGTATTCATATATGTGGTGACATTTGATAACCGTATGTATTTAGATAGGAGTAATGGAAAAAACCTTTTTTAAATATTTTTAAAAGTACATATTTTATTAAATTATTTTTAAAATTACTATGCTCACCTAAAAAACTCGATTGAATCTTATGTGTCAATTATTGAGTTATTTTATTATGAAAAAAAAATAAAATAAAAAATAAATAAAAGTGATATGCATTTGCCCTCGAATTTGCTATTTAAAAATTAAAATTAAAATTGATTGTGTAGATTTTTCTTGACCGACACCTTGTATATGGTTAGGCTGGACACAGTGGTGACCCAATTATCAGTTGTCACGTTAGCTTTCTCTCTCCGGCAATCAGACATGACCTAAGTGTCACAGTGGTGATCGACCGACCTTTTTTTTCTTTTCTTTTTTTTAACAACAAATTTATAAAAATAAAAACATTCAAATTTAAACATTGCATTTATTTTTTGGAATTAAAACATTACAGAAACATAAAATAAACATTACATAAATATTCAATTGTAATCCGGGTGATCCCAGGTTTGATAGTTGCCGGAGTAGTAATCGTCGTCGTACGAAGAGTAGTTCGCAAACTTCTCGGCTTTTTACTCTGCTTCCAACCTACTAAGCTCCCGCTCCTTACTCTCGTTCCAGCCACCATCTTCTTCTTAACTTAGCCGAAATTGATCCATATAAGGTTTATGTTGTTGTTGCTCAACAAATGGTGCATCAGATGAAGTTGATGCACCTTGCACAATTTACTGGTTCTGTTGTGATACAAAACCAGTTGTCACATTTTCCTCAAAACTCCAGCGGATCTTGTTGGAGATTTGGGTCTGTATCTGATTCACACAACCCCACAACGTCTCAGTAACGGCAGCGTCTTTACGATAATTATCGTACAAAAACTAGTCAATCACAACTTTTCTCTCTTCAGAGATGTTGTTGCGCTCTGTGTAAGCCTTTGTGAGCTCAGATTTCTTAATAACTTCGACAATAGCCTCTTGTCGATCATAATCTTTGTCGGCTTGTTTTTTGACATACGGTAACTTTTTTAGGTTTTTTGGAATTGTTGAGTGTAAGTAATATCAGTTGGGAAAGCAACCCATTGTGCATTTTTTGAACCTTCGACTGATAGTTGCCTAAGTCTCCATAGAGGAGACAACTGATATCCAAATCAGTTGAAGAGGTCGAACGACCGATTTTTTCCGAGGCATTACTTCCAGCCTTAGAGTCTTGCTAAATTTATGGCAACATGGTGGACCCATCTACGCCACCCGTCTGTCCCAATTAGCCATCATCAAAATGGACCCAATGTGTTAAGATATTTTGTCAAATAACACCAAATGTGTTAACATTTAATAGCTTTATGAAAGGAACAACACATCGAAAACAAATAAGCAAACCACATATTTGTTATTTAATCAAATTGTAACGTATATTTTATAATTGATTAATAATGCTAAGAAAAGTTCAATTACTTACCCGGTGTTTACCAAAGGATAAATCTCCATCATCTATGCATTTTGATCTAATTGTGTAGATTAATCTAAAATTTAACTTTTTAAATCTAATTTTCACCAAACCATATAAAGTTCTATTTTTTTTTCTTTCCCAATTCGTCTTTTTTTCCCCACACATAGTTTGTATGTGTTTTCTCTCAACCGCATCCCTCCATAAATCAGTTACCATTTCCCTCCAACGCAACACCACCGACACTCCACCGCAACATCACCGCGACACAACTGTTACAACACCACCGCGACTCCACCGCAACACAACCGCACTCCACCGCGACTCCACCGTTCATTATCATGATTAATTTGGTAATGGCGTTTTTTGATCTGAATGAACCTGATGTTTCAGTTTCTGAATTTTCTAGTAATTCAGCGGATTGTTTAGCTGTTGAGGTTTGTGATAACTTTATGGATGTAGCTACCAATTGTTTAGCTGTTGCGGTTTGTGATAATTCTGATGATGTATCTAGCAGCAGTTACACTGATTGTGCTTCTAATTTTGTTTGATAAATTGTGTCTAAGTATACTTAAGTGGGCCTTCTAATTTTGTTTTATAAACTAGTATCATAGTATGTGGCATTTACGTGATGTATGTAAAAGTAACGACGATTCTAATAAATTAACTTTATTATTCATTTAACAATTTTTCTATCTTAATGTGTATATATATTTCTTTACGTTATCCGCATTTTATAATTATAGCTGCAACAATATTACAAACATGTTTTAATAAACAAAGTGCTACTATTAATTGTTACTGCCTACCGCTATTCCTAACCACTACAACTAATTGATAATGTAAGTTTCACCAAAGAGATCCGTAAGTTATAACGAACAGTTACTTAAAAACATACCAAAGTGATGATATGGACAACAACATTATCTTATATGCGATATTCCGCACATGTTAGAAAAATTGTATTGAAAATAATGAAGGTTTATTCATTAGTTAATAAGCTACACGACGAAACCATGAAAGGCTGCAAGGCATCTGAGATACGGAGTATTATATTTTTTTGGCTAAAAATACCACATTGTCTTGTTTATAAGTTTATCACATCCTTCGTATTATTCCTTAATTTTATTACTGTAATTCTTTTTGTTCTTACCTATGTGACCGAATGTATAAATGGATAATCCTTTAAATACCCCACAAATATAATGGTATCACCTCATACTTATTAGGTGTTCACGGAAAGGAGCTTTTCTTCAAGTCTTAGAATGGTCACTACATCCATTTGCTTTTTAAGATAAACGTATTGTTGATCAAGAGGAAATAAACATTTATTACATACATACTTACGACCATTGCATTTTATGTCTTTTGGTAATTATAAGTTTATGTTTCCGTTCAAACAAAATTTCACAAAGTTTACGTTCTTTAATCTTTCTTACATATTCGCGTACTTATGTTTTCTTATTCAAGAACCCTCTAAAAACCCGTGAATCTCATGGGTCTATAAGCTAGTTTTAAGTTATAGAATATTTTCCTAGTTAAAAAATTATGAATACACGATTATTGGTGAAAAAGCAAAACTATATTGTTACTAAAAATAATGTCATCTAAAAATATAGTTACTTTATATCATTAAGTTTAGCGAATATTACTGCAGAGTCCTATTTGAGGGAGGTGTGTCCGAAAGTACCCTATTTTTTTGCCAATATCAAATCTACCCCAACATTCCAAGTTTTTTTCTACGCCACATGTCCGAAATACAGGTGTCACGCTTTCAGATTTTACCGAACTCTAAAAGAAAATAAAAAATAACATGTCTCGTATATATATACGCGAGATGTATAGTATGTACACGACATGTTAATTTCAAACTTCATGAATGTGATTGGGGTACATATTTTTTTAATACTTGGCTAATCATTTATGGTTATATTATATGTTGGTTGGGTCCCAAAGAGATTTTGTCCAACAAAAAAATATTCAAGCTCGAGCTTGAGTCAATTCTTAAATGTTTATTTGAGCTCGAGCCGAGTAATTAATAAACGAGCCTAGCTCGTTTAGGCCAAAACTCAACTCGGCTCGTATCGTTTACACCCCTAAGTAGTATTTAGTACTATTGATCATGTACATAATAATAATCACTCCGCGACAACAATATCCGGGGATAACGAGGAGCGGACAGAACTTACTCCGACCTCCGGTCCTATAACACGAAGTGGGATACACGTTATCAAACCCGTGATTAACCCAAAGAGGAAAGGAATCTCCTCTGGGGAAAACCAACACAGACAAACCTCACCAAGGACAAGCGCAACTTGCGCCCCAAGTAGCAGAGTGGACCCCTTGATTACATCAGCTGAAGCAAAAGACAAAAGCTAAGGCCTCACGTCACTATCCCCGACAGAGATACGCTGACAACATGATGTAAGCAAGGTACAAGGTCAACCCTTGGATGACAAGTAAATGCCAAGGGACATTTGCCTATAAATAGCCTCGAGTATTTGCCATCAGAGGTTACAACACTCACTCATACTCTCCTTACTCTTTTAAAATCTCATTCCAAAGCAAATACTTATCCTTACACCCGAGGTTGACCGTGGAGGCCCCCTCCACGGTGAGACTAACTGTGCATTATTCTTAGCAGGTCCAAATCTTCGTGCATCTCCACATACAAGAAGGCGTTCCTCTCGCCTTCCTTGGTTAAACTATCCTAGTCCGCTAAATACTGGTTTATCAAGTGGCGCCATCCGTGGGACGAGGACACAACCATGTCCTGTGAACGAAAGTCCTGCTGTTGAAAATACCCCCCAAAATGCTGATGGCTCAGTAAGAAATACTGCCGCCCTAGGGGGAACCTCTCAGCGTGACTTTCTGCCTAGCTCCGCTCCGCTAGAAGTAGTTCGCGAATTCTGCCAGAAGCATTATGAGAAATGATGAGTGTGTAAATACTTATCATTTTTATCGTATCTGAACTGCCAAAACATCCAAAAATACTCAGAAATGCATCAAAATACAGAAATTATCCCAAAAGTGTGTTTTATATGTTTTAGATGCAAAATGTTTAAAAACAAATGAAAAATGAACAAAGTTTGCATAATTGGCAGTTTCAGTCCCTCAAGTTTCAAAAATTTACAAAACTAGTCCTTGAAGGTTTTAAATGAAAGAAAAGTCAACCCAAGGTTTTATAAAGTCAAAAGTTATCAAATTTGATCCTTGGGTAAAAAGTTTGAGAAAATTACACCTTTAGTCCCTGCAGTTTCAAAAAGTACAAAAATGGTCCTTGGAGTTTCAGAAAATAGCAGATTTGGTCCCTAGTGGATTATTTTGGATGGACAAGTCAACATTGGTCCATGGAATTCATAAACTGCCACTTTCAGTCCCTGGGGGAAAGGTTTGGGAAAATTACAGTTTTGGTCCCCGGGTATTTTTAAATGAGAAATTAACTTTCATGGTCCTTGATAAATAAAACTTGGCATGTTAAGTCCCTTGGATAAGTTTGGGAAAGTTACAACTCAAGTCCCTTGATTTTCAGAATTTACAATAATAATCCTTGGGCTTAATATTGTTACACATCAAATGGACCATTTGTATTATGTAAGCCATCACCACCCCTGATCCATAAACCCTTGGCCCAATTTGATTTCCAGCCCAACCCCATCCGGTTTTAATAATATTACCCCCCAACCTTGACCATTTGACCCCCAGGTCAAACAAGCAGTCAAACTCACCCTCCACATCACCCCTACCTCCCTAGCCTGCAACAACACCATCATCACAACCCACCTTCTCCTCTGTCACACTCAAACCCCCCCCCCCTCTTGCATCTCCAAACAACAACTAACTTCCAAAAACACCACCCCTGGCTTCAATAATTTGAGGAAAAATCCAAATGGGTTTTGGCGCCAAATTGCTCAACGGCCAAGATTAACTTTTTTTTCATCCTTTGGTCAAGAATTCAAGTGGGAAAGCACTATGGGACTTTTCAAAGGCTATATATATTGAAGCAGGGAAGCAAAGCAGATCTATCTAGTTAGTTAGTTAGTTAGTCTTGGTTTTAATGTAAATTAGGTCGAATTAGGTTTGAATTAATGTACCATTTCAAATTCAGCTTTGTAATTCTCAAATTCAGTAGTATAATCACCTTTATAATTAATGAGATATGGTTCTTCTTTTTAATTCTTTTGCAGCTTATTTTTATAATTTAGCTTAAAATTTCAGTTGTGTTTGAAATACTTTCATAAGCTTCCATTTTAGTTTAATGAGCTCATTCAAGCTGTTATAGCCTGTTGTGAGCTCATTGGTGTTCAAAATACTGTTTCATCTCACAAGTTCAAATAAGTCAACACAATAGTCAAAGGTAGCTTTCATGATGATGATTCTGGGATTGTTGGTGATGGAATAGTGTTTCCATGGTGTGTGGGCCTATCTAAAGATAGGCTTTGATCACACGAAACCTCTGTTCAGCTGAGGTTGTAGTTGTAAGTCTCATTGACATTTCTAGCTTGTTTACTCAATTAGTGCTTATTGCTTATTTGCTGTTTAATCCAAGTGTTACTCTGTGTTTTATTGCTCTTTTTTTTTAATCTCATATAGTTAGTTTTTAGCTCTTTTGTTTATTTACAATTGTTTGTGCTCACTGTTATTCATAATGCATTTTCATTAGTCAATTAGCTCAACTCTCATTTAGCTTATATTAGTGCTCAAATCTATCTCCATTAGCTCAATTTTAGTGTAATATAGATTATATGTTAGTTTGCATCAGTATATCCGTTCAGTTTAGCCTAAATCACTCATAATCTAAAAACAGTTAGCATATTAAGGGGTGTTTGGATTTTCTGTCACACTTGTGTTCTAGTGTGTTTGATGAGTTGTTTTTGGTCATTACAGGTCACATTAGGTTCAAGTAATACCTTTTAGTCATAAAATGTAGTCCTCATTTGCAAGAAAGTCAGAAATCAATTTTAAATTCTTGTTTTTAAGTCACTGTTATTTTTTGAGACTCTAAATCTAATCATTTCAATTCAAAAGTAGTTGCTTAAGCTTAATCTAGTCTAAAATTAGTTTAATATTACACTAACAGTCATTAAATCAAGTTCCAATCTCATCAAAGTCAAACTAACTCTAAAACTGAAAAAGTCAAAATTACCTTTGTACAGAAATCTCAAATTTTCAAGGAATTAATGTGATTTTTGTGTTGGGACTCAAACCTTGAGCTTTATACATGTTATACTCTCCCACCTCAACTTTAGGAACCAACCCTTGGCTTATTTTTGGAATTTTTTGTGTAACTTGTGTGATAGCTCAAAGTGAGCTGCAGGGCTGCTACCTGCTCTGTCTCAGCAGCTACACGCCCAAACACCACCCTTTGGTGGTGGTTTCCAGCCACCACAGTGGTCCCCACTTGTCCAACTTAGCTCTTTTCAGCCCCCCCCCCCTGGTAGGCAACATGTATTGACCACTGGTTTGACCATGAGACCACTGGGACCCACCTAATTTAGCCGTCCTTAGTTGTCCCATTTTCAGATTTGACACAAGATTACAAGTGCTTAATTGTGGCTTATTTGCTTATTCAGTTGACCCCTATTGCTTATTTTGGTTCAAACAAGTTCTCATAGCTTATTTAAGTCTGAATCATCCATTGTGGGTTCCACCTAATGCAATTTTAGCCTATTTCTCACCTTGGTCAAACAAAGTCAATTGTTTGGCTTTTTCTTTCATAATCAGCTTATTTTTGATTTCCAAAAAGTTTGTTTTTACAAAAAGTGTTTGTTTTTAAGTATTAAATAGGTTTGTAAAAGAAAAATCAAGAAAAACAAATTTAATATTAAGTGATAGTTTCTATTTAATGTAATTTAATTTTAATTTTCATTTTTATATTTTTATTAAGTATTTAGCTTTTTTATATTTTTATTAATTACCTTATATATTAAAGTATTTTTAGTAATTTTTTCAGATTTTTATTTTATCATTTAGTATTTATTAGAATTAATTTTAGTTTTATTAATAATTAATTAATATTAAGTTTTAAATAGCATAATTAGTTTTTATTAAGCAAAACCTAGTTTTTATATTTTTTATAGCTTTTATATGTTATAAAATAATTTTAGAAATTTTATTAGAATTTTTACTGTTCATTTAGTATTTTTCTTAATTTAAAATAGTTTAATTAGGTAATTAATATATAATTAGTAATTAATTAATAGAAAATCCACAAAAAGACAAAAACACATATTTTTATTTTTAAAACTTATTTTTAGTTATTTTATAATTTTAGAAATTTTATTTTCATTTTTCTAGTGCTTAATTAATATTATATTGTATTTAAGTATTTTAATTATTAATAATTAGTAATAATTAGTATTTAATTAATAATAAATAATTAATTAGTGTAAAAATTTATTTTAATTTTCTAAAAATTTTCTTTTATCTTTTAGTTTGTAAAAAAGTCATTTTCACCCCCTGGGTGTTTTCAGATTTCCGTTTTTACTTTTTATTTTGTACGTTTACGTTTTATTCAAATGTAAACGTACGCGTTTTAGGTTTTAAACGTTTCTGGGTTTTCCAACTTTGCAGTCTTGTTAATATAGCTTACTTAAGCTATTTTCTTTTATATTACAGTAGTATAATCAATCACAACTCACTTATACCCATTTCCGTCCAAATTCACCCGATCACAAACCGTTTTAATACCATCCACACCTCGTCGGGACATAACGACCCGGGGAAACACTGTATTCCGCGGAGCATTGACTCTAGGCAGTTTGACCTTGTTGACCATCACCTGGTCAATTTAGGTTGACCGTTTGGAGCCAATCAAATTTTGGCGCCGCTGCCGGGGAGGTCGTGCGCGTATTTTAAACGGTTTTTCTGATTAGTGCTTTTGGAATTCGTTCCATTGTACATTTATCCATCCTTTGTTCATATTTTCTTATTTTCAAAACAAAACCATTCACAAAAACTTTTTAAATCAAGTTTTTAACGAACACAAAAAACACAAAAATATTTTCTTTCTCATTTGTACAAAATGTATTTCCAAAAACCCAAAAATATTCACCTTAACCCTCTCACATCTTTGATTCTTCATCCCTACCCCTCCCTAACCTTTTGATTCTTTCTATGTCTCATCCACACCTTCTGGTTTGCCAGTGGTGTGGTAGTTCTTATAATGGTGGTAATTGCCCCGGTTGTGGCATGGTAGAGTCAGGAAACGGGTCTGTCTATAACCAAGATCCCTATTCCTACCATGACACGATTGATTTATTTCACCAGCTACCACACCATCAGTCTCAGTAGTTTTACTGTTGTGAGTATTGTGGTGGTTCACACTACAGTTCTGATTGTCAATCGGGAAACACGCTTGTCTATGAGCAGTTTCCTGATAATGATTATGACTCTAGCACATACAACCCACAGCCACATCAGTTTTACTGTTGTGATTACTGTGGAGGTCTACACTTCAGTTCGGATTGTCAAACAAGGAATCCATTTCCTTGTAACAATTACGACTATTCGTTTTCAAACCTACCTCCACAGTACCAAATGAACCAAGCAACTCCTCATGACACTGAACAAGACCTTTTACTAGAGGCTCTTGATATATTGAAAGAACTTAAGGAGGAGTTGGCTACTACATCGTTTCAAAACTCTCGTGAGAAATCCATGGCAGAATTACTTGCTGAAGAACGAGATGCTAGAAACGAATTGAGCAAGGAGGAATTACTTGTCTTAGAACAAGCAGCTAAAACACGTGCCATATTTCGCAATGCTGCTCTTCTCGACGATGATGATGATGATGTTACCCTTGATATTTCTCAATTTTGTAAGGGTCCATCAAGTTCATCTGTTGTGATTCCTTCCTCGGAAAATCAGGGAGAAAAGACTATGATAGAATTACTAGCAGAAGAACAAATGAAATTTATAAAACCCATGTCTGCTAGTCCTTCTCAACTCCCTCAGTCTATTATCACACCCGAAGTTCACACTCACTCTCTAAACATGGGGGATGAGCATCTTAGCACTGTTCCTAATAAGGAATCAGACGAATTAATAAAGTCTAGTGTTGAGATCCTTGTCCCAATCCCGAGAGAGTCAGAGGGAACTTTGGATGATATGTGTGATATTCCTTCCCCTATTGAGTGTCCTAAAGATCAATTTGAGACTTTCTCAGATTTTAGCGATGATTGTACATCTTATGGAGACATCGAGTATGTTGAGGCGTCAGTTCCACATTCTGATGCTGATCATCTTCTTGAGGAGTTCGCTGATGAACTTGCTCACATCAATCCACTTTCATTGGAAAGTGATGATGGTCTCCTTGATTTCCAAGCCGATCTGGGAGAAATTGAAAGTCTCCTATATCATGATCCGTCACTCACTTCTGATCCCAGCAGTCCAACAGAGAATAATATTCACTTTGTTCCAGAAACATTCAATACCACTCTCACCAATCCTCTATTTGAATTCGAATCTGAATTCACTTTGATTTCTGATAATCCACTCTTTGGTATTCAGAATGAGGATTGTGATGAGTCTATTCCGGAACATGACTTCACAAATTCACATCTTGTGAATGATTCTCTTCATAAGGAGTTCTCCGGTGAACTCACTCATCATATTATGACTCCTCCGGAGTTTGATATCCCGGGGGGAGATGCTCTCAATTATGAGAATTTGCAAATTCCCACCCACCCTCCCGGGTTGTTTACGAGCTTACCCTTTGAAATCCAAACTCAGGCTATTGAGCCTCCTCTTGAGGAAGACGATCAACTCATGATTTTCATCATGGTTTTCTTCCTTTTCTTCACCTACAGGGTGACTTCTCTCGTTCTTCATTCCTTCGGGAATGAAGATACCATCTTTGATCCCGGCATTTTCATGTATCATTATCTTGAGCCGGATACTTATCTCATCGGTGTGGAACTTTTACGTGCTTCAAATGTTTGTCCAAACATCTTGAATGAAAGTCCGATTGAGATTGTTTCTTCCACATCATGCTTCCCCAAGGACAAATGAATTCGGGGTCGAGTCAAGCTAGCGACTCGGTAAACAAAAACAGTAGCATGCTTATAGGGTTTTCACCCTAAGTGTGGGGGAGTCCCCCATGCTCTGATTACTTATGAAGTGAAAATACAAAATGGTGTTTTCCACGCTTAGCTTGTAATGTTGCCCTTTTACGTTCAGGAGTCGGCATAATAGCCGGGACTTTGAATATTGAGGACAATATTCATGCTTAGTGTGTGTGGGGGGGGGGGGGGGGGTATTCACTATTCTAGCGAATTTTATCACAATTTACTATCTTATACCCCCGTTTTTGACCAAAATTTTTCAAAAATTTTTCACTAAAGTTCAAAATTTTTTGTGGTAATCAGTCCGCCGTGTCTAAACGACAAAAGGGATTGGCTAATCCAGGAGCAAACGGCTCTTGGTAAAGATAACTCAAATCCGTTTACGGTTTGCAATTTGCCCAAAATTGTACGGTTCCTCAACTCCCCAAAAACAAATGAGTTTGCTAGCCCGCAAGATTATGGCTTGTGGTAAAGGCCGTGGAAAATCCATAATTGGTAATCAGCTCACCAAGATGTTGACTATTCCATCAAGAGTTGGCTAGTCCAGAAGCAAACGGCTTTTGGTAAAGACTAATCAAATCCGTTGACAGCTGGTGGTTTGCTCAAAATCACACGGTTATCAGGTGTGCCACAGTTCTTACACCTGGCTACTCCAGAAGTGATGGCTTTTGGTAAAGAGTTTAAAATCCATCAAGTTTTTCTCAAAGTATTGCTAGGGACTAGCAATAGTTTAGTGTGGGGGATTGATGAGTGTGTAAATACTCATCATTTTTATCGTATCTGAACTGCCAAAACATCCAAAAATACTCAGAAATGCATCAAAATACAGAAATTATCCCAAAAGTGTGTTTTATATGTTTTAGATGCAAAATGTTTAAAAACAAATGAAAAATGAACAAAGTTTGCATAATTGGCAGTTTCAGTCCCTCAAGTTTCAAAAATTTACAAAACAAGTCCCTGAAGGTTTTAAATGAAAGAAAAGTCAACCCAAGGTTTTATAAAGTCAAAAGTTATCAAATTTGATCCTTGGGTAAAAAGTTTGAGAAAATTACACCTTTAGTCCCTGCAATTTCAAAAAGTACAAAAATGGTCCTTGGAGTTTCAGAAAATAGCAGATTTGGTCCCTAGTGGATTATTTTGGATGGACAAGTCAACATTGGTCCATGGAATTCATAAACTGCCACTTTCAGTCCCTGGGGGAAAGGTTTGGGAAAATTGCAGTTTTGGTCCCCGGGTATTTTTAAATGAAAAATTAACTTTCATGGTCCTTGATAAATAAAACTTGGCATGTTAAGTCCCTTGGATAAGTTTGGGAAAGTTACAACTCAAGTCCCTTGATTTTCAGAATTTACAATAATAATCCTTGGGCTTAATATTGTTACACATCAAATGGACCATTTGTATTATGTAAGCCATCACCACCCCTGATCCATAAACCCTTGGCCCAATTTGATTTCCAGCCCAACCCCATCCGGTTTTAATAATATTACCCCCCAACCTTGACTATTTGACCCCCAGGTCAAACAAGCAGTCAAACTCACCCTTCACATCACCCCTACCTCCCTAGCCTGCAACAACACCATCATCACAACCCACCTTCTCCTCTGTCACACTCAAACCCCCCCCCCCCCCCTCTTGCATCTCCAAACAACAACTAACTTCCAAAAACACCACCCCAAGCTTCAATAATTTGAGGAAAAATCCAAATGGGTTTTGGCGCCAAATTGCTCAACGGCCAAGATTAACTTTTTTTTCATCCTTTGGTCAAGAATTCAAGTGGGAAAGCACTATGGGACTTTTCAAAGGCTATATATATTGAAGCAGGGAAGCAAAGTAGATCTATCTAGTTAGTTAGTTAGTTAGTCTTGGTTTTTAATGTAAATTAGGTCGAATTAGGTTTGAATTAATGTACCATTTCAAATTCAGCTTTGTAATTCTCAAATTCAGTAGTATAATCACCTTTATAATTAATGAGATATGGTTCTTCTTTTTAATTCTTTTGCAGCTTATTTTTATAATTTAGCTTAAAATTTCAGTTGTGTTTGAAATACTTTCATAAGCTTCCATTTTAGTTTAATGAGCTCATTCAAGCTGTTATAGCCTGTTGTGAGCTCATTGGTGTTCAAAATACTGTTTCATCTCACAAGTTCAAATAAGTCAACACAATAGTCAAAGGTAGCTTTCATGATGATGATTCTGGGATTGTTGGTGATGGAATAGTGTTTCCATGGTGTGTGGGCCTATCTAAAGATAGGCTTTGATCACACGAAACCTCTGTTCAGCTGAGGTTGTAGTTGTAAGTCTCATTGACATTTCTAGCTTGTTTACTCAATTAGTGCTTATTGCTTATTTGCTGTTTAATCCAAGTGTTACTCTGTGTTTTATTGCTTTTTTTTTTTTTTTTTTTTTTTTTTTTTTTTTATCTCATATAGTTAGTTTTTAGCTCTTTTGTTTATTTACAATTGTTTATGCTCACTGTTATTCATAATGCATTTTCATTAGTCAATTAGCTCAACTCTCATTTAGCTTATATTAGTGCTCAAATCTATCTCCATTAGCTCAATTTGAGTGTAATATAGATTATATGTTAGTTTGCATCAGTATATCAGTTCAGTTTAGCCTAAATCACTCATAATCTAAAAACAGATAGCATATTAAGGGGTGTTTGGATTTTCTGTCACACTTGTGTTCTAGTGTGTTTGATGAGTTGTTTTTGGTCATTACAGGTCACATTAGGTTCAAGTAATACCTTTTAGTCATAAAATGTAGTCCTCATTTGCAAGAAAGTCAGAAATCAATTTTAAATTCTTGTTTTTAAGTCACTGTTATTTTTTGAGACTCTAAATCTAATCATTTCAATTCAAAAGTAGTTGCTTAAGCTTAATCTAGTCTAAAATTAGTTTAATATTACACTAACAGTCATTAAATCAAGTTCCAATCTCATCAAAGTCAAACTAACTCTCAAACTGAAAAAGTCAAAATTACCTTTGTACAGAAATCTCAAATTTTCAAGGAATTAATGTGATTTTTGTGTTGGGACTCAAACCTTGAGCTTTATACATGTTATACTCTCCCACCTCAACTTTAGGAACCAACCCTTGGCTTATTTTTGGAATTTTTTGTGTAACTTGTGTGATAGCTCAAAGTGAGCTGCAGGGCTGCTACCTGCTCTGTCTCAACAGCTACACACCCAAACACCACCCTTTGGTGGTGGTTTCCAGCCACCACAGTGGTCCCCACTTGTCCAACTTAGCTCCTTTCAGCCCCCCCCCCCCCTGGTAGGCAACATGTATTGACAACTGGTTTGACCATGAGACCACTGGGACCCACCTAATTTAGCCCTCCTTAGTTGTCCCATTTTCAGATTTGACACAAGATTACAAGTGCTTAATTGTGGCTTATTTGCTTATTCAGTTGACCCCTATTGCTTATTTTGGTTCAAACAAGTTCTCATAGCTTATTTGAGTCTGAATCATCCATTGTGGGTCCCACCTAATGCAATTTTAGCCTATTTCTCACCATGGTCAAACAAAGTCAACTGTTTGGCTTTTTCTTTCATAATCAGCTTATTTTTTATTTCCAAAAAATTTGTTTTTACAAAAAGTGTTTGTTTTTAAGTATTAAATAGGTTTTTAAAAGAAAAATCAAGAAAAACAAATTTAATATTAAGTGATAGTTTCTATTTAATGTAATTTAATTTTAATTTTCATTTTTATATTTTTATTAAGTATTTAGCTTTTTTATATTTTTATTAATTACCTTATATATTAAAGTATTTTTAGTAATTTTTTCAGATTTTTATTTTATCATTTAGTATTTATTAGAATTAATTTTAGTTTTATTAATAATTAATTAATATTAAGTTTTAAATAGCATAATTAGTTTTTATTAAGCAAAACCTAGTTTTTATATTTTTTATAGCTTTTATATGTTATAAAATAATTTTAGAAATTTTATTAGAATTTTTACTGTTCATTTAGTATTTTTCTTAATTTAAAATAGTTTAATTAGGTAATTAATATATAATTAGTAATTAATTAATAAAAAATCCACAAAAAGACAAAAACACATATTTTTATTTTTAAAACTTATTTTTAGTTATTTTATAATTTTAGAAATTTTATTTTCATTTTTCTAGTGCTTAATTAATATTATATTGTATTTAAGTATTTTAATTATTAATAATTAGTAATAATTAGTATTTAATTAATAATAAATAATTAATTAGTGTAAAATTTTATTTTAATTTTCTAAAAATTTTCTTTTATCTTTTAGTTTGTAAAAAAGTCATTTTCACCCTCTGGGTGTTTTCAGATTTCCGTTTTTACTTTTTATTTTGTACGTTTACGTTTTATTCAAATGTAAACGTACGCGTTTTAGGTTTTAAACGTTTCTGGGTTTTCCAACTTTGCAGTCTTGTTAATATAGCTTACTTAAGCTATTTTCTTTTATATTACAGTAGTCTAATCAATCACAACTCACTTATACCCATTTTCGTCCAAATTCACCCGATCACAAACCGTTTTAATACCATCCACACCTCGTCGGGACATAACGACCCGGGGAAACACTGTATTCCGCGGAGCATTGACTCTAGGCAGTTTGACCTTGTTGACCATCACCTGGTCAATTTAGATTGACCGTTTGGAGCCAATCAAGAAACTACTCCCATTCATGGCGGAAAGAGCCCAAAAAGAAAAATTGAAAGATGTTAAGAGTAGGTTGAGTTACGGTGCCAACACTGAACGGGAAACTGAAACAACGTCTCCGCGAAGGAACCAACGAGAGTCAAGAAGAAAAAAGAAGAAAGGAGTAGAAAGAAGGTCACGGAGCCGGTCAATATCCCAATCCCGAAGTGTCTTCTCCAGACTAGGCTCAGGTGCAAAGAGCCAGAGTAAGAGGGAGGATAGATCAAAAAGTCGCCCGCGGACCCGAAGCGTCTTCTCACGATTGGGAGCAAAAAGGAAGGAGGATGGGAGAAAAGAAGCG
This sequence comes from Artemisia argyi, assembly GCA_030686995.1. Classification (NCBI taxonomy): domain Eukaryota; kingdom Viridiplantae; phylum Streptophyta; class Magnoliopsida; order Asterales; family Asteraceae; genus Artemisia; species Artemisia argyi. The sequence continues at coordinate 1,516,784 of CM060699.1, read as the reverse complement.
CGGAAGCTCATAAACGATCACGTAATATCCTCCAGTTCCCAAGAGAGAAGCGAAAAAAGATACGGGGGCGATAAAGAGCCGAGTAAGTTTGATATCTCCGGAAGTGAAGGAAGTTCAGGAGGACGAAATTGGAAAAAGAAGGAAAGGGAAAGTGAAGGAGAAGGGGAGAATGATCTCCTCCGACCATACATCGAGGAATCCTCCACCCCCTTTACTAAACGTATCAGCGAGTTTGTCTTTCTAAAGCATATCCGGATGCCCTCAAACGTAAAGACCTATGACGGGACAGGAGATCCGAAAGATCACCTCAAAAATTTCTCAACAGCGGCAAGAGTAGAACGATGGTCCATGCCAGTGTGGTGCCATATGTTTAACTCCACCCTAATGGGGTCCGCTCGCTTGTGGTTTGACGACTTGGAGCTAGAAAGTATTGACAGCTTTGAAGCCTTGAGGAAAAAATTTCTAGCGTATTACCTACCACAAAGAGGTGCACCAAAGACCCGGTCGAGCTCCATCATGTAAAACAGAGAGAAGGGGAATCAACGGAAGCGTTTATGGAACGCTTCACCAAGGAAAGTTTGCTGATAAAAGGAGCGCCCGAATGCATGCGAATCTCCGGATTCATGCACGGAATTACCAACCCGGGCTTAATCAAAAGGCTAAACGATAATATCCCCAAGACCGTGGACGAAATGATGAATGTCACAAAGGCGTTCATCCGAGGAGAAAGGGCAATCCAAACACAGTCTAGAAAAAAGGGAGTAGCCTGGAAGTCGTCCGAAACCCCCCGGCAGACGCACTTTGATTCTAACCAAGAAAGAAGAGGGGACCAAGAGCGTCGCCAAAGGAGGCAAAGCCGGAGGTACAATCGATTCACACCTCTAATAAAGACGCCAAAGGAAATCCTATCGACTGAACCTGCCAAAGGAAATTTTATTCCCCCGCCTCCGATGATGGGACCTCCGGAGTCAAGGAATAAAAAGCTATACTACGATTTCCACGGAGATAGGGGCCACGACACAAATGACTGCATACATCTGAGAAAGCAAATTGAAGAAGCAGTAAAGTCGGGACACCTTTCCCATTTAATCAAAGAAATCAAGCAGGGTAATCAAAAAACAAGAACAGACAAAGCACCTAGGAAGCAGGAACCACCGGCTAAAGAAAAGGGAATAGCTACATTCATGATACAACAGTGGCAAAGGAACGTCTGACCCAGAGAAGACGAAGTCCAATCGACTCAACAGGATATAACCTTCCCGCCACTTGTGTCCGCTGACATAGAAGATGGTCCAATGATAGTATGTGCTGAGATTGGAGGACATGACGTACACCGAATGTACGTAGATGGGGGAAGCTCATCCGAAGTGTTGTACGAACATTGTTCTTTGAAGTTAAGACCGGAAGTAAGGGAAAAAATCATACCGGCAACTACGCCACTCGTAGGATTCTCAGGAGAGATATCTTGGCCGCTTGGACAGATAGCGCTGGAGGTAAGCCTAGGCCAATTCCCCTACCAAACCACCACATGGATGAATTTTGTGATAGTCCGGTCACCTTCTCAATACAATGGGATAATTGGGAGGCCGGGGATTCGAGCTCTAAAAGCTATTGTATCCACGGCTCACGGCCTGATGAAGTTCCCCACATACGCGGGAATAGCTACCTTAGCAAGTGAGAAGGTCAAACCCCTCGAGGTGCAAATGGTATCGCAGCCAGACTCACCACCCGCTCCGCCAGAAGGAATCAAAGTAGCAATACATCCAGAATTCCCGGAGCAGACGATAGTCATAGGGGGAGCTTTGACAGAAGAGGCAAGGAAAGCGGTGTGTAAGATCCTCAGGAATAACTTAGATGTCTTCGCCTGGACACCGGCGGACATGACGGGGGTTCCGAGAACCTTAGCAGAACACAAGCTAGGGACGAGGGAAGGAATAGAACCCGTAAGGCAGAAGAAGAGAGGGCAAGCCCCAGAAAGAAATAAGGTGATCAATGAGGAAGTTGGAAAGTTGGTGGAAGCCGGTATCATGAGAGAAGTCACATACCACAGCTGGTTGTCAAATCCGGTGTTAGTCAAGAAAAGTGATGGGTCTTGGAGGATGTGCGTAGATTTTACGGACATTAACAAAGCTTGCCCCAAAGACTGCTACCCCCTCCCGGAGATTGATTGGAAGGTGGAGTCCTTATGTGGTTACCCTTTACAATGTTTCCTGGACGCCTACAAGGGATATCACCAAATCCAGATGGCAAAGGAAGATGAGGAGAAGACGGCCTTCCACACTAGCCAGGGTGTGTTCTGCTATACTAAAATGCCGTTCGGACTCAAAAACGCTGGAGCCACATACCAGCGACTAGTAGATAAGGCATTTGAGAAACAGGTAGGTCGCAATCTAGAAGTATACGTAGACGACCTGGTAATAAAAAGTCATAACGAGGAGGAGATAAACCGTGACATAGAAGAAACTTTCAGCAATCTGAAGAAAATAAACATGAAGCTCAATCCGAAAAAATGTACCTTTGGAGCATCGGAGGGAGTATTCTTGGGGCACAACGTGAGCAAGGAGGGAATACAAGCGTGCGAGGAAAAAACAAAGGCAATCATGGATATGCCTTCACCGCACACCATGAAAGAAGTACAATCCTTCAATGGCAAGCTGGCAAGTCTCAACAGGTTTCTATCAAAGGCAGCGGAAAAGTCACTCCCGTTCTTTAAAACGTTAAAGAAATGCCTAAAGAAAAGTGACTTCAAATGGACGCCCGAGGCAGAAGAAGCTTTGGCAGATATGAAATTACAGATAGCCAATCTTCCTACGTTAACTGCCCCTACAAAAGGAGAAACATTATTAATGTACCTATCCGCCGCAGAAGAAGCAGTCAGCGCTGTCTTAATAGCGGAACGCAATGGAAGGCAGATACCGGTGTACTTTGTAGGACGGGCACTTCAAGGTCCAGAAATTAACTACCCTCCGCTGGAAAAGCTGGTTTTAGCACTTGTTCACGCCGCTAGAAGATTGAAAAGATATTTTCAAGCCCATCCGGTCGCCATCATCACGGATCAGCCGATACGACAAATCTTGTCAAAACCGGAGAACGCGGGAAGGTTAACAAAGTGGGCTATAGAGCTAGGGGAGCACGACATCACGTACCGCCCGAGAACGTCGATCCGGGGGCAAATACTAGCTGACTTCCTGGCAGAAGTGCCAAGCCCAGCACCAGAAGAAAGAAAAGTCGTTGAGCAAAAGAAGCAAGTGTGGACGCTTTACACTGACGGATCCTCAAACGTGGACAGATCCGGGGCTAGTTTAATACTTACCGACCCGGCGGGAGTCGAATATACGTATGCTCTGAGGTTTGAATTCCCGGCCTCCAACAATGAAGCAGAGTATGAAGCACTCCTTGCAGGCCTGAGGATCGCCCAGAACATGGAAGTTGAGAACATCAAAGTATTCGTGGATTCCAAGCTGGTGGCGAGCCAAGTAAATGACCAGTACCAAGCCAAGGAGGAAAGCATGAAGCAGTACCTAGCAAAAGACAAAGAAGTGTCCGGAAAGTTCAAAACTTTTTCCATCAACCAAATACCAAGGGGGCAGAACAAGCAAGCAGACGCTCTAAGTAAAATGGCATCTGTCAATTTCGCCCACCTTACCAAACAAATCCTCGTGGAAGTACTACCATGCAAATCCATAGATAGCATGGAGGTCATGGCAGTAGTTAAAGAAGAAGGAGCAAATTGGATGACACCAATAATAGAGTTCTTGACAAATGGAACCCTCCCGCAAGATAAAGGAAAGGCGAGAAGGGTAAGGGATAAAGCTAGTCGCTACACAAAGATAGGGGAAGTCCTGTACAAGAAAGCCTATCTAGGCCCTTATCTGCGGTGTGTGGGACCAATGCAAGCCAATTACGTGATAAGGGAAATACATGAAGGAGCATGTGGTCTGCACGCCGGCCCTAGATCCGTAGTAGCAAAAGCCATGCAGATGGGGTACTACTGGCCTACTATGCACCAGGACGCACAGGACCTGATCCGAAGGTGTGCGAATTGCCAAGTACACAGGCCGGTCCCCCGTCTTCCCCGCACGGAGCTAAAGACCATCACAGCCCCGTGGCCATTCCACAAGTGGGGAATTGATATCTGTGGACCCTTCCCAGAAGCTGCAGGAAAGGTAAAATTCTTGATAGTAGCGATAGACTACTTCTCAAAATGGATAGAAGCCGCTCCGGTGGCATCGATCACAGGAAACCAAGTGAAGAAGTTTGTGTGGAACAACTTAGTCTGCAGATTCGGTATCCCAGGAGAAATCATTTCAGACAACGGAAAGCAATTTTGTGAAGACCCCTTCAAAGAATGGTGCGAAAAGCTTAACATACAACAACACTTTGCTTCCGTGAAACACCCACAAACAAACGGTTTGGTAGAAAGGGCAAACAGGAGCTTGGGGGAAGGGATGAAAGCCCGTCTAAGAGAAGACAATAGAAACTGGGTAGAATAACTCCCGCAGGTTCTATGGGCCCATAGAACAATGATCAAGACAAGCCATGGCCACACTCCCTTCTCCCTGGTGTACGGTACCGAAGCAGTTATCCCGGTGGAAATCGGTATGCCCTCCTTAAGATGCTCAATGGTGGAAACGACAAAGAACAATGAGGGACTCCTAATGAACCTGGACCTCTTGGAAGAAAAGAGAGAGCTTGCCGCAATCAAAGAAGAAAAGCACAAGAGACAGATGGAGAAGTACTACAACTCCAAAGTGAAGAAAAATGTGTTCAGGCCAGGCGACCTAGTGTACCGCAGTAATGAAGCAAGCCGGGCAAAAGACACCGGTAAACTAGGCCCCAAATGGGAAGGGCCGTATGAAATAGTGGAAGCAATGGGAAGCGGAGCATACAAACTCCGAACGCAGCAAGGAATAATACTCCCCAGAACCTGGAACATCGCAGACTTGAAGAAGTGTTACGTTTAAAAAAAAGGTAAGTAATTGTAACCCCCCGGTCTCCTCTTTGTTCAGCATTACCTTTTAATATGTGTAAGCTTGACCGGAGCCGGGGGTATTTCTTATTTCATGTAATTTGTTTTTCACTATTTTAAATGAAATATTATAGCGGACGTCTGATCAACTCTGCAATTTTCCAAAACATCATTCATTACATATGTATAGGAGAGAGTAACCTACCAATTAACTCTGCGTGAACTACGTGTTCACCAAAAGGATAAGTAACCTACTAATTAACTTAACCACATAATGAGACCTTGCAAATCTCAAGTGGAAGGCTGAGTAACCTACTAATTCACTCTAAGCGGATCCGGAACTGCAAGGACGGATAACCTACTAATTAATCCAAATAACATTCATAAAACGCGTGATAACAATAAAATACATTCATTAATTATACCCCGAAGGGTTACAAAACAGGCGACCATAGCGCCAGGATACACAGAGAACGACCAAATCAACATACTAAAAGACCGGAAAGCAACACGGTCAACGCTTAACATGCAGAACCAAACCATCAGCTGCAGAGGTAACAGGGGGATCGTCCAAGGCTCGAAGGGCAGCGGTTGACACAGCTCCAGCTACGGACCCACCAGCCGCCTCAACGGAAGAAACGCTTACTGCTCCAACGGGGTTAAAAGAAGCTCCAGTAGCCCCCCCGGCATAAGGGGCGCTCACTGAAACCACAACACAGTCAGTCACGACGGCAGCAGTAGCATCACCTCCGGATGGCGGCGGAGGGGTAGGTCCCGCCTCATCCTTGTCTTCAGAAACCAATTCCTTTTCCTTCGCGAGTAGCGCCTTCAAATAATCAACGTCAGATTCCGCGCAAGACTCAATAAGGTCAAGTAAATGAAAAGGTACATCATTCAAAGCTCCAAGGGCATCTGTGTACTCTTTTTTCGCCCCAGGGTTGTAGGCCGGAATGGACCCCAGAGGCGTCTTTCTCGCCCCATGCTCCACACCGGCCTCAAGCCCTTGCCTCATCCCCTCTGCTATAGCAGCGGATATACAATCCCCCAAACGGGTGTTCAGCAGCTCACTATCTTGAAAGCTCTCCAACAGCAAGCGAAAACCCTTAGACACAACCCAACGTTTGGCCTCCACAGCATCCTTTAAAACAGGGCCGATCTGATCCTTCATCTCGTGACTAAGTTCATTAACACGGCCATCAAGAAAGGACAGCCACTGGTTATACTCGGCAGACCTCAGAGCCAACTGATGAAGAACATCTTTCACACGAGCATCAACAGAATCACGAAGGGACGAGATGACAGAATCATACTGGGAATTCTTACTCTTGAGAACAGCGACTTGGTTTTTCTCAGCGGTCAAAGCAAACTCACTCTTAGCCAAACCAACGGTAAGCTGCTTGTTCTTTTCTTCCAGCTCAGAAACCTGCTATTGCAGAGCGGCAACATCCCCCGTCGGTAGTCCACTGATTTGAGCCTTAAGCTTGGCAATCTCTCTGTCCCGAGCTTCAATAGAAGCATCCCGGCGTTCTAGCCTCTTCGACAACTTTTGGTTCTGCTCAAGGTAATACTCCAAGCGCAAGCGAACCTCAGAAAAATAAGCCACACTACGAGCGACAGAAACATTGCTTTGACTACAAAGGTCAGCATTGTTCAAACCACGAAGAGAAGAGAAATACCCAGGAGTGGCAACATGATCCACAACACCTTCGCATAAAGCCCCATCATCAAACATGAAATCATTGGTGACATTCCACTCAGGCTGATACAACTCTTTAGCAAGCGAGCTTTGAATCTTGACAACTTTAAAAAACCCGTCCCGCGGAGAGGCAGGACCATCGGCCGGCCCAGAAGCCGCCGGTTCCTTCCCTAAATTGCGAAGGGGACGGGAAACATCACCGAACCCCTTCGAAGCAGCAGAAACAGAAGGCAAGCCAGAAGATGTATTCAAAGCAGGCACGGGAGAAGTAGGAGGTGAATCTTCCAAATCAATAAACACTGAACCAGAAGCTGGAGATTTGTTGGCCGGAGGTGCTGTCGAAACAGGACTTGGATCCAGAACCCTCTGTTTCAGGTCAAAACTCTTATTCTTGAAGCCAGTCCTATTCAAAATTACCCGACCAGAAGCGTCACGCTTACGGACGTTAGCAGAAACCCCGACCTTCCCCTTCACAGTATTAACAGAAGGAGGTACAATCGACGATACCACTGATGACGACACAGTAACAGCGGTGGCCGCAGCAGAAGAACCAATAGCAACCGATGACTTAGCTCTCTTAAAAGGAGGATCAGCGGAAGTAGTAGCGGAAGCACCCCTTTTTTGGGAAATAGTCGGGACCGGCCCTGAACTAGCTCCGACAGACAACGGAGGAATTGGGGCCACCCCAGCAGCTTGAGATATAGTGTCCCCAATCAAAGAAATCGGATGCACAGACGGTTGAACAACACGGTCAGCTGTCTCCTCCAACAGAGGGATTTCACCCTCGCGAAGATTCCGTTCGCCAAACAGTAAAACAAAAGGATTCTGCTGCTTCACAAAGCTACCGAGCCTCATTTCTGCACGCACAAAAAAAAAAAAAAAAAAAAAAAAAAAAAAAAAAAAAAGAGTTAGGAGCGAAAAAGGGAATAAAAGTAATAATGCAAGATACAACCCAAAGAAACCTACCCCGCCCCTCAATATCGTAAAAAATGGGTCGCTTAGAGGGATAATCCTACAAACGACTTAGGCCAACGGCACAAAGAAAGTACTCTGGCATCCTACGAATCTTTGTAGGGTTGGTGTGGAGTTGAGTCTCCAAAACACCATCAAAGGAATCCTCCGGCGGCGGGGGGTCCCGATTCAATTTACCACCCTCAAACCACGGCATAACAATCGGAGCAACAGAAGCATTCACCCAAAAGAAACGATCTCTCCAACCTTTAAGGGAATCAAAAGGTTCTTCATAGCAAGGAGGAACGGGGTGATTCCTCCTATCCCTCCTTTTCTCAAAAGTCAACCAACCGCCAGCACCCTTACCAGAATAATAAAACCGACGGAACAATGCCACCGAAAGATCCTTCCCAAAAGATCGACACATAAACTCAAAATGACTCACTCGGGCAGCACCAAGAACAGATAACTAAGAAATATGTATCTGGAAATACTGAAGAACACATAACAGGAAACGAGACAACGGAAGACGGAAGTTGGCAAACTCTATAAACCTACAATATATACCAATCTTCCCCGGAGGAATGTCACGAATGGTGTCATCAGGACCAGGGAGGAGAGGTCCAAATTCTTCAGTTATACCAAAATTATTACAAAAATTATCTAGTTCTAGTTGAGTGAGAGAAGAATGGGTAGTGTTGATGACTAGATCCATTTCTTATAAAACAAGAAGAAAGACAAACCTTTTTTCCAAAGAATGTACACGGTGAATCCGGAGAAACAGAGGGAAAAAAAACCCTAAAACCCTAGAGAGAAGTAAAGTAATTTTTTACACAGTGGTGAAAATGAAGAAAAAAGGGTAAAAAGACCCTTTATATAGGGGTATTCGAGTATCCCGAGGGCAAGATCTGTACATCTATTGCGCGACACGTGGACTACTCAACAAATCAACGCACATGATTAAATATCATAAAACAACACGTGGAAGCGTTATTTGAAATTCAACGGTGAGGATGAAAACAGATGAACAGTCGCGCGCGTCAGAAAATGGATGGCCACGATTAAAACATCAATCATCTCAGGACACTGTGCAAGCCATCATCACGCACACTTCTCAAAGACGGCAGAAGAAGTATGATGACGTATCGAAAACGCAAAACACATGGGAAACAGCATAAGTCCAGAGCAATATTTGTCGGGACTCATATTACTCTAGACTGGGGGGACTTGATCATGTGTACGGCGTTAGCCGCCTCAAAATAAAGAAAAGAGAATGGACGCCTCCCAGTCCGGATAACAACATAAGCCTAGAACAATATCGGCCAGAACCACATATTACTCTAGACTGGGGGGACTTGATCATGTACATAATAATAATCACTCCGCGACAACAATATCCGGGGATAACGAGGAGCGGACGGAACTTACTCCGACCTCTGGTCCTATAACACGAAGTGGGATACACGTCATCAAACCCGTGATTAACCCAAAGAGGAAAGGAATCTCCTCTGGGGAAAACCAACACAGACGAACCTCACCAAGGACAAGCGCAACTTGCGCCCCAAGTAGCAGAGTGGACCCCTTGATTACATCAGCCGAAGCAAAAGACAAAAGCTAAGGCCTCACGTTACTATCCCCGACAGAGATACGCTGACAATATGATGTAAGCAAGGTACAAGGTCAACCCTTGGATGACAAGTAAATGCCAAGGGACATTTGCCTATAAATAGTCTCGAGTATTTGCCATCAGAGGTTACAACACTCACTCATGCTCTCCTTACTCTTTTAAAATCTCATTCCAAAGCAAATACTTATCCTTACACCCGAGGTTGACCGTGGAGGCCCCCTCCACGGTGAGACTAACGGTGCATTATTCTTAGCAGGTCCAAATCTTCGTGCATCTCCACATACAAGAAGGCGTTCCTCTCGCCTTCCTTGGTTAAACTATCCTAGTCCGCTAAATACTGGTTTATCAACTATGATTAAGCTTTTTTAATCAAGCAAAGACAGTATCCTAATCATGGCAAGAAAGCTATTTTACTACAAAATATCATTCAAAAATGATGTTAGTTTAAAAGACAAAAAGTTCAGTTGGCCACAATCAGAAAAAAAAAAAAAAAAAAAAAAAAAAAAAAAAAAAAAAAAAAAATCCAAGCAAAGTGTTCTAACAATTTTATTACTCAACTTGATGCAATGAAACATTATAATAATCATACCCCATGATATTGAGGTGAAAAGGATATGTCAACATCATACGCACATGTCTTGTACATATTATACATCTCGCGTATACATATACGAGACACGTTAATTTTTTTTTTCGAGGTCGATAAAATATGAAAGCATGACACCTGTATCTCAGACATGTCGCGTATTAAAAAATTTGAAATGTTGGGTAGATTTGATATTGGCAAAAAAGTAAGGTAATTTCGGACACACCTCCCTCAAATAGGACTCTGCAGTAATTTTACATCCTTTAAAATGCGTTAGATTTTCATGAAATAAAATAATATAAAAAAGTTAAAAGGATGGTCATACGAAAGATATATTGAGTAGGGGTGGCAATTCGGGTCGGGTTTGGGTTGGCGGGTTCGGGTTGTCAGGTTGGCGGGTCAGAAATCTTGAACCCGAACCTGACCCATATAAATCATCGGGTCAGCTTTGTCAACCCTAACCTGTTTACACGTAACCCGAACCTGACCCATTTAACCCGTATATATACTTAGCTTGACAGGTTAAATAGGTTACATGGGTTGAATATGTTAAACGGGTTTCGGGTTGACCCATTTAATCCATTTTATATATAAAAGTTAGCACATTACACAAGTTAAATGGGTTAAACGGGTTAGTGGGTCGACCCGTTTAACCCATTTAACCCGTATAATTAAATATAAATAATTATTAATTAAGAAAAAAAACTTAAATGGGTTGGCGGGTCGACCCATTTATTTTATTCCCAACCCGAACCTGACCTGTTTAATAAACGGGTTAGATATGTCGACCCAAACCTGACCCACAATCTATTTAGCTCAACCCGAACCTGTTAATTTTCGTGTCGGTTTCAGATCGGGTTTCGTGTCGGGTCAGAAATTGCCACCCCTAATATTGAGGAAACATGTCAATACTATGAAATGGTGATGCATTTAGGAAGTAGGAACTAATACATGCATGCTTAAAGCACTTATACAATGCGCATTGAATGAACATTAAGAGTCCGCTTGATTCAAAGTGGAGAAAGGGAAAAGAAAAGTAATGTAAATGAATAAGTGAGGTGGGCAATATCTTACCCTTCAATTTACTCTATAATGATTAATTACCCATTACGGGGTAATCAATACATTACCCATCCATAACCAAGCACCATTATTTGAAGGATGTAGGTCATTTTCAATTTCTTACTCATTCCCCACCCTCTTTACCCCACCAAGCACCCCTAATTTATTAATTATTATTATCTAATAATTTTTAAATCATGCCACATTTATCATGTCAATAAAAAAAATGATTTTATATACCTATCAACATGTGGGTGGGGTCGTTCAAAAAAAAAGGACATGATTAGGGTGGGTCCCGGATATCAATGAGGAGATCATCATAAATGAGATGAGACGTAACTTTTTTCCACGTTTAGCTGTCAAGTAGATGTATGTATGGCCACCTAAGAGGGATGGGGATGGGTACAAAAAGACAAGTTATTTTTTAAAATGGATGTTTTGAAAAATATTTACCAAGATGGGTTTTAAAAAATTTACATCTTGTCACTCCTAAATCTATTGAATAAAAATTAGTTTCTATAAAATATTTTGTTTTCTATACACTTTTTAACGTTTCTTTAATTAACCTATAAACTATTCTACTTTATACGCATGTATATAACCATCGAAGATAATATTATTTCCAAACCGGTCTGTCAATCACCTTACTTTTCAGTCGAAACCAGTTCGGTTTTGGTCAAAACTGGTTTGGTTTTTTTCAGATAAAACCGGTCGGCTTATTCAGCCTCGTTTTTCAATCGAATTGGTTCGGTTTTAACCGCAAAAATCCGAACCAATTTTAACTGGAAAAAATGAACTAGGTTTCAACCGGTCTGGTTCCAACCGAAAAACCGGACTGTTTTCAACCGAAAAAACAGAAACGGTTTAAACCATAAAAATTGAACTGGTTTCGACCATAAAAAATGAACCGCTTTTGACCCAAAAAACGAATCGGTTTCGACAGAAAAAACAAACCGCTTTCGGCTGAAAACCGAACTTGTTTCGACTGATAAAAACAAACCGATTTCGAATGAAAAACCCGAACCGGTTTCGACGGAAAAAACCGAACTAGTTTCAACTGAAAAACGAACCGCTTTCGGCCGAAAAAACGGAACCAGTTTCGATCGAAACGAACCGCTTTCGGTCAAAAAAACGAACCAGTTTCGACTGAGAAAACCGAACCGCTTTAGTTTTTTCGGTCAAAATCGGTTTTTTGGTTAAAGTGGTTCGGTTTTTTACGGTTGAAATCGGTTTGGTTTTTCGGTCGAAACCAGTTCTTTTTTTTATGTCAAAACCTATTTGTTTTATGCTTGTCAAAACTTTTTATTTTTATTATTTTTTTATTATTATTTTTTTCTTCAGGCGAAATGGTTTGGAGTGAGAAAAAAACATGTAGAATGGTTCTGATGACACGATATTTTTTGTGAGTGGAGTAAAGAGAATGCAAAAGCATTGATGTGTATCTTGAAATGCTTTGAGGAGGTGTCGGGATAAAAAGTGAATTATAATAAGAGTAAGTTATATAGTATTGGTGTAAGTGTTAATGAGAGTGTGGAGATGGCGAGATGGATGAGTTGTTGCAGGGGAGAATTTCCATTCACCTATTTAGGGCTTCCGATTGGTGAACGGATGAGTTGTATTAAAGCATGGAGGCCCGTCATAGACAAGTTTAAAAATAGACTTGTCGATTGGAAAGCTCGATCGATGTCGTTCGGGGGACGTTTAACATTGGTGAAATCGGTTCTTGGTAGTCTGCCGTTGTATTATTTCTTGATGTTCCGTGTGCCGTCGAGTGTGATTAAAAATCTTGAGGGTATTCGTAGGGATTTCTTTTGGGGGGGTTTGGGTGAGAGAAAAAAGTTACCTTGGGTTAAATGGGATCATATGCTAGCTGCTTACGGGATTGGGGGGGGGGGGGGTTAAAATATTAGGTCTTTAAGGGCAAAAAATTGGGCTTTATTGGGTAAATGGTGGTGGAGGTTTAAGAGGGAAAGGGATAATTTGTGGGTTAGGGTCATAAAAAGCGTTTATGGGGAGAATGGGGGTTTGTCGAGTTGTGGTGATATGGGGTGTGAGAGTGGCGGCAGTGGGGTTTGGAAAGATATTATTACAATAGGTAGATATATTGATGGGATCGGTATTGACTTTACTTTATCTTTTTTTTTTTTTTTTTTGTAATGTAGGAAATGGTAGAGATGTATCCTTTTGGTTAGATAGATGGATTGGCGACTCGAGATTGTGTGATAGGTTTCCCAGGTTGTTTCACCTTGATAGGAGTGGTGTGTATTAATTTACACACCTTTTCTTTACCAAATACCGGACCAAAATGACCAAAAACTAACCAATTATGCCAAACATGTTGTGTTTTTGCGTTTGTGATTATGCAGGTACGGATATTTAGAAAAAGGACAAAAGCAATGCCAAAACCATCAACACGAGCACGAGATTTTGAAAGAGCATTCAAAAGCCGAGATCGAGGAAGAATTTTCATGTGTGAAACATATTTGAGCTAAATTTGACCTAATCAACCTTGAAGAATCAGTAAATTACAAGAAAGCCCCTTTGATTACATTTTGGAAATATGGCAATTCTAATCCTCCATAATTCAGTTTTCCAATATTGGTCCTTGTATACTTCTATCACAAAAATACTGATTTTCTCTTTGGTCCAATTCACAAAATCTAAATCCAATATATCAAACCCTTTACCACCCCAAGCCCAACAGCCCACCAAATTACCGATCCACCCATCTAAACCCGGTCAACCCTCTTTACCAAAGTCAAACACCAATTGATTGGTGCTAAACCGTCAGATGATTATTGGTCAACCACTTGTGAATGGTCAACTATAATAGTCAAACAGCTTAAACCAATGCTCCGTGGAATATAGGGTTTCCCCGGGTCGTTATGTCCCGACGAGGTGTGGATGGTATTAAAACGGGTTTGTGATCGGGTGAAATTGGACGAAAAAGGGTATAAGTGAGTTGTGATTGATTACACTAAGGAAATACGAATGGGAACGATGTAAGAAAACTATATTAACAATAACGCGAAACCAAATTAACCTAAAACGTAATATAAGAATTTAAAATCAGAATTTGCTTATACGTAAGCAGAAAAATAAGCCAAACGGCTTAAATAGAAGCTATCACTTTATTTATGTTTTTGGTTTTTCTTATTTTACAAACTACTTTTAATAACGTAACCTAAATGTAAAAACGTAAAAGTTATTTAAATAAAACGCGATTTAAAGTTAAAACAAACGCGAGTGCGCGAAATAAAAAGTGAAATTTGAGCTGTGCTAACCCTATGGATGTGAAAGTTAAATTTTTATGATCCTAACGATAAAAGAAAATTTCAGAAAAAAGAAAATAATTTTTTTTGACTTTTTATTTAATTTTTATTAATTAAAAACTATTAAAACTTAATTAAACTAATTTAATTATAATAAATACTAAATGAAAAGTTAAAATTATAAAACTTTTTCTATAACTACATTAAAGTGACAGAAAGTTTATAAAAATATAAAAATTCCTAAATACTTATAAATAAGCTATTTCTAAAATTAATTACATATTAGTTATTTAATACCTAATTAAACTATTTTAATTATAAATAATACTAAACTAATTTCTAAAATTATGAAATTTTTTATATAAACACTAAACCCTAGCAGAATGTTAAGAAAAAATATAAGAAGTCCTAGCTTATTAGAAATAAGCAGTTAAAGAAGCTAATAAGCTAAAATAAGCTAGAAAGGATGAAACTATATTAAGAATCAAATGTGGTAAAGAGTGAATGAAAAAAGACCCTAGGGCATTTGGCATCCAGGTACACACTATCACTCTCAATAAGGGGGAGGTCTCAGGTTCGACCCCTGCCTCACCCCTTTTTGCCCAACATTTTTATTTTTCAAATTTTATTTTACAAAACTATTAAATAAGTAAAAATAACAAACTTTTATAAAAGGAACTTTTCTAAAACCTAGAAATAAGCCCTGAATAAGCTGTAAAGCTTAACAGATGGCTTTTTAAGTAAAAAAGATGGATTTTACAACTAAATAAGCTACAACAAGCTACGTACTAAAACCTAAAGATGAAGTAAGCTAACAAAAGTAATGTGAAGCTAAAATGAGCCAAGGAAAAGAGACAAGACAATGAAATAAGCCAAAAGCTTAATAAGCAAATCTATAAGCCACAGACCCAAACAGGCCCCAATAGGTCAAATTCAACCCTATGTGGGCCCCACAAATAAGCTCAAGAGTCCAAAATAAGCTTTGAAACCAGAAGCTGACCTGGAGGGCTTCATAATAAGCCACAAAGCACAAGCTGGGACCCACAATTAAGCTCTATGAGAACTTATAAAGTTTGGCTTATATAAACTGATGTACCAGTGTATCCAGTGGAAGGGACTAAATGCCAAGGTAAGATTAGCTTATCAAATAAGCTGAAAAGTACCAATTAAGCCTTGAGCCAATGATACTGGTAGATTAGCTTTGCAAAGAACCAAATTTTATAAGCTGAGTCAAGGTAATGAGCTTTTTATGAGCTTATGAAAAAGGCTCACCTACACTGATGAGTCAGTGTAGGGAGTAATTTTGAGCAAACTTTGTGAGCATGATAAGCAGTTATGAAAAGCAAAACATGAAAAATAAGCATACACAGAACATTATGGCCAGAAGGGCTACACAAAACAACAAATCACACAAGCTAAAGCTAACAGATGAAAATTTTGCAAGCTTATGAAAATGACTAGTAAAACTGTGCACAGGGTATCTTTTGGGTCAAATGGGCAAGTTTGGACACAGATACAAGTGACCAAATGGAATCCAAATGAAGAATTTCTTTTTGATTTCGAAAGATCAACAACCAGAGATTTCAAAACAATAATTTTTGCTTAATTCCACTGAACCATGAGGACTAGAACTGACTTGGAGTTTGGCTCCATTTTTCAGTTCATGAAAAGTTTTGACTTTTTGATTATTAAACTAGCTGACTAATCTGAAGTTTAAACTATCCTATGTTACTTAATATGATGTTTTATCCTAGATTAAGACTAAAATCAACTAGTGGAGCAAATTTTATACCAAAATGGAAAGTTATAGAACCTGAAATCCACAGTAGGTATGCAAAATAAGAGATCAAAGCTAATTTGACCTTTTATACTTATAAGCCTACTGTTTATTGATGTAACTTATTTATTCTAACCCAAAATGACTTACTGGAACAAAAAATTTGACTACAAACTCACAAAGTTGCTCAGGTTATAGCTGATCCAAACACCCCTTTAAGATCTGACTTGAAGTTTTAATGAAACAAATTAAACAGCTATCGTATGAAACTGATTCTAAACATTAAACTAATCCATTATAAGTCTAAACAAACAGTAATCAACAATAATTAACAAGTTTAACTAAGGAATACAAAGTATAAGCAAATAAGATTAAGTAACTTAAAAATGTGGCTTACAATGATTCTGTGTGATACCCTGAACAAAGCATAATCAAAAATCACCCCTATTACTCCCCAGGGAGTTCTACACCCATATCATTCATCACCTCCTTCTTTCTTCTTCTTTTTCTTGGACTTTTTTTTTTTTTTTTTTTTTTTTTTCTTTCATTTTCTTGTTTTCTTTTTGTACTTTCTTTTTCTTAATTAAAACTGGTTTGAGATGATCTAAAAACTTGCATAGGCTTTGCCAAAGGCTTATGCAAGCTTAAGAATCCAAAACTACAACTACTAGTAACTTTTAACAAATTTGAAATTCTTGACTGAAAATTTGCATAGACTGAGGATTGAACTGAAACTTGATTTTCTGAATTGGAAGACTTATATTAATTAAAAGTAAACAAATTAAAACTGAAGGTTTTACTGAAAATTAAAGATTACAACAAATTCATACTGAGAGAATAAAATTAAAACTACAACTAACTACTAATTAACTAACACCTTTCTTCCTCTGTTTTTCTTGAGTTTTATAGCCTCTTGGGTAAGCCTCTGTCTTTTCCACCATGGTCTGAGCCATTGGATTGGCTTGAAATCATCTCAGCCATCAAAATTGTTTTTGGCGGGAAAACAGATATAAGCAAGTTGGGGGCTGATAACTTTGGCAGAGGGGGGGGGGGGGATTTGGAGTCTTGTTGTTGTTTTGAGGTGATTAGAGGTATAAGGTTGAGTGTAACAGAGGTATTAGCAGTGTAGGGGTGATGATGAGGGGCTTGGAGTTGCAGGGATAAGGCTGAGGTGGAAGGGTGGTTTTGATGGGTGGTCAAAGGTTGGGGGGTTTTGGGTTTGACCGGTTTATTATTAAACGTGGGGGTGGGGTGATTGGGCTGGTGAATCTTTGGGCCTGGAAAGTTGGAGTGGACTGGATCAGGCTTGGTCTTGTTTTATTTTTGGTTTGGATTTGTTGGTTTAACATAAGGTCCGGTTTGGTTTGAGTAGAAATTACTACAAGGACTAAATTTGTAATTTTTGCAAAAATGAGGGGCTGAGGTTGTAATTTCCACAAGTGCTAATCAAGGACCATACATGCCAAGTATAAATAAGCCAAGGACCACATAAATATCAATTTATCATTTTAAAACCTCCAGGGACTAAAACTGTAATTTTACAAACTTGGAGGACCAAAATTGAAATTTTCCAAACTTTATACCCAGGGACCAATTATGATAAATTTTGAATTCCCAAGGACCATGTTGACTTTCTTTCACAAATATTTCACCAGGGACTGGTTTTGTCAAGTTCTAAAAGTTCAGGGACCTTTTATGCCCATTTTGGATTTTGAGGGGTAAAAATTGCCAGTTTGTTAAAAATTTCATCCAGGGATTAATATTGAACAATTTTGATTTCCCAAGGACTAAGGTTGACTTTTCTTTCATTTTAAACCTTCAGGGACTAGTTTTGTCAATTTATGAAACTTGAGGGACTGAAACTGCCAATTGTGCAAACTTTGTTCATTTTTCGTTTGTTTTTAAACATTTTGCATCTAAAACGTATAAAACACAATTTTGGAATATTTTTAGTATTTTGATGCATTATTGAGTGTTTTTAGATGTTTTGGCAGTTCAGATACGATAAAAATGATGAGTATTTACACACTCATCAATCCCTCACACTAAACTATTGCTAGTCCCTAGCAATCTTTTGAGAAAAACTTAATGGATTTTAAACTCTTTACCAAAAGCCATCACTTCTGGAGTAGCCAGGTGTAAGAACTGTGCCTGATAACCGTGTGATTTTGAGCAAACCACCAGCTGTCAACGGATTTGATTAGTCTTTACCAAAAGTCGTTTGCTTCTGGAGTAGCCAGGTGTAAGAACTGTGGCACACCTGATAACCGTGTGATTTTGAGCAAACCACCAGCTGTCAACGGATTTGATTAGTATTTACCAAAAGCCGTTTGCTTCTGGACTAGCCAACCCTTGATGGAATAGTCAACATCTTGGTGAGCTGATTACCAATTATGGTTTTTCCACGGCCTTTACCACAAGCCATAATCTTGTGGGCTAGCCAACTCATTTGTTTTTGGGGAGTTGAGGAACCATACAATTTTGGGCAAATTGCAAGCCATAAACGGATTTGAGATGTCTTTACCAAGAGCCGTTTACTCCTGGACTAGCCAATCCCTTTTGTCGTTTAGACAAGGCGGACTGATAACCACAAAAAATTTTGAGTTCCAGTGAAAAATTTTTGAAAAATTTTGGTCAAAAACGGGGGTATAAGATAGTAAAATGTGAGAAAATTCGCTAGAATAGCGAATACCCCCCACACTAATTATGAATATTGTCCTCAATATTCAAAGTCCCGGCTATTATGCCGACTCTTGGAACGTAAAAGGAGAATATTACAAGCTAAATGTGGAAACACAATTTTGTTTTTCACTTTTGTAATCATAGCATGGGGGACTCCCCCACACTTAGGGTGAAAACCCTATAAGCATGCTACTGTTTTTGTTTACCGAGTCGCTAGCTTGACTCGACCCCGAATTCATTTGTCCTTGGGGAAGCATGATGTGGAAGAAATAATCTCCATCGGACTTTCATTCAAGATGTTTGGATAAACATTTGAAGCACGTGAAAGTTCCACACCGATGAGATAAATATCCGGCTCAAGATAGTATAAACTATAAGCGATGATGCCGGGGTCAAAGATAATGTCTTCATTCCCGAAGGAGTGAAGAACAGGAGAAGTCACCCTGTAGGTGAAGAAAAGGAAGAAAACCATGATGAAAATCATGATTTGATCTGCTTCCTCGAGATCAGGCTCCGTACCTTGAGTTTGGATTTCAAGGGTTAAGCTCGTAAATATCCCGGGAGGGTGGGTGGGAATTTGCAAATTCTCATGATTGAGTGTATCTCCCCCCGGGTCATCATACTCCGGAGGAGTCATGATATGAGTGAGTTCACCGGAGAACTCCTCAAAGGTGAATGAATCATATTTGGGGAGAGAAATTTGAGAATGAGAAGTGGTACTGCCACTAATCTTCTCTCCCATATGATCAAAAGTAAAGGCTTCAAACTCCAGAATAAGATCATCGGAGAAAATGTCACTATCCTTAATGGGGATAGGAGATGAAATAGGTTTCTCTTTGAAAGCCTCGATTTTTGCAATGAGGAGACTGACATTCAATAATGTTGCACGAAGTGCTTCATCCTTGATTTCAGTGTCAGTCTCATCATTCACATCTTCTAAGCTAACTAGATCAGAAGGTAATCCTTCCACATGACTGATGTCTCCAGAACACAAAGAATTTTCATCAGCATGTGAAGTACTAAGCTCGATGTTGGGATTAGAGTTTAAAAGATTTTCATTTTCTCCCATATCGGCTTCAAGGTCAAGCAGATCATCATACTCAACTTCTCCATAAGATGTACAATCATCATTAAAGTCGGAGAAAGTCTCAAAATGATCTTTTGGATTTTCAAGGGCAGAAGGTAAATCACACATATGATCAAAAGTCCCCTGTGACTCTCCTGGGATTGGGATAAGGTTCTCAACACTAGACTTTATGAATTCGTCCGATTCCTTTTGAGGAACAGTGCTAAGATGCTCATCCCCCATATTTAGAGAGTGAGTGTGAACTTCAGGTGTGATATCAACAGACTGAGGGAGCTTAGAAATACTAGCAGTGATGGAATTTTCAAGTTCCATTTGATCAACGGCTAGTGACTTTGTCACATTATTTTCTCCCTGATTCTCCATGGAAGGAATCACAACAGATGAATCTGATGAATCTTTTTGAATAATAACAATGTTATCTTCATCATCATCACTGTCATCATCGTCATCATAAAGAGCAGCATAGCGAATATTGGCACGTATTTTAGCCGCTCTTTGCTCAGCAAGTAATTCTTCCATGGTCTTTTCATTTCTAGCCTCTCGTTCTTCAGCAAGTAATTTTGCCATTGATTTCTCACAAGAATCTTGAAATGACGTAGTGGCAAACTCCTCCTTAAGTTTTTGCAAAATTTCACGAGCCTCTAGTAAAAGGTCTGGCTCAATATTAGGAGGAGTTGTTTGGATCATTTGGTACTGTGGAGGTTGGTCTTGAATTGAATAGTCACAATCGTTACAAGGAAATAGATTCCTTGTTTGACAATCCGAGCTAAAGTGAGGACCTCCACAATATTCACAACAGTAAGACTGATGTGGCTGTGGGTCGTACGTGCTAGAGTTATAATTGTTATCAGGAAACTGCTCATAGACAAGCGTGTTGCCCGATTGACAATCAGAACTGTAGTGTGGGCCACCACAGTACTCACAACAGTTAAACTGTTGAGCTTGGTTCGGTGAGTTGTATGGATATTGGTCGTAACCAACATTTTGACTATTATAACAGTCAAAACCTTGGTGAGGACCTCCACAATACTCACAAGAAATGTTTGGTGTATTTTGATACGAACAATCATTGTGATTTGGATAATATGATTCTTGCTCGTATGAATGTGATGGGTAATTGGAAAACTTTGGGGTCGTTGAATGAGTTTTGATTAGGATCATAAGCAAATGAATTACTCGACCCACAAAACAAACAACTCCCGTTTTGAATATCATTACCACATTGTACACATGTACACCAACGACATGGTAAACCAAAAAGTGGCTCACCACAACCAACACAAGGAATAAAATCCGGAGGTGGGACAAGTGGTGTGCTCTTAGAGCTAGCAATTTCCACCACTTCCGTTATGGTCTCGGGTTTTGGTTCTTGATAATCGTGAAGATTGGGTAAGTTGTTCTTTTCAGTCACTGCCCTAAGCTCAGTACGTTTGCTTGACGACCTTATAACCTTGTATTGTGAAAGGCTAGGATCAATTGTGAGCTTAGGTTTTTGGACAACCGTAGGTTGGACGTATTTAGCACTTTCATGGTTAGAGGAAAGTACAGGGTCCTTTGTCACCTCGGTTTCATGATCTCTTTCCCTCACCGGAGAGGGAATAGGAATCGAATGTCCATCATAATCACTACGACATCTCGATATCTTTGACAAGGCCATAACTTTCTCAATTTTGCTATTAAGGGCCCTTTGTTCAAAGAAATCGTCATCGAGAGATGCCATTAGAATCAATTATGGGACAAGTGGAAGAAGGTAGAATCAAAAGGATAGAGGGTAAAGGGATGAAGAATCAAAAAGGTATGAGGGTAAAGATGGATTTTTTTGGTATTTTTGATAAACATTTTATAAGAAAGAAAATCTTTTTGTGTTTTTGTGTTCGTTGAAAACTAATTTTACAAAGTTTTCAGGAACAGTTTTGTTTTTGAAATAAGAAAATATGAACAAGGGATGGTAAATATACAATGAATGTATATCCAGATT
Source organism: Artemisia argyi (assembly GCA_030686995.1). Lineage (NCBI taxonomy): Eukaryota > Viridiplantae > Streptophyta > Magnoliopsida > Asterales > Asteraceae > Artemisia > Artemisia argyi. The sequence continues at coordinate 1,495,097 of CM060699.1, read as the reverse complement.
CACTAATCTGTAAAACCGTTTAAAATACACGCACAACCTCCCCGGCAGCGGCGCCAAAAATTGATTGGTGCTAAACCGTCAGATGATTATTGGTCAACCACTTGTGAATAGTCAACTATAATAGTCAAACAGCTTAAACCAATGCTCCGTGGAATATAGGGTTTCCCCGGGTCGTTATGTCCCGACGAGGTGTGGATGGTATTAAAACGGGTTTGTGATCGGGTGAAATTGGACGAAAAAGGGTATAAGTGAGTTGTGATTGATTACACTAAGGAAATATGAATGAGAACGATGTAAGAAAACTATATTAACAATAACGCGAAACCAAATTAACCTAAAACGTAATATAAGAATTTAAAATCAGAATTTGCTTATACGTAAGCAGAAAAATAAGCCAAACGGCTTAAATAGAAGCTATCACTTTATTTATGTTTTTGGTTTTTCTTATTTTACAAACTACTTTTAATAACGTAACCTAAATGTAAAAACGTAAAAGTTATTTAAATAAAACGCGATTTAAAGTTAAAACAAACGCGAGTGCGCGAAATAAAAAGTGAAATTTGAGCTGTGCTAACCCTATGGATGTGAAAGTTAAATTTTTATGATCCTAACGATAAAAGAAAATTTCAGAAAAAAGAAAATAATTTTTTTTTGACTTTTTATTTAATTTTTATTAATTAAAAACTATTAAAACTTAATTAAACTAATTTAATTATAATAAATACTAAATGAAAAGTTAAAATTATAAAACTTTTTCTATAACTACATTAAAGTGACAGAAAGTTTATAAAAATATAAAAATTCCTAAATACTTATAAATAAGCTATTTCTAAAATTAATTACATATTAGTTATTTAATACCTAATTTAACTATTTTAATTATAAATAATACTAAACTAATTTCTAAAATTATGAAATTTTTTATATAAACACTAAACCCTAGCAGAATGTTAAGAAAAAATATAAGAAGTCCTAGCTTATTAGAAATAAGCAGTTAAAGAAGCTAATAAGCTAAAATAAGCTAGAAAGGATGAAACTATATTAAGAATCAAATGTGGTAAAGAGTGAATGAAAAAAGACCCTAGGGCATTTGGCATCCAGGTACACACTATCACTCTCAATAAGGGGGAGGTCTCAGGTTCGACCCCTGCCTCACCCCTTTTTGCCCAACATTTTTATTTTTCAAATTTTATTTTACAAAACTATTAAATAAGTAAAAATAACAAACTTTTATAAAAGGAACTTTTCTAAAACCTAGAAATAAGCCCTGAATAAGCTGTAAAGCTTAACAGATGGCTTTTTAAGTAAAAAAGATGGATTTTACAACTAAATAAGCTACAACAAGCTACGTACTAAAACCTAAAGATGAAGTAAGCTAACAAAAGTAATGTGAAGCTAAAATGAGCCAAGGAAAAGAGACAAGACAATGAAATAAGCCAAAAGCTTAATAAGCAAATCTATAAGCCACAGACCCAAACAGGCCCCAATAGGTCAAATTCAACCCTATGTGGGCCCCACAAATAAGCTCAAGAGTCCAAAATAAGCTTTGAAACCAGAAGCTGACCTGGAGGGCTTCATAATAAGCCACAAAGCACAAGCTGGGACCCACAATTAAGCTCTATGAGAACTTATAAAGTTTGGCTTATATAAACTGATGTACCAGTGTATCCAGTGGAAGGGACTAAATGCCAAGGTAAGATTAGCTTATCAAATAAGCTGAAAAGTACCAATTAAGCCTTGAGCCAATGATACTGGTAGATTAGCTTTGCAAAGAACCAAATTTTATAAGCTGAGTCAAGGTAATGAGCTTTTTATGAGCTTATGAAAAAGGCTCACCTACACTGATGAGTCAGTGTAGGGAGTAATTTTGAGCAAACTTTGTGAGCATGATAAGCAGTTATGAAAAGCAAAACATGAAAAATAAGCATACACAGAACATTATGGCCAGAAGGGCTACACAAAACAACAAATCACACAAGCTAAAGCTAACAGATGAAAATTTTGCAAGCTTATGAAAATGACTAGTAAAACTGTGCACAGGGTATCTTTTGGGTCAAATGGGCAAGTTTGGACACAGATACAAGTGACCAAATGGAATCCAAATGAAGAATTTCTTTTTGATTTCGAAAGATCAACAACCAGAGATTTCAAAACAATAATTTTTGCTTAATTCCACTGAACCATGAGGACTAGAACTGACTTGGAGTTTGGCTCCATTTTTCAGTTCATGAAAAGTTTTGACTTTTTGATTATTAAACTAGCTGACTAATCTGAAGTTTAAACTATCCTATGTTACTTAATATGATGTTTTATCCTAGATTAAGACTAAAATCAACTAGTGGAGCAAATTTTATACCAAAATGGAAAGTTATAGAACCTGAAATCCACAGTAGGTATGCAAAATAAGAGATCAAAGCTAATTTGACCTTTTATACTTATAAGCCTACTGTTTATTGATGTAACTTATTTATTCTAACCCAAAATGACTTACTGGAACAAAAAATTTGACTACAAACTCACAAAGTTGCTCAGGTTATAGCTGATCCAAACACCCCTTTAAGATCTGACTTGAAGTTTTAATGAAACAAATTAAACAGCTATCCTATGAAACTGATTCTAAACATTAAACTAATCCATTATAAGTCTAAACAAACAGTAATCAACAATAATTAACAAGTTTAACTAAGGAATACAAAGTATAAGCAAATAAGATTAAGTAACTTGAAAATGTGGCTTACAATGATTCTGTGTGATACCCTGAACAAAGCATAATCAAAAATCACCCCTATTACTCCATAGGGAGTTCTACACCCATATCATTAATCACCTCCTTCTTTCTTCTTCTTTTTCTTGGACTTTTTTTTTTTTTTTTTTTTTTTTTTTTTTTTCTTTCATTTTCTTGTTTTCTTTTTGTACTTTCTTTTTCTTAATTAAAACTGGTTTGAGATGATCTAAAAACTTGCATAGGCTTTGTCAAAGGCTTATTTAAGCTTAAGAATCCAAAACTACAACTACTAGTAACTTTTAACAAATTTGAAATTCTTGACTGAAAATTTGCATAGACTGAGGATTGAACTGAAACTTGATTTTCTGAATTGGAAGACTTATATTAATTAAAAGTAAACAAATTAAAACTGAAGGTTTTACTGAAAATTAAAGATTACAACAAATTCATACTGAGAGAATAAAATTAAAACTACAACTAACTACTAATTAACTAACACCTTTCTTCCTCTGTTTTTCTTGAGTTTTATAGCCTCTTGGGTAAGCCTCTGTCTTTTCCACCATGGTCTGAGCCATTGGATTGGCTTGAAATCATCTCAGCCATCAAAATTGTTTTTGGCGGGAAAACAGATATAAGCAAGTTGGGGGCTGATAACTTTGGCAGGGGGGGGGGGGGGATTTGGAGTCTTGTTGTTGTTTTGAGGTGATTAAAGGTATAAGGTTGAGTATGACAGAGGTATTAGCAGTGTAGGGGTGATGATGAGGGGCTTGGAGTTGCAGGGATAAGGCTGAGGTGGAAGGGTGGTTTTGATGGGTGGTCAAAGGTTGGGGGGTTTTGGGTTTGACCGGTTTATTATTAAACGTGGGGGTGGGGTGATTGGGCTGGTGAATCTTTGGGCCTGGAAAGTTGGAGTGGACTGGATCAGGCTTGGTCTTGTTTTATTTTTGGTTTGGATTTGTTGGTTTAACATAAGGTCTGGTTTGGTTTGAGTAGAAATTACTACAAGGATTAAATTTGTAATTTTTGCCAAAATGAGGGGCTGAGGTTGTAATTTCCACAAGTGCTAATCAAGGACCATACATGCCAAGTATAAATAACCCAAGGACCACATAAATATCAATTTATCATTTTAAAACCTCCAGGGACTAAAACTGTAATTTTACAAACTTGGAGGACCAAAATTGAAATTTTCCAAACTTTATACCCAGGGACCAATTATGATAAATTTTGAATTCCCAAGGACCATGTTGACTTTCTTTCACAAATATTTCACCAGGGACTGGTTTTGTCAAGTTCTGAAAGTTCAGGGACCTTTTATGCCCATTTTGGATTTTGAGGGGTAAAAATTGCCAGTTTGTTAAAAATTTCATCCAGGGATTAATATTGAACAATTTTGATTTCCCAAGGACTAAGGTTGACTTTTCTTTCATTTTAAACCTTCAGGGACTAGTTTTGTCAATTTATGAAACTTGAGGGACTAAAACTGCCAATTGTGCAAACTTTGTTCGTTTTTCATTTGTTTTTAAACATTTTGCATCTAAAACGTATAAAACACAATTTTGGAATATTTTTAGTATTTTGATGCATTACTGAGTGTTTTTGGACGTTTTGGCAGTTCAGATACGATAAAAATGATGAGTATTTACACACTCATCACCAATAAAAATATATTACCCACTCCTGCCCCCCAAATTCACCCTCACCCCAGAAATTACTGTTCACCCATAGAACCCTAATATTACCCACGCGACAATTACAGCAATTAAGGGTGTTTTTGTCTAATCAAGTGCTTCTAGAAGATCAAGGGTATGTCAGGGTTATGTCAGGGCGTGTCAGAGTATCCAAACTAGCACATTATGGGCTACATGGCAATATCTTATTGGGCAATAAACGTCAATAATGATGATCCAAGGGTGTGTAAATGATTGAAGAATGATGGATTGGTGATCAAGGGCTCTGATTATGCTCAAAGAAGCACAACCTCACACGGATTGCCAGCTTGGCAATCCGTGACCTCTCACCTCTAGAACCTTCACTTCATTGTTATATATAGAGTGTTAGGATAGCTGTTTTAAGGGTGGAGTCTTTGAGTAGCGAAGCTCTGCCCTTTTCAACTCTGAATTGTATTAGTTTTTTCAAATTCAATTGTAATTTTTAGTTTTAAATGCAAATCAGTCTTTACAATTTACTGCTTATTGTTGCTTTTACTTATCTGTTTAGATTAGCTTAAGTCATCTTTAAATCCTTTATATTCATCTTAGTTTTAATTAGTTATAAAGTGTCCTTTGAAATTAGTTTTAATCTCATCAAAAGTTTCATAAAATCAGAAAAATATAGAAACTATAAATAGTGTCATTGAATTCAATTTCTCAAGTTGTTAGTTTAGAATGATTGTGGTTTTGAAATCCAATTCTAGCTTCAAATAAGTTTGTTTTGAAAGATCTGTTCATTGAATTTATCCAAAAGTTTGTTGGTCAACAATAGTCAACTGTTTTGACTATTTGGTTATCTGAGGTGGTAGAGACAGGCCAAAGTAGAAAAGAGAAGGTTGAGCCTGTCTAGAGACAGGCTAGCACAGTGAAACTCCTCTGTTCTAGCTGAGGAGTATGTTATTGTAAGTTGTTGAATTCAAATTTTCATTATTTTTGTGCAAATCTAAGTTTCTATGTTTCTGATGGATTTAGTTGCTGTTGATTGTTGATTTAGATTCTATAATTGATTTTGTAGTTGGATTGATCATTAGTTTATTGATTTGTGGTTTAGAATATAGTTTCTTAGTGTTTACTGCCATATAAGGGGGTGTTTGGATCTTAGATTTGCTATGTATTGTTGTTATTAGAATGCTATTTCTGAACTGCACACAGGTTCTAGTAGATTAGAAATAGAGTTTTAAAGCTTATAAACAAGTTGGTTAAAACATAGAAAGTCAATTGTTGGTTTAGTCATTAGATAGCAGTTAGATTAATTTGAAAACAGTTAGTATAATTAAATAATTAGTTGCATTTTTAGTTCTAGTTAGCTTTCTATACCTTAAGTATAGCTTAATATCATATGTAGAATAAGAATCTAGCAGTTGAAGTTAGGTTTGGTCAAGGTAATAAGAGCTTAAATAGTCAATTGTCACAGTTAATTAGTCTTCTTATGCAGCTGAACTTGGGCTAATTTTAGAATAGTTTTTGATAGATTCTGAGTAGGTAATTGCTAGTTTTAGATAACCAGTAGTGTAGTGGATCTTTTGCCCCCATTATATTCTTATTACTGGCTTATTAGGACAGCTTTTTGAAGCATGCAATAAGTGGTTCTGAATCAGTTTTCTGTCATTAATATTGGGCTGCATTTGTTTGATTGAGCTTGAGTTTGTGTTTCATTGGTTTTACTGAGTTTCTTTATAGTTGTATGAGTGTTGTGTATGGTCTGTGTCACCTGGCTTATTCATTTCCTTACCTGCTCAAAATTTAGCTTATTGTGTAATTGCTTATTGATTGCAAATCTTATTTCTGAGTTATATTTCATGATTTTTGAGCATCATTGACTTTAGTTTGGCATATAACATCTGTATTGAAAGTTTGGTTAAGTTTTGTGGCAAATGCTTATAAATAATCACTTGCCATAAGCTGTTTAGATCAAAATAAGCACTTCTGCTTAACTTTCTATTTTCAAAATTTTTCTGCAAGCTTTCTATAATATTTTAGATTTTTTGTAAATTTTTCATATTTTTCTGATTTGATTTGATATTTTTCTTAATTTCTCTTCATTTTTAATCATTTTTAATAACCAAAAATCAATAAAAATTCGGAAATTGTTGTGAAAAATACAAAAATATTTTTAGAAATTCTTTTATAATATTTTAGAATTTTTAGAATTTAATTTTCATTTTTCCACTTCATTTTTCTATTTTTCTTTATTTTTAATTCATTTTAAATTCCAAAAATCAAAATTAATTCATAGAAAATAAATAAAAAGTCTAAAAATATTTTTCTTTTTCTTAAAATTCTTTTTAATAGTTTAAGATTTTTAGAAAATTGTTTTACATTTGTAGGATCATTTTTAGAATAAAAGTCGCGTTTTATTTTGTACGTACATTTAAAAATTAAGTTTGCATTTCCGTTTTCACGTTTTTGACTTTTCTGCATATATAGCTTGTATCTTGTGCATATTTCACTATTTCATGTCATATTTTGATTTCACAAACACCTTTTCACTATTCACTTACACTACACGATTCCCAAATAGATAATTCGGAAATTCCATTCGAACCTTCGTTGGGAGAACGACTCGGGAAATACTTTCACGAGTATTTCTTCAGAATATAATTATATACTATAATTTGACACGCATCAAAATTTTGGCGCCGTTGCCGGGGATGGTCGAAGTGAATTTTTGAATATCGTTTTGAAAAATCGTGTTTTGTTAAGCCTTCCTCTATTTTGTATATATATTTCTATAAAAATTGAAAAATTCAAAACACTTTTCCTAAAGTGTTTACAAAATACCAAAAAAATAATAAAAGTTACAGCCTCGACTCGACCGAAAGGAAGGGCGTTGTAAACGAAAAAATTCTCACAATATAACGAAAACGTAAAATTAGTTGTTTATCGGATTATTTCATTTACTACAACCGATTAAGCGGGAAATACGGAAGCTAAGACATTAAATTGCTAGCTGAAGAGAGATCCATTCTTCTCTCCCGTCTCGTCGCGAGTGGTATTGAAAGAAACGGTTTTCAATTAACGTTACGTTTTAATAAAAAGAAAAACAAAAGAAATAAAAAGTTTTTGTGATAAAAATATAAAAAATAAAAAGATTTTCTTTTCTCTTTTCTTTTTCATTTTCTTTTTGCTTGTGGTGTATGCACACCTGTTCTTTTTTTGAGAGTCTTGCGTCTCCGTTCTCTAACCCCGAGCGGGTTTTACGACATACAGTCGGGTTCATTTCCTTGACAACGAGGAGACGAACCAAAACGAACACAACGGACCCCCGCCGATGGGTGGTCCGCAGCACAATGTTATCCCGCCGATGGGACAACAACCGGCATTTGATCCACGTCCAATGGAGGAACAACTCCAATCACCATTTAATGGTGTGAGGAGAGCTATTGTGATTCCGGACATCAATGCCAACTTTGAGATCAATCACGGATTACTCAATTTAATCACGGGTATATGCTTTCACGGGTTCGATCACGAAGACCCCTATGCTCACATTAGAAATTTCACCGACATCGCTGAGACCATAAGAATGAACCAAGTTCCTCACGATGTGGTGAAATTGAAGTTATTTCCTTTCTCCTTAAAAGGAGCAGCCCGGACTTGGCTGGAAAAGGAACCGCCCAATTCGATTCACACTTGGAATGATCTCGCTTCTAAGTTTGTGAATTATTTCTATCCTCCCTCTAAAACTTCTAACCTACGTTCTCAAATCTTTCGGTTCCAACAAGCTTTTGATGAGTCGTTTAGTGAAGCTTGGGACCGATTCAAAGATTTGAAGGAAAAATGTCCGAACCATGGGTTTACCGATCTTCAGCAGATTGACACTTTCTATAATGGGTTATGTCATGTTGACCAAGACTCACTCAACTATACTGCGGGTGGGAACTTGTTGGCTAGGAACACGAATGTTGCTTTCATGATAATCGAGAATAAAGCTCGTGTGAGAATGTCTTGGAATAAACCTCAAGTGTCTAATAATGGTAAAAATAATGATGAAGTGATAAGTATGATATTGGCTCTAACAAAGAAAGTTGATGCAATGTCTATTGAAAAACCAAATCATCAAGTCAATGTGGTTAGTCACGGTTATGAGACTTGTGGTGGTCCACATTTGTATTATGAATGTCCGGCCACCGGTGCCTTTTCTCATGAAAACGTGTATGCTGCAAACACGGGTAACAACGGTTATCCACAACCTCAAGGAGACCGTAATCTCCTCAGCTACCGTTCTTCTCATTATCTTGGACCACCCATTCTCGAACAATCAAACCAAGTCAATCAAGTCAACCAGAATCATAATGTTGTGAATCGTAATAATCAAGGAAATCAAAATCAGAGTCGAGCTAATAACGGTTTTCAAAATCAAAATCAAGGGTTTAATCAAAACCAGGGTTTTCAAGGTAATTACAATCAAGGCCCGCCTCAAGGGAATTTTCAAAACCAACAAAACTTTGGAAACCCTGGGAATTTTCAGAACGCAAATCATGGAAATCAAAATCATGGTAATTTCCAAAACCGTGGGCAGAATTTTAACAATAATCAAAATCAAGGTGTTATTCAAAATCCGTTGCCCACGGAAGATTTGATTAAGCAATTGATTCAAAACCAACAATCTTTTATGGCAAAATATAAAGAGTCAACCTGGTTGTTTGCTAATCAAATCAGTGAAATTAACAAACGTTTAAATGATCGACCCTCGGGTTCGGGTATTACTTCTTTGCCAAGCAACACAATCGCAAACCCGAGGGGCGAAGTAAAGGCGATCACGACTCGCAGTGGTGCTGAATATGATGGACCCACAGTTCCTACTACCTCTTCTTCTTCGTCTCTGCCTAAGGTAGTGGACTGTGAGACCGAGGCGACAAAGGACCCGGTTCCTCCTATTAATAATGAAGGTTCCGAAAACGTCCAACCTCCGGTTGTCCAAAAGTCAAAAGATAAAGAAAAAGTCGTTTTTGAGAACAATGTGAAATACAAGTCTAAATTGCCATATCCGTCACGATTTAATGATGAAGAGCTCCGTGCAAAGTCTAAAAAACAAATGGAAAAATTTCTGGATATTTTTCAAAAATTGCACTTTGATATAAGTTTTATGGATGCTCTCGTGTATATGCCAAAATTTGCTTCCACGTTTAAAAACCTCATAAGTAATAAAGAGAAATGCTTGAATTAGCCGAAACACCGACAAATGCTCAATGTTCCGCGATTCTTCTCAAGAAGCTTCCCGAAAAGCTTGGTGATTCGGGAAAGTTTCTCATTCCTTGTTCATTGAAAGATCAAGAAGGTTGTAACGCCCTGGCCGATTCAGGTGCGAGTATTAACCTTATGCCATTATCGTTCTATGAACAACTTGGAATGGGGGAGCTTAAACCGACGAGAATGACTTTAGAGATTGCTAATCGATCGATAACTCATCCAGTTGGAATTGCTGAAGACGTTTTTGTTCGTGTGAATTCGTGTACTTTTCCGACAGATTTTTTTGTTGTCAATTTTGAAGCTGATCCGCGAGTTCCTCTTATACTAGGGCGACCGTTTTTACGAACCGAAAAAGCCCTAGTAGACCATTTTGAGGATACTCTAACTTTACGACATGATGACGATATTATGATTTTAAAGCCGATGATTCAAAATCGAAGAAGTACTCCGTCAAAAGCGTTGATGTTTGTGATTATTCTTTTGATGATTTTGTGAAAACTTTCGTCTTCGACTCTTCCCCATCATTTCCTCTGACTAAGGAATTTTATTCTCTTTGGGAAGAGGTCGATGATTTTCATACTACTGAAACGATTCCGTGTTCTGAGATTGACTAATTTTACTTTGATTCGGAGGGGGATATTATTTTTCTTAACAATTTGTTGAACGATGAATCGTCAATCCCTCCGAATAAAGTTAAGACGAAGATTGAGCTTATAATTGACGATCCTCTTGAGCCCGAGCTCAAGGAATTTTTACCAGACTTTGAGAGTTTTACCTTTGATACGACTGAGGAGATGAGTGGCAATCCCACTTATCGTCCTGATTTTTCTGATACGACTTATGAAGCTTTTCATTTTGATAACGATCACTCAGAAGAGACGAGTCGTGGCGGTACCACTTCTCATGCTTTTATCTCTCTTCCGGAGTATGAGTCATTTCACTTTGAAAAATCTGAATGTGAAATTGAAAAGTTTTCTAAATCTGAATATGAAAGTTTCAGTTTTGATCTTGAAGTTGATCATGATCCGGGTGGTGTGTTTAAAAATGAGAGTTTTAATGAAGATTTTATTCCATCCCTCCCACCCGGAAAAGATTTTAAAATGAGCTTAAATGATAAAATTCATAATTTCCCAATTATGAAGTTTTCTTTTGATGATGAGTTTTTCAAGATTGTTATCATGACTTTCTTGCCGTTTGTAAAATTTGGTGTGATTTCTCTTATCCGTCACTTCGTGGGGAGTGAGGATGTTGTTTTTGACCCGGGTATCGTTTCTAAAAGTTTTCAACATTAAAATACCAGCGGTTGTCTCTTCGGGATGGAACTTTCAAATACATCATATGTTTTTCAAATATTTTGAATGAAAGCCCGAGTGAGATTATTTTTTCCACGGATTTCTCCCCAAGGACGAATTAATTCGGGGATCGAGTCAAGCTACGTGACTCGGAAATCAAAAACAAAGCGTTTCGTGGGCGGCAACCCATGCTTATCCAATTTCATCTTCTTATTTTCTATTTTCTAACAAATAACGTGAGGAGGGGGTGCCTCTTCTACTCTTGTGTTTCGTGGTTGTTTGTGATGTTTATTAGGATTGTCTGCGATTTATGATGACTCTCGTGCTCGTTATCTTCTCTCCGCTCGAGTTTCATTCATTGATGCTTATTGGAAATCCTATATCCGTGAATCTTATCGACTAAGATTTTCTTTGGCATAATTAATAAACGGCCTAGAATTTTGTTAGGATTACCTTAACCCGTAAAAACATTGAGGACAATGTTTCATTCTAGTCTGGGGGAGGGTGAATCTTCGATTCGATTTTAACCTTGCATTTTTTACATGTCGTGCACTCTTGCAACTCAGTTTTTCCACCAAAACTAAAAAATTGAAAATTTCAATAATTTTGATGAAAAAGTAATGAAAAAGCACAAAAAAAAAATGAGAAAAAGTTGAAAAAGTTGTGCAAAAATATAATAAGGTTTGAATAAGTGCTTTGACACCTTGTTGACTTTCTTGCTGGCGAGAGTAGGAATAAATATTTTGACTTGACCTGGCGTGTTGAGCCCTAGCTTGTTCCCTTAACCAATGATGATCACATAAACTTGTGCTAGTTTTGTACACCAGGAGCTATAAAAAGCGAATTCTTTCTTAAGAATCTGCAAGTTCCTGTACTTGACTTTATACATGCGCAGCTTAAAAGCTTTCGCTAGTCTTTTACATCAGGAGCTAGAAAACACGAATTCTTTTTCTAGAATTTGCAAGTTTCCATAACTGACTTTATATATGCGTGGCTAATTATCGGCTAAGTATTCGCGGGTTTCATTATTTGGAATCTTAAATTGTGAAGAACGAGAAATGATAGAGTTTATTTAGAAGTTAGATGCTAAACGTGGAGTAGTGGTTCTCTTTAGAGCTCATGAGAGGTACTTGTGGCTTTTTACTCCCATCAGAAACGTCACCCATATATAATAGATGTTCTAGGTTAATTAGTGGTATTTCGGTTTAGATGATATTTAGTTCTTTATTTTCTTAAGAGAATTTTTGCTTTAGAAATTGGGTACATATCAAGGAACATCAAAAATAAGAGCAAAAAGTGAAAAAATCAAAAGTCAAAAGTTGATTATCTATGTGGTTTTGGAGCTACCCGATAAGCTTCCATTGATGTTATGAGAAAAAGTGAAAAAAGAAAAAAAGTGAAAAGTATGAAAAATATGAGAAAAGTAAAAAAAAAATGGAAAAAGTGAAAATGAAAAAAGTGAAAGTTGAAAGTTATGTTGAATAAGAGTTTGAATGTAAATAAGTTGTTGGTGCGTGAGGTGCATGTATGTAATTCTGAATTGGACACATGAGGTGCACGTGTAGAAATTCCGAATTTCTATTGCAGTGTTGGTGCGTGAGGACACGACAATACCTTAGTCTGGGGGATTTTGGTGTGTATTAATTTACACACCTTTTCTTTACCAAATACCGGACCAAAATGACCAAAAACTAACCAATTATGCCAAACATGTTGTGTTTTTACGTTTGTGATTATGCAGGTACAGATATTTAGGAAATGGACAAAAGCAATGCCAAAACCATCAACACGAGCACGAGATTTTGAAAGAGCATTCAAAAACCGAGATCGGGGAAGAATTTTCATGTGTGAATCATATTTGAGCTAAATTTGACATAATCAACCTTGAAGAATCAGTAAATTACAAGAAAGCCCCTTTGATTACATCTTGGAAATATGGCAGTTCTAATCCTCCATAATTCAGTTTTCCAATATTGGTCCTTGTATACTTCTATCACAAAAATACTGATTTTCTCTTTGGTCCAATTCACAAAATCTAAATCCAATATATCAAACCCTTTACCACCCCAAGCCCAACAGCCCACCAAATTACCCGATCCACCCATCTAAACCCGGTCAACCTGCTTTACCAAAGTCAAACACCAATAAAAATATTGATTGGTCCCGAAACGGTCAGATATTATTGACCAAGGTCAATAAGTCAAAGACAGCTCCGTTCCAATTATCCGGTGATAGTATAGTGTGTCCCCGGGTCGTTATGTCCCAGCGAGATTGCAATGGTGTTTTTTGGAAAACATTTTTGGGAATGAGTGGCATTGAGGACAGTAGCCAAGATGATTGGGAATTGATTTTGCTATTGATATTTTGGTATTTTTACAATGATATAATATTCACAATAACAGATATACTGATATATTCACAAATTCACAACTGGAAATCAGGTAACAGACAGAAAAGTGGTTTTTAGCCAATTACAAACTACAGGGGGTGCAAGTGAAACTTTTGAAAATTTAAAATTAAAAGAAAAATTTAAATGAAAATGAAATTATAAAATTGATTATTTTTAATATTTAATTACTAATCAATTAATTAAAACTATTTAAAATTGATGAGGCGAAAAATGATCCGTTTTTAGGGGGTCATTTAAGCCCGAATCCGAATTTATTTGATCAAATATTGCCTAAATCGTTCGTTTTGTGATTTTAGGTACTTTGGGAGTGAAATCTGGAAAAGGAAGCAATTCGGACATTTTTGGAGCATAAAAGTGAAGAAAACGCCAAAGTCTTAATTTTCCTTGCTGGGAACAGTAGGTGATGGCGTCAAGAGTAGTTCCCTGACGGTGTCAAGAGTAAAATTCCATGACGATCCAGAAGAGATTTGACGGCGTCATGAAGGTAGGGCGTCAAGAGTAAAAGTCATGACGGCCTGGAAATGATTTGTACTTGACGGCGTCAAATGTAGATCTAGGCAGTCCGAGGATTGTTTTGGCGGCGAGGTGACGGCGTCACCTAATTGTTCTTGACGCCGTCAGACCCCTTTTCCTATATATAGTTTTCTAATTTTTCACATTTAAAAGAAAGAAGTTTTGGGAGAAACCCTAAGTACGATTTTGGTGTAACTTTACACGTTTTTCAAGGGTTCCAACCCCTTGATACCTTGCATGTTTAATCAAGATAAGTGTTCTTCTAATTCAATCAATATGTCTATGTGTTGGTTGTCTATATCATGTTCTTGTATTAATTCCATCATGCTAGGGTAGATCTATCTTGTGTTTGCTTAGATCTAATGAAACCTAGATATTGATTATGTGTTGATTACTTGCTTATTCTTGTTGTGGATGAATGATTTATATGTTAGGCTTAAGAAAACTGGCAGATCTCCAATTGGTAACATGCTTGAACGTCTTAAGAAACATGAACCAACGCGCACTAGGTCTTTATTGGTTGTATTTAATGCATGAGCCACTATTTACAATCCCTATAGTTGTGCTGGGCATGGTGTAGGAGGAGATAAGAGCTCATAGAATTGGGGAGTTATGTGTGCCACCCCATGAATGGTATTAAGAAATACGATCCGTCATCCATGCAATTATAACAAGTAATTAACGTGTAAAAGATATCTAGGGAGTATTGAAATCTAAGTAAACACATTTTCTCCAATTACTGCTCACAACCTTAGTATAAATTAGTTTATTTTCATTTCTAGTATTTTATTTTGATTGCATCTTAGTATTGGGTTAGTTGATTAGCAACTAATTCCGCCCAAATCCTTCAAACCCGAGATTTTAAATTGCTTTCCATAAAATATAAAAACACAAAAATAATCATCCCTCACCTTTAGAACTAGTATTTAGGCTTTCTAATCCTAGTGACACTATTCCTAAGCTGAACGATCAATCCCCCGGTACTTGTCACTATACTATACTACAACGATCAGGTACACTGCCTGGTGGGGGTTGTAAGCTTCTCGAGATCCCTCGAGAGGTAAAGCCTGTTGCGATTCCCACGCATCAAGTTTTTGGCGTCGCTGCCGGGGAATAGTTATTGTCTAGGTTAGAATTTCTTTGTATTAGATCTACTTGCTAGATTCCTTTTTAGTAAGATTTTATTTTTAATTTTTAGGTTTTCTCTTAGTCTATCTCAGTTCTTTGTGCTTTTGTTCGTAACTCTTCACCACCTGCCATCATGGCAAATGACGAATCCCTTAACCTTAGGATCACTAGGAGTCGTAGCTCCACTCGAAACCTTGTCTTGCCTTATGCGGAACCCGAAAGAGAACTGCATAGATTGAGACAATATCACTCAACTTCTGAACCATCTAGCGTTGCCATCGATTTTGATGCACCTCTTTCTGAAGAAAATTCAGAAAACCATGTCACAACCCCTAGCTCCCAACCCAACGACGAGACTAGTACCCCCGTAACCCCCATTCCTAAGCGTCTTAAAGACTACTCCTCCCCAACCTCTCGTGGCTTCTCAAACGCCATTGTCTACCCAAACGAACACACCAATGAGGTCTTGCATGCAAACGATGTTTGGCTTGTCAAAAGTGTGTGTAAGTTTCACGGACTAGATGAGGAAAATCCAATCCAACACATCAAGGACTTCCTGAAAATAGTAGACACCCTCCACACGGATGGGGCTACTAGAAACACATCCCGATTGCGATTCTTTCCTTTCACCTTATATGAAAAAGCCCAAGAATGATATGACAAAATCCCTTCCGAATCTATTTTCACATGGGAGCAACTCATATCCAAGTTCTATGAGAAGTTCTTTCCACCTGGAAAAACCTCAGCATTTAGAGATAGGATCCTCCGTTTCCGGAAGGGGAAGGATGAACCCTTCCATAAATCATGGACTAGATTCAAAGATTTAATAAGACAAGTTCCCCATCATGGCATTGAGCTTTGGCTTTTGATCCAAATCTTCTACGATAATATCTCCTCTAAAGACCGAAACGGAATTAACCAATCTAGAAAAGGAAGATTGGCCAATCTTAGTGCCGAGGAAGGATGGGATAGGATTGAAGAATATGCTCAAGACCAGGATGACACTTAGGATGAAACTGAGTCGACTGTTAGCATTTCTGAAATCACCTCGGATCGGTTGAGAAAAATTCACAAGAGAGTGGAATTCCTATCTGGATCGCAATTACCTAACAGTTGTCAAATCCTTACTTGATTTGCGATTACTGTGGGGGCCCGCATGAGGTGGAAGAATGCGGAGGAGCAACCACAACTGAACATGCATGCTTGTCAGGAGGGTACATTTATGCTGATCCCTCCCTTTTGCCTTTTTACCAAAATGACGATTACACCCTTTGGGGAAATCTGGTAAAGAAAAGAGAAGGGGAGGAAGGCCCTGAATTCAAAATCAGGAGCAATTTCGAAGATGACCTTGGTCACTTCACTCAAGAAAAAGACTTGCAAATGAAAGGCCTTAATGAGTTTTTCGACGAGCAGCAGGAGGGTATTGGAGAATTTTTCAACAAGCTTAACTCAGCCCTAAATAATCTTCAAACGCCATCAGTAAGCAAAAAAGACCCCATGCTCGCGATAACCACGCGAGCTGGAACGACAACCAAGGACCCTCCTTACCCAAACTCGTCCCCCATCACCCTCGATCCAAACAAACCTGGGGAGGAGGAGGAGGATGTCGGCGGTGGTGCCCCAGACCAACCGCCCGTGACGACCCTTTCCCCATCAGCCCTGCCTAACCAACCTGTGAGAATCCTATTCCCGTCCCGATTAAGGAACTAGAAAACTGAGAATGATAACAAGAGGTTCTTGTTATACCTAAAAGACTCAGTTGTCACCATACCTCTCCTTGATGCTTGCTATCACATGCCAAAGTATAGCACACACTTCAAAAAGCTACTTGCTAACAGGAAGAAACTCGAGGGTCTTGTGACCCTGGGGGAAGAATGCTCAGTGGTGACCCATTGAGGGCTACCAAAGAAGGTAGACGATCCGGGCAGCTTCACCCTGCCTTGCTCCATAAGACCTCTGTCAATCAAGAATGCTCTTGCTGATTTAGGAGCGAGTATAAATCTCATGCCTCACTCTATGTTTTGTAGACTAGGATACTCTGGATTGAAGCCTACCCGTATGAACATCCAACTAGCTGATAGATCGGTCAAGTACCCCGTAGGGATATGCGAGAATGTGCTAGTGAAAGTTGGGAAATTCAAATTCCCGGTTGACTTCGTAATCCTGGATATGGAGGAGGATGACTTGGTACCCATCATCTTAGGTAGACCATTTCTTGCTACCGCTCGTGCAGTCATTGATGTCTACGATGGCAAATTAACATTACGAGTGGGAGACGATAGCACAACCTTCGACATTAAGGATTCTATGGACCTCTCCCTCGAAGCAGCCAACCGGCTCTATTTTATCGGGGAAGTAGATGAACTCACAGATGTCATTGATAGTTGTGTCGATGAACGGATCGATAAAGGCTGACTACGTGACGAAAGTTTTCTGCCTTTGCTAGAGGTGGAAAAGTTGGAGGATGTTAATGCAGTCTCCTTCTACCCCAGACAGGAGGCAACGGAGCAGCTCGAGCTCCGAAAGCCCGAAAACAAACTCAAACCTTCTATTATCGAGCCCCCTGACGTAGATCTTAAAGAGCTTCCTAACCATTTGGAGTACGCCTTCCTTCAGGGAGAGAGTCAACTCCCGGTAATCATAAACTCTTCCTTGGAACATGAACAAAAAGTTAAACTCTTAGAGGTCCTAAAAAAATACAAGGGGGTGCTTGCATGGAGTGTAGCCGACATTAAGGGGATTGACTCGACTTTTTGCACACATAAGATTCTCATGGAAGAAGATTATAAACCTACCATGCAACCCCAGAGGCGCGTGAACCCTAACATTAAGGAAGTAGTGAAGAAAGAAGTCATAAAACTTTTGGATGCAGGATTGATTTACCCGATCTCGGATAACCCATGGGTCAGTCCTGTGCAGGTTGTACCTAAAAAGGGTGGAATGACTGTAGTAAAGAATGACAAGGGTGAGATGGTGCCCCAGAGAACTGTCACTGGATGGCGGGTATGCATCGACTATCGAAAGCTCAATGATGCCACGAGGAAAGATCACTTTCCCTTACCATTCATTGATCAGATGTTAGAGAGATTATCTGGATACGAGTATTATTTCTTCTTGGATGGATTCTCTGGATATTTTCAGATTCCCATAGCACCTGAGGACCAAGAAAAGACCACGTTTACCTGCCCTTATGGAACATTTGCCTAAAAAAGGATGCCTTTTGGGCTATGTAATGCCCCCGCCACTTTCCAGCGATGCATGACCGCAATCTTTCACGAACTCATGGAAGACAGCATGGAAGTGTTCATGGATGACTTTTCAGTCTTTGGGAACTCCTTCGACCGCTGTCTTGCTAATCTAGAAAAGATGCTTAAACGGTGTGAGGAAACCAACTTGGTGCTAAACTGGGAGAAATGTCATTTCATGGTGAAGGAAGGGATTGTGTTAGGACATAATATCTCAGGAAATGGAATAGAGGTAGACCAAGCTAAAGTTGAAGCTATATCTAAGTTACCATACCCCACGACTGTCAAAGCAATACACAGCTTCTTGGGGCATGCCGGGTTTTATCGGAGATTCATCAAATATTTCTCCAAAATCGCTCGGCCAATGACTCAATTACTTGTGAAGGATGCTCCGTTCGATTTTTCCCAAGAATGCAAGGATGCATTCGATCTCTTAAAAAGGGAACTCACTCAAGCTCCAATCATGATCACACCCAACTGGGAGTTACCATTCGAAATCATGTGTGACGCTAGCGACTTCGCTGTCGGGGCTGTATTAGGTCAACGACGTGACAAGCTTTTCCAACCTATTTACTACGCTAGCAAAACCATGAATCCCGCTCAAGAGAACTACTCCACCACCGAGAAAGAACTATTGGCCGTAGTGTTTGCATTCGACAAATTCCGACAATATCTTGTCCTTTCAAAAATAGTCGTCTTCACTGATCACTCGGCTCTTAGATATCTCGTCGCGAAGCAGGATGCTAAGCCACGACTAATTCGGTGGATCTTGTTGCTACAAGAATTCGATGTTGAGATTCGTGATAAGAGGGGAGCAGAAAATCTGGCCGCAGATCATCTATCTCGTCTCGAAAACCCCTTGGATTATGAGGGAATGTCACTCTGGTCCCTCTGGCGGGCATCATGGGATAAACGTTACCGCCCGAAAGGTTCTCGATGCGGGATTCTATTGGCCCACAATTTTCCGTGATGTAAAAGAAATGGTGCAGGTGTGCGATGCATGTCAACGAGCCGGAAATATATCACATAGGGATGAAGCACCTCAGAACTTTATACAAGTTTGCGAGGTATTCGATGTTTGGGGGATTGACTTCATGGGACCCTTTCCATCTTCAGGGGGAAACGAGTACATATTAGTCACCATTGACTATGTTTCAAAATGGGTTGAGGCACAAGCCCTTAGGACCAATGACGCAAGAGTAGTCATTCATTTCCTGAAAAAGCTTTTCGCAAGATTCGGGATTCCGAAAGCTCTCATCAGTGATAGGGGAACCCATTTTTGCAATGCACAAATGGAAAAGGTCATGAAGAGGTATGGAGTACCCCATCGATTCTCCACCGCCTATCATCCACAGATAGAGCTATTAAAAGAATACTTGAAAAAACGGTTAGTCAAAACAGAAAGGACTGGTCATTTAAACTCGACGAAGCCTTATGGGCATTCCGAACCGCCTACAAAACACCTATTGGAACGACCCCATTCCGCATGGTGTATGCTAAGGCATGTCACTTACCGGTAGAATTATAACACAAGGCTTATTGGGCGCTTAAGACATGCAACTTAGATTACGCAACTGCTGGAAATAATAGGTTTTTGCAATTACACGAGCTTGATGAGCTTAGACTAGAAGCCTACGAATCCTCCATCACATATAAAGAAAGAGCTAAAAGATGGCATGACCAGAGAATTAAGAAACCCAAAGAATTTTCAGAGGGAGACTAGGTCCTAGTATACAATTCTCGGTTGAGATTATTTCCGGGAAAACTTAAGTCTAGATGGTATGGACCGTTCACGGTAAAGAATTCTTCTAAATTTGGAGCGGTAGTGTTAATAGATGATGAAGGTAGGGAGTTCACTGTTAACATACAACGTGTAAAACACTACCCAGAGAATAACAATGAAATGATTAGTGAGGAGGATGTGACGTTTGATGATGAGGTCATGTAGTAACCCATGACCTTGAGTCTAGCTACAAGACTCGTAAATAAAGAAAAGCGCTTCTTGGGAGGCAACCCATGTTTTGTGTGATGTTATCTTTGTTTGTTTGTTATTTGCTTCCGTATGCATGTTTAATTTTTATTGTTGGTAGATCATGTTTCTAAACTAAATAATGGAAATACTTTACTTTGTTGTTTTGGCCTAGTCTTAACTCCACCTAAAAGTATTTTTGCAAAAGATAAGTGTAAGGGGAAACCCCAAATATGTTTTTTAAGAAACAAACCGATCATGATTCTCCACAATATTAAATGAACATGTATATTCGTATTTGTTAGAGTCAAATGCTTGTATTGAGTCATAATGAAGTTTTGCAGGATTTTCCAGGAAGTAGGACCAAGTTTTTCCAGAAACTTAACATAATAATTTCTGCAGGTCAATTCTGACGGCCTCACAAGTTTACTCTTGACGGCGTCATGTGTAAAAATCTGGAAATTTTACCGGTTTTGTTTTTCTAACGGAGTCTTATGGTTTTTGTGAATTATTAAGTTTTATAATCTCCAGGAGATCTGCAAACTTCATTCCATAAGCATTATATCTTATCTTGTTTTCTAGGATTTAGTAACTTATATAGGATGCCGCCGATTTTACGCGAGGTTGTCTTGTCTATTTTGTCAGGTTTTACAGGTTATGTATGATAAGAAGATGATTTATATTCTGGAAGGGAAGCTTTGATTGTTCATTTTATTGGAGGAAGATTTAACCTGGCCATCCTATTATCCATACCGAGCGAAGCAGGGGAGTATTTGATTTCATTCTCTTTACTTTTTCACTTTTACATTCTTTACTTGAACATTGGGGACAATATTCATCTTAAGTGTAAGGGGAGGGTAAAAAGATGATACCTTACATATGCACTTTCGCTTGAGTTTGTTTTGTTTAATGGTAGATGTGTAATAAAACTATGAGAAATACTTGTTAGTGCAATTTTAGCGCCAAATTTAAAATTTTTTACAACATTTAGGAGTGAAACTTTAGCCATAGCAAGCGTCTCATGGATAGGAGATTGTATGACTAGCACATAACCGTATATTCAGAAAAATTTTCCACCCAAATATGTGAGGTTCGCCTTTAGATTTGATAGGAAAAGCATTTACTATTAGTGCTTATGAGTGTACCGGTAGCATTTAGATTCTAGAACTTGCGTTAGTGATGCATTCCAAGACCGCTAGTGAGACTACATTCGTGTGGTAGGATTTACTACATGATAAGAGGCATTAGGATCACCCTTGTGTTAAACCCGTATCATAATTACTTGACCATTTAAGTCATATTACTTGACTAGTTAAGTCAACTAATTTTTCCCACACCCTTAGCGTTGTACTCATTTTTAGTACACGAAACCCCTAGTACACCCCTCCGAGCCTATCTTTTCGTTTCTAACTTTAAGCATTTTACTTAAAGGAAGAATTTGTTACACCCCACTTAAATGTACAACCAAATCGCCTTAGCCTTCCGTGTATGCGCTCATTTTTAGTGCATTATTGTTATTTGTTAAACCCTAAGTTAACTTTCTAATTGATTACATGGTTGCTAAGCCGAGTCATATCCTTGTACATATTGTTTTGGGACGATTGGGACTCATGGGTAAGTACTTATTTTATGGAGTAATGGGGAAGAACATCATTTATTACCCCCATATGTACGTTAATCTTAAAAGTGCTCCAAGTGTTTTAATTTTCTTAATTCGAGTCATTAGATTAGTTTAATGTAAAGTATGTAAAGATTCAAGTGTAAGGGGAATGCTCAATCCCCTATGATGTATTATTTTGGATGGTAGGGTAAGAGTGTATGCACAAAAAAAAAAAAAAAAATCAAGAAAAAGAAAAAAAAAACAGAAAAAAGGAAAAAGAGAAAAAAAACATACGGACTACCATCCCGTTTCATTCTATGTTTATTTTATGTTTTTGTTATTTTTCATTTATTAGCTTAAGTCGAGTCTAGTCTTGGCTTAGCAACGCCATATTGTACATGTGATTGACCAAGATTGTTAACTCGCCACCAGTAAAACTTCCTTTATCCAACAAAACCGTGTATTTCATATCCCTACACCTAACGTTACAACCCTTTAAAAGACCTCTTTGATAGTTTATCCTAGGTGCTTACGCCATGTGGTGGAGGTTTGATCCTTTCCCAAGCCTATGGTAATCTATTTTGCTATGACAAGTAGTGAGAGATATCTTCCGTTTCCATATTGTAATTTACACTTTATTACACCCGAGAGATGTGAGTATCTAAACACTATTTGTGAGGTGCTTGTGTATGACCTCCGTGCTTGTCTATTGGTCTTTAGTGGAACGATTATTTGTTGTAATTACTTTTATATTAGTGTTAAATGACCCCTAACTTGTATTTTGACTAGAATAAAAGCGCATTTGCTTGAGGACAAGCAAATCTCAAGTGTAAGGGTATATGATGAGGCGAAAAATGATCCGTTTTCAGGAGGTCATTTAAGCCCGAATCCGACTTTATTTGATCAAATATTGCCCCAAATCGTTCATTTTGTGATTTTAGGTACTTTGGGAGTGAAATCTGGAAAAGGAAGCAATTCGGACGTTTTTGGAGCATAAAAGTGAAGAAAACGCCAAAGTCTTAATTTTCCTTGCTGGGAACAGTAGGTGACGGCGTCAAGAGTAGTTCCCTGACGGCATCAAGAGTAAAATTCCATGACGATCCAGAAGAGATTTGACGGCGTCATGAAGGTAGGGCGTCAAGAGTAAAAGTCATGACGGCCTGGAAATGATTTGTACTTGACGGCGTCAAATGTAGATCTAGGCAGTCCGAGGATTGTTTTGGCGGCGAGGTGACGGCGTCACCTAATTGGTCTTGACGCCGTCAGACCCCTTTTCCTATATATAGTTTTCTAATTTTGCACATTTAAAAGAGAGAAGTTTTGGGAGAAACCCTAAGTACGATTTTGGTGTAACTTTACAGGTTTTTCAAGGGTTCCAACCCCTTGATACCTTGCATGTTTAATCAAGATAAGTGTTCTTCTAATTCAATCAATATGTCTATGTGTTGGTTGTCTATATCATGTTCTTGTCTTAATTCCATCATGCTAGGCTAGATCTATCTTGTGTTTGCTTAGATCTAATGAAACCTAGATATTGATTATGTGTTGATTACTTGCTTATTCTTGTTGTGGATGAATGATTTATAAGTTAGGCTTAAGAAAACTGGCAGATCTCCAATTGGTAACATGCTTGAACGTCTTAAGAAACATGAACCAACGCGCACTAGGTCTTTATTGGTTGTATTTAATGCATGAGCCACTGTTTACAATCCCTATAGTTGTGCTGGGCATGGTGTAGGAGGAGATAAGAGCTCATAGAATTGGGGAGTTATGTGTGCCACCCCATGAATGGTATTAAGGAATACGATCCGTCATCCATGCAATTATAACAAGTAATTAACGTGTAAAAGATATCTAGGGAGTATTGAAATCTAAGTAAACACATTTTCTCCAATTACTGCTCACAACCTTAGTATAAATTAGTTTATTTTCATTTCTAGTATTTTATTTTGATTGCATCTTAGTATTGGGTTAGTTGATTAGCAACTAATTCCGCCCAAATCCTTCAAACCCGAGATTTTAAATTGCTTTCCATAAAATATAAAAACACAAAAATAATCATCCCTCACCTTTAGAACTAGTATTTAGGCTTTCTAATCCTAGCGACACTATTCCCCCCTTGGTTTCGGGGTGGACCCTTTCACTCTATTTTATTATATACCCACAGCTGACGCAACTCCGTACCGACGTCTCACTACTACTTAATTAATTAATTAACGGCTAAACTTTTTCATAACCTGAGCTTTCCTTAACCGATCAATCCCCCGGTACTTGTCACTATACTATACTACAACGATCAGGTACACTGCCTGGTGGGGGTTGTAAGCTTCTCGAGATCCCTCGAGAGGTAAAGCCTGTTGCGATTCCTACGCATCAAGTTTTTGGCGGAATTAGTTGCTAATCAACTAACCCAATACTAAGATGCAATCAAAAGAAAATACTAGAAATGAAAATAAACTAATTTATACTAAGGTTGTGAGCAGTAATTGGAGAAAATGTGTTTACTTAGATTTCACTACTCCTAGATATCTTTTACACGTTAATTACTTGTTATAATTGCATGGATGACGGATCGTATTCCTTAATACCATTCATGGGGTGGCATACATAACTCCCCAATTCTATGAGCTCTTATCTCCTCCTACACCATGCCCAGCACAACTATAGGGATTGTAAACAGTGGCTCATGCATTAAATACAACCAATAAAGACCTAGTGCGCGTTGGTTCATGTTTCTTAAGACGTTCAAGCATGTTACCAATTGGAGATCTGCCAATTTTCTTAAGCCTAACATATAAATCATTCATCCACAACAAGAATAAGCAAGTAATCAACACATAATCAATATCTAGGTTTCATTAGATCTAAGCAAACACAAGATAGACCTAGCCTAGCATGATGGAATTAAGACAAGAACATGATATAGACAACCAACACATAGACATGTTGATTGAATTAGAAGAACACTTATCTTGATTAAACATGCAAGGTATCAATGGGTTGGAACCCTTGAAAAACCTGTAAAGTTACACCAAAATCGTACTTAGGGTTTCTCCCAAAACTTCTCTTTTGCAAAAATACCTTTAGGTGGAGTTAAGACTAGGCCAAACAACAAAGTAAAGTATTTCCACTATTTAGTTTAGAAACATGATCTACCAAGAATAAAAATTAAACATGCATACGGAAGCAAATAACAAACAAACAAAGATAACATCACACAAAACATGGGTTGCCTCCCAAGAAGCGCTTTTCTTTATTTACGAGTCTTGTAGCTAGACTCAAGGTCATGGGTTACTACGTGACCTCATCATCAAACGTCACATCCTCCTCACTAATCATTTCATTGTTATTCTCTTGGTAGTGTTTTACACGTTGTATATTAACAGTGAACTCCCTACCTTCATCATTTATTAACACTACCGCTCCAAATTTAGAAGAATTCTTTACCGTGAACGGTCCATACCATCTAGACTTAAGTTTTCCCAGAAATAATCTCAACCGAGAATTGTATAATAGGACCTTGTCTCCCTCTGAAAATTCTTTGGGTTTCTTAATTCTCTGGTCATGCCATCTTTTAGCTCTTTCTTTATATGTGATGGAGGATTCGTAGGCTTCTAGTCTAAGCTCATCAAGCTCGTGTAATTGCAAAAACCTATTATTTCCAGCAGTTGCGTAATCTAAGTTGCATGTCTTAAGCGCCCAATAAGCCTTGTGTTCTAATTCTACCGGTAAGTGACATGCCTTACCATACACCATGCGGAATGGGGTCGTTCCAATAGGTGTTTTGTAGGCGGTTCGGAATGCCCATAAGGCTTCGTCGAGTTTAAATGACCAGTCCTTTCTGTTTTGACTAACCGTTTTTTCAAGTATTCTTTTAATAGCTCTATTGGTGTTTTCGACTTGGCCATTGGTCTGTGGATGATAGGCGGTGGAGAATCGATGGGGTACTCCATACCTCTTCATGACCTTTTCCATTTGTGCATTGCAAAAATGGGTTCCCCTATCACTGATTAGAGCTTTCGGAATCCCGAATCTCGCGAAAAGCTTTTTCAGGAAATGAATGACTACTCTTGCGTCATTGGTCCTAAGGGCTTGTGCCTCAACCCATTTTGAAACATAGTCAATGGCGACTAATATGTACTCGTTTCCCCCTGAAGATGGAAAGGGTCCCATGAAGTCAATCCCCCAAACATCGAATACCTCGCAAACTTGTATAAAGTTCTGAGGTGCTTCATCCCTATGTGATATATTTCCGGCTCGTTGACATGCATCGCACGCCTGCACCATTTCTTTTACATCACGGAAAATTGTGGGCCAATAGAATCCCGCATCGAGAACCTTTCGAGGGGTAACGTTTATCCCATGATGCCCGCCAGAGGGACCAGAGTGACATTCCCTCATAATCTTTACTGCCTCATTTTCCGAAACACAATGCCTTATAATTTGGTCAGGACACCTTCGGAATAAAAAGGGTTCATCCCAAAAGTAGTATTTTAGCTGGGAAAAGAACCTCTTCCTTTCGTACTTAGTCAGGTGTTCAGGAACGAGCCTACTTGCGAGGTAATTAGCAAAATCGGAGTACCACGGCTCCGAGTCACTCACTAACATGAGTTGTTCGTCAGGAAATGAATCCCTAATCTCACTTCTATCGTGCTCATCCAAGGGGTTTTCGAGACGAGATAGATGATCTGCGGCCAGATTTTCTGCTCCCCTCTTATCACGAATCTCAACATCGAATTCTTGTAGCAACAAGATCCACCGAATTAGTCGTGGCTTAGCATCCTGCTTCGCGAAGAGATATCTAAGAGCCGAGTGATCAGTGAAGACGACTGTTTTTGAAAGGACAAGATATTGTCGGAATTTGTCGAATGCAAACACTACGGCCAATAGTTCTTTCTCGGTGGTGGAGTAGTTCTCTTGAGCGGGATTCATGGTTTTGCTAGCGTAGTAAATAGGTTGGAAAAGCTTGTCACGTCGTTGACCTAATATAGCCCCGACAGCGAAGTCGCTAGCGTCACACATGATTTCGAATGGTAACTCCCAGTTGGGTGTGATCATGATTGGAGCTTGAGTGAGTTCCCTTTTCAAGAGATCGAATGCATCCTTGAATTCTTGGAAAAAATCGAACGGAGCATCCTTCACAAGTAATTGAGTCATTGGCCGAGCGATTTTGGAGAAATCTTTGATGAATCTCCGATAAAACCCGGCATGCCCCAAGAAGCTGCGTATTGCTTTGACAGTCGTGGGGTATGGTAACTTAGATATAGCTTCAACTTTAGCTTGGTCTACCTCTATTCCATTTCCTGAGATCTTATGTCCTAACACAATCCCTTCCTTCACCATGAAATGACATTTCTCCCAGTTTAGCACCAAGTTGGTTTCCTCACACCGTTTAAGCATCTTTTCTAGATTAGCAAGACAGCGGTCGAAGGAGTTCCCGAAGACTGAAAAGTCATCCATGAACACTTCCATGCTGTCTTCCATGAGTTCGTGAAAGATTTCGGTCATGCATCGCTGGAAAGTGGCGGGGGCATTACATAGCCCAAAAGGCATCCTTTTGTAGGCAAATGTTCCATAAGGGCAGGTAAACGTGGTCTTTTCTTGGTCCTCAGGTGCTATGGGAATCTGAAAATATCCAGAGAATCCATCCAAGAAGCAATAGTACTCGTGTCCAGATAATCTCTCTAGCATCTGATCAATGAATGGTAAGGGAAAGTGATCTTTCCTCATGGCATCATTGAGCTTTCGATAGTCGATGCATACCCGCCATCCTGTGACAGTTCTCTGGGGAACCATCTCACCCTTGTCATTCTTTACTACAGTCATTCCACCCTTTTTAGGCACAACCTGCACAGGACTGACCCATGGGCTATCCGAGATCGGGTAAATCAATCCTGCATCCAAAAGTTTTATGACTTCTTTCTTCACTACTTCCTTAATGTTAGGGTTCACGCGCCTCTGGGGTTGCACGATAGGTTTATAATCTTCTTCCATGAGAATCTTATGTGTGCAAAAAGTCGAGTCAATCCCCTTAATGTCGGCTACACTCCATGCAAGCACCCCCTTGTAATTTTTTAGGACCTCTAAGAGTTTAACTTTTTGTTCATGTTCCAAGGAAGAGTTTATGATTACCGGGAGTTGACTCTCTCCCTGAAGGAAGGCGTACTCCAAATGGTTAGGAAGCTCTTTAAGATCTACGTTAGGGGGCTCGATAATAGAAGGTTTGAGCTTGTTTTCGGGCTTTCGGAGCTCGAGCTGCTCCGTTGCCTCTTGTCTGGGGTAGAAGGAGATTGCATTAACATCCTCCATCTTTTCCACCTCTAGCAAAGGCAGAAAACTTTCGTCACGTAGCCAGCCTTCATCGATCCGTTCATCGACACAACTATCAATGACATCTGTGAGTTCATCTACTTCCCCGATAAAATAGGGCCGGTTGGCTGCTTCGAGGGAGAGGTCCATAGAATCCTTAATGTCGAAGGTTGTGCTATCGTCTCCCACTCGTAATGTTAATTTGCCATCGTAGACATCAATGACTGCACGAACGGTAGCAAGAAATGGTCTACCTAAGATGATGGGTACCAAGTCATCCTCCTCCATATCCAGGATTACGAAGTCAACCGGGAATTTGAATTTCCCAACTTTCACTAGCACATTCTCGCATATCCCTACGGGGTACTTGACCGATCTATCGGCTAGTTGGATGTTCATACGGGTAGGCTTCAATCCAGAGTATCCTAGTCTACGGAACATAGAGTGAGGCATGAGATTTATACTCGCTCCTAAATCATCAAGAGCATTCTTGATTGATAGAGGTCCTATGGAGCAAGGCAGGGTGAAGCTGCCCGGATCTTCTACCTTCTTTGGTAGCCCTGGATGGGTCACCACTGAGCATTCTTCCCCCAGGGTCACAAGACCCTCGAGTTTCTTCCTGTTAGCAAGTAGCTTTTTGAAGTATGTGCTATACTTTGGCATGTGATAGCAAGCATCAAGGAGAGGTATGGTGACAACTGAGTCTTTTAGGTATGACAAGAACCTCTTGTTATCATTCTCAGTTTTCTGGTTCCTTAATCGGGACGGGAATGGGATTCTCACAGGTTGGTTAGGCAGGGCTGATGGGGAAGGGGTCGTCACGGGCGGTTGGTCTGGGCACCACCGCCAACATCCTCCTCCTCCTCCCCAGGTTTGTTTGGATCGATGGTGATGGGGGACGAGTTTGGGTAAGGAGGGTCCTTGGTTGTCATTCCAGCTTGCGTGGTTATCGCGAGCATGGGGTCTTTTTTGCTTACTGATGGCGTTTGAAGATTATCTAGGGCTGAGTTAAGCTTGTTGAAAAATTCTCCAATACCCTCCTGCTGCTCGTCGAAAAGCTCATTAAGGCCTTTCATTTGCAAGTCTTTTTCTTGAGTGAAGTGACCAAGGTCATCTTCGAAATTGCTCCTGATTTTGAATTCAAGGCCTTCCTCCCCTTCTCTTTTCTTTACCATATTTCCCCAAAGGGTGTAATCGTCATTTTGGTAAAAAGGCAAAAGGGAGGGATCAGCATAAATGTCCCCTCCTGACAAGCATGCATGTTCAGTTGTGGTTGCTCCTCCGCATTCTTCCACCTCATGCGGGGCCCACAGTAATCGCAGATCAAGTAAGGATTTGACAGCTGTTTAGGTAATTGCGATCCAGATAGGAATTCCACTCTCTTGTGAATTTTTCTCAACCGATCCGAGGTGATTTCAGAAATGCTAACAGTCGACTCAGTTTCATCCCAAGTGTCATCCTGGTCTTGAGCATATTTTTCAATCCTATCCCATCCTTCCTCGGCACTAAGATTGGCCAATCTTCCTTTTCTAGATTGGTTAATTCCGTTTCGGTCTTTAGAGGAGATATTATCGTAGAAGATTTGGACCAAAAGCCAAAGCTCTGTGCCATGATGGGGAACTTGTCTTATTAAATCTTTGAATCTAGTCCATGATTTATGGAAGGGTTCATCCTTCCGCTTCGGGAAACGGAGGATCCTATCTCTAAATGCTAAGGTTTTTCCAGGTGGAAAGAACTTCTCATAGAACTTGGATATGAGTTGCTCCCATGTGAAAATAGATTCGGAAGGGAGTTTGTCATACCATTATTGGGCTTTTTCATATAAGGTGAAAGGAAAGAATCGCAATCGGGATGTGTTTCTAGTAGCCCCATCCGTATGGAGGGTGTCTACTATTTTCAGGAAGTCCTTGATGTGTTGGATTGGATTTTCCTCATCTAGTCCGCGAAACTTACACACACTTTTGACAAGCCAAACATCGTTTGCATGCAAGACCTCGTTGGTGTGTTCGTTTGGGTAGACAATGGCGTTTGAGAAGCCACGAGAGGTTGGGGAGGAGTAGTCTTTAAGACGCTTAGGAATGGGGGTTGCGGGGGTACTAGTCTCGTCGTTGGGTTGGGAGCTAGGGGTTGTGACATGGTTTTCTGAATTTTCTTCAGAAAGAGGTGCATCAAAATCGATGGCAACGCTAGATGGTTCAGAAGTTGAGTGATATTGTCTCAATCTATGCAGTTCTCTTTCGGGTTCCGCATAAGGCAAGACAAGGTTTCGAGTGGAGCTACGACTCCTAGTGATCCTAAGGTTAAGGGATTCGTCATTTGCCATGATGGCAGGTGGTGAAGAGTTACGAACAAAAGCACAAAGAACTAAGATAGACTAAGAGAAAACCTAAAAATTTAAAATAAAATCTTACTAGAAGGGAATCTAGCAAGTAGATCTAATACAAAGAAATTCTAACCTAGACAATAACTATTCCCCGAGCTGCGGTGCCAAAAACTTAGTTCTTGGGCGGAATTAGTTGCTAATCAAGATAAACTAATTTTGGTGTAACTTTACAGGTGATTGGTTTCTTAAGCCCAAACCTAATTTAAATTAACTAAAAATTATAAAGATTATAAATTAAATTAAAAACTTGCAAAAATAATTTCTTAACCTTAAAATGAACTTGAAGAAAGTATAAAAAATAAAAATAAATATTTTTATCTTTTTATCAGTTTTTTATTAATTAAAAACTAATTATATTAATTAAACTAATTAAACTATTTTAAATTACTAATAATACCTAAATGACTTAGATAATTATGGAAAATTTTTTAAAACTAATTAACCATCACAGGGATCCTACAAAATTATAAAAAACTTCTAAAAATTAGTTTTAGACTATTTTACTAATTATTTACCTTTTAATTAATTTAAATCTAATTTAACTAAATTAAATAAGAAAATTGTAAAATGAATATTAGTAATTAAAAATATATTTTCTAAAAGTCTTAACTAATTTATAAAACCTAGGAAAATTATAAAAACCTACTGTTGTTAATTAAAATTTAAGAAAACTAATTAATTACTAATATTACCTAATTAATTATTTAAACTATTTTTAATTCTAATAAATAGTAAACTGTTTAGGAAAAATCTAAGAAAAATATTTTAAATACTTAAAGGTACAAGAAAATTAATAAAATTATAAAAATGATAACGTGCTAATTAATAAGCTGAAATGAAAAATGAAAAAGATAGAATCTATTAAATATAAGCTATCACTAATTTTATGTTTGGTTTTTTGGTGTTTTTTCTTTTTGACAGCTAAAAATAAGATGAAAATAAGAAACTTTTGTGAAACAACTTTTGTTTTAGCTTAAAAATAAGCTGTGTGCACCCCCTTATGTCCAAACAGTTGGCTTATAGCTTATTAGGACTTGTGCTATTTTGAAAAAGCTATGAAATGAGAAACTAAGCATGCACAGATGAATACCAACTTAAAATAAGCCAATTAGAACAAAGAAGCACACTGAATAAGCAATTGATTACAAATAAGCACCTATACTTAATCTCAGACCAAATCAGGCTAAACCTAAGGGTTTTGGACCTTTGTGGGGTCCACAAAAGAGCTCAGGGGTCCAAATGAAAGATTGAAACTTGAAAAGGGACTGGAAGACTTCAAAATAAGCCAATAAGCAGGGCTTATGGCTTATTATTGAGATCTGTGTAAGGCTTGGAAGTTGGACTTAAAAGCTGAGTCACTCAGCATGCACAGGAAATGGACAAAATAGATGGGGCTTGCAGCCCTATGAAATAAGCCACAAACCTCAAAATAAGCACTGAGTCCTCAAGACAAGCTTATTGGCTATCCAAAAAGCTAAAAAACTTGGGGTGGGGTCCACTATTCAGCTGTATGTGAGCTTAGGAAAATGGGTGAAAAGTTGTGTACAGGGGAGGTCACAGTTCAACTAGGCTACTTTAACATTGCTTATTTATAAGCAAAAGGATTCTAAACTGAGATTTTCTTATTGAAATAAGTTCAAAAGCTTCCAAATATAAAAAATCAACAAAAACTTTGGAGTTCCAATCTATATTAAACCCTATGCAAGATCTGGATTAAGTGACTATTTTGACAGACTTGATATTTTTTACTTTTGAAAATTTGTTAATCACTTTGACTTTTCTGAATTTTGGTTGATCTAAT
The DNA here is from genome assembly GCA_030686995.1 of Artemisia argyi. Lineage (NCBI taxonomy): Eukaryota > Viridiplantae > Streptophyta > Magnoliopsida > Asterales > Asteraceae > Artemisia > Artemisia argyi. The sequence goes on along the minus strand of CM060699.1, from coordinate 1,462,817 downwards.
CTGAACTAAGATGATTTTTTAAGCTAAAATGGGACTGAATAAAGCTATGAAATCAACTTATGCAACACAGATTAATCAATAAGATCAAGAGCAATTTTGACTTTTTAACTTATGTCTACTGTTTTTAGATTATAAATAGGCTACAATGATCCTAAGAGTGATGTTTACACTACAGGTTCCACTAAGACTTATAAAGTGACAGAGATAAAGACAGATCCAAACACCCCTACTCAGATTATAAAGGTGTGATTATCAAAGCAATCCAAGAGATTATAACTAGAAACAGATTAACAACAATCTACTGAGATCTAATTTACACAATTAAGCATGAATAAACAGTTAATGAGTTGAGACTATTACGATTATGAAAAATCAGAAGTTTTGCTTACTTCATGCCATCCAAGCCAAGTAGAACTAGAACCAGAACCACCTATAGAGCCTCCACAGGCTCACTAATACCCAAATCCATTCCTTAAAGCCTCTGCTTCCGTCTTCTTCATCATCAATCCCCACACTAAAACATTGCTAGTCCCTAGCAATCTTTTGAGAAAAACTTGATGGATTTGAAAAACTCTTTACCAAAAGCCATCACTTCTGGAGTAGCCAGATGTATCGATTCAAGTAAGAACTATGGTCCACCTGATAACCATGTGATTTTGAGCAAACCACCAGCTGTCAACGGATTTGATTAGTCTTTACCAAAAGCCGTTTACTTCTTGACTAACCAACTCTTGATGGACAAAGTCAACATCTTGGTGAGCTGGTTACCAATTATGGTTTTTCCACGGCCTTTACCACAAGCCATAATCTTGCGGGCTAGCCAACTCATTCACTTTATGGGATATGGCGAGTTGATTTACCATACAATTTTGGGCAAATTGCAAGCCATCAACGGGTTTGAGATATCTTTACCAAGAGCCGTTTGCTCCTGGATTAGCCAATCCTTTTGTTGTTTAGACATGGCGGATTGATTACCACAAAAATTTTGAAATAAAGTGAAATTTTTTTTTTGAAAAATTTAGGCCAAAATGGGGGTACTTAGAAAGTATTTTGTAATAAAATTCGCAAGAATTCCCCCCTCCCCCCACACACTAGAATTGAATATTGTCCTCAATATTCAAAGTCCCGGCTATATGCCGAATCTCTGAACAGAAAAGCTAATATTCGAAACTAACTGTGGGAATATCGATTTTATTTTTCACTTTATTTATATGTACATATAAACATTTTCATTCATTTTTTTTTGAGACTTATATACATATTTACTTTTTCAAAAGGCGGGGGACGGCAACTCCCCCACACTAGAGTGGTAGAAAGTAGAAAGAAGTCAGAGATATGGGTGAAAACCCATATTTTGCTAATTTTTGTTCACCGAGTCACTATCTTGACTCGATCCCCGAATTCATTGGTCCAAGGGGAAAGTTTGGAGATCTGGGACAACCATGGATGGTATGTCCTCTCCAAAATAGTGTTTTAATCGATGACCATTCACTTTGAAGTTGGGACCTTCGGGTTAAGATAACTCAACAGTCCCGTATGGATATACTTTAGCAACAGTGAATGGTCCAGTCCATCGGGTTTTTAATTTCCCCGAGAAGATCTTTAACCTCGAATTGAAAAGAAGGACTCTGTCACCGACGTTGAAAACGCAGTTCTTAATTTTAGAGTCGTGAATCTTCTTTGTCTTTTCTTTGTAGATTAAAGAGTTCTCGTAGGCTTGATCACGAAGTTCGTTTAATTCATTGAGTTGAACCTTACGGTGATCACCCGCTTTATGAAGATCATAGTTTGCATGTTTCAAGGCCCAGTAGGCTTTATGCTCGAGCTCGATCGGTAAATGACACGCCTTTCCATATATAAGCTTGTAGGGAGTACACCCGATGGGTGTTTTGTAAGCTGTACGAAAGGCCCAGAGTGCATCATCTAGTTTGTCCGACCAGGAAGCACGGTTTTCACCTACGGTCCTCTCAAGAATCCGCTTAATACCATGGTTTGAAACCTCCACCTGCCCACTTGTTTGTGGGTGATACGTGGTAGAAAGACGGTGAGTAACACCGTACTTAAGCATGACTTTTGCGAATTGATCATTGCAAAAGTGAATACCGCGATCACTAATGATGGCACGTGGAGTTCCAAAACGAGCAAAGAGGGATTTCAAAAATTTCACAACAACTCGGGCATCGTTAGTGGGTAAGGCCTTTGCCTCAACCCATTTTGACAAATAGTCAACAGCCACGAGAATGTATTTGTTTCCACGAGAAGATGGGAATGGCCCCATAAAATCAATGCCCCAGACGTCAAAGATTTCACAAACTTGAATGGCATTTTGTGGCATTTCGTTCTTTTGTGAAATATTACCGTGACGCTGACAAGCATCACAAGCTTTAACTAACTCGTGGGCATCCTTATAGATCGTGGGCCAATAGAAACCGGAATCAAACACCTGTTTGGCGGTGTAGTTAGGACTATGATGGCCCCCGATGGGTCCAGCATGGCAAGCCTTGAGAATATCAGCAGCTTCCTGTCCGTATACACATCGCTTGATGACTTGATCGACACAGATTTTGAAGAGATAGGGGTCTTCCGAGAAGTAATGTTTAACGTCTTTGAAGAATTTGTTCTTATGTTGGGACGTCATCCCCTTCACGATGAAATTACCCGCATGGTAATTTGCAAAGTCGGCAAACCATGAGGTAGTAGAGTCACCACGAAAAGCAACCGCATTGAGTGTCTCGAGAGGAAATGTTTCATTTATTTCCTGTTTCTCGGACACATCCTGGTAAGGGTTTTTTAATCGTGAGAGATGATCAGAAGCAAGGTTCTCAGCTCCTTTTTTTATCACGGATAATGATATCAAATTCTTGGAGGACGAGAACCCAACGGAGTAGCCTCGGCTTTGCATCTTGCTTTGCAAATAGGTACTTCAAAGCCGAGTGATCCGTATACACTACGCATTTGGTCAGTATTAAGTATGGCCGGAATTTTTCAAAGGCATACACCACAGCTAATATTTCTTTTTCAGTGGTGGTGTAATGACTCTGAGCCTCGGTCATAGTTTTGCTTGCGTAGTGTATAGGCCGAAAGTATTTTGCTTTTCGTTGCCCCAAGACCGCACCTATGGCAAAATCACTAGCATCGCTCATAAGCTCAAAAGGTAGGTCCCAGGGGCAACAAGAATCGGTGCCTCGGTAAGCTTTTTCTTTAATGTTTCAAAAGCTTCGATGCACTCAGGAAAGAAGATGAAAGGAGCATCCTTCTCGAGGAGATGGGTCATAGGCCGGGCAATCTTAGAGAAATCTTGGATAAACCTACGGTAGTAGCCGGCATGACCCAAAAAGCTCCTAACACCTTTAACGGTGGTGGGATGAGGTAATTTAGCAATGACATCGATTTTGGCTTTGTCAACCTCAATCCCGTTCTTTGAAATCTTATGGCCGAGGACAATGCCCTCTTTAACCATAAAATGGCTCTTTTCCCAGTTGAGAATTAAATTCGTTTCTTTGCAACGTTTAAGCATCTGTTCCAAGTGGGAGAGACAAGACTGGAATGAATCCCCGATGACTGAAAAGTCATCCATAAATACCCCCATGGTTTTCCCGATCATGTCGGAAAATATAGACATCATGCACCTTTGGAACGTGCCTGGTGCATTACATAAGCCGAAAGGCATACGTCTGTAAGCAAAAGTTCCGTAGGGGCATGTGAAGGTAGTTTTTTCTTGATCCTGTGGATCAATGAGGATTTGGAAGTAACCCGAGAAACCATCGAGGAAGCAGTAGTATTCATTCCCCGCTAGTCTTTCGAGCATCTGGTCCATAAAAGGGAGAGGAAAATGGTCTTTACAGGTGGCTTCATTCAACTTTCGATAGTCAATACATACTCGCCAACCCGTGACCAAACGAGTTGGGATCAACTCGTTATCCTCGTTGGTGACAACGGTTATGCCACCCTTTTTAGGAACACAATGAATTGGGCTAACCCAAGGACTGTCAGATATAGGGTAAATCAACCCTGCATCAAGAAGTTTTAGAACCTCTTGTTTGATAACTTCGTGGATTTTTGGATTTACCCTTCTTTGTTGTTGCACTGCTGGCTTAAAGTCATCCTCCATTAAGATTTTGTGTGTTACGCCCTTAATGTCGGAGAGTTTCCAAGCAATTGCTTGCTTGTTTGCCTTAAGAACCTTTAGGAATGCAGCCTTTTCCTCATCTTTTAAGTCTTTAGCAATAATGATGGGCAATTTATTATCACCCTCCAGAAATGCATATTCTAGATGAGGAGGCAAGTCCTTGAGCTCAACCTCGGGAAAGTCTTCAGTTATTTCAACATTTTTGACTTCCTCTTTATGAAGTATTTTTGGAGACGGAGAGGGTGAAGGATCGTCATTTAACAATCTTTCAAGAAGAAGAATGTCCCCCTCCGGGTCAAGATAGTTTTCATCAACCCCATGAGGAATTGAACTATCCTGAGCAAGAAAAGCCTCGACCTCTCCCAGAAGGAAGTCACTTCCCTCAAACGGAGTGAGAGAAGGGGAAGAGTCGGATATGATAGGATCAGTAGGAAGAGTGGTACTGCCACTTGCTGAGAAACCAAGGACTTCTTGAGAATACTCCTTAGACGCAACATCGATGATGTCAATTCGGTTAACCGTTTCAGCGTCATAGTTGGAAGAGTATCTTGAAGTCTGATCAAGATTGAATGTGATGGCTTCACCACCAACACGTAGAGTGATTTCTTCCTCGAATACATCGATGAAAGCACGACCTGTTCTTAAGAATCCCCTCCCGAGAATGAGAGGAACTCTTGGGTCAGCATCGAAATCAACAATCCCGAAATCTGCCGGAAAATGGAACTTTCCTACTTTCACGAAGATATCTTCGGCAATGCTGAGAGGACGAGATATAGTACGGTCTGCAAGCTCGAGAGTCATGCAGGTAGGAGTGAGAGCAGGAAGAGAGAGTCTTTTCCAGACTGTGTAAGGCATCAGGTTAATGCTTGCACCAAGATCGGCCAAGGCAAAGCATTCAACCATCCCCGGGAAAATACAAGGAATGAGAAATTTCCCGGGATCTCCAAGCTTTTCGGGAAGCTTTTTCAAGAGCACTGCTGAGCAATGCTCAATAAGTGGAGTTTTTTCCATCTCACAGAGTTTTTCTTTGTTGCTTATCAGATTTTTGATTGTTGAAGCAAATTTAGGCATGAGAAGAAGAGCATCCGCGAAGCTAATATCGAAGTGTAACACTTGGAAAATTTGATAAAATTTTTCCATCTGATGATTAGCTCTCTCGCGGTTCTTTTGATCATTCAATCGTGAAGGATATGGAAATGATGGCTTAGGATCGTTCTTTGGAATTTCATCAGAACTCACAGGAGGATCAAAAACAACTTTCGACTTACGAGTCGGGACCGGGACAACTTGAGGGTGGACGTTGTTGATACCTCCGTTATTAGTAGGAAGTATCGTGTCTGTAGTAACCTCAGGTTCACGTTCCGCTACCTTAGTAGGAGGAGAAAAAGAGGTAGAAGGAATCGTGGGTCCATTGTATGATACCCCACTTCGGGTAGTGATCGCTTTGACATCGCCCCTCGGGTTAGCGATCGTGTTGCTCGGTAGTGTACCCTGGCCCGAGGGTCGATCATTTAAAGACTTCTGAAGCTCAGAGATCTTGCTGATCAATAACCGATTCGTTTCCTCTTGTGCTTTCATGAATTGTTTTAGCACTTCATCGGAGGAAGACAAGGGTGGAACAACGTTTTGATTTTGATTAGGAAGATTTTGAACACGGTTGTTTTGAAAATTCCCTTGATTTTGATTGTTGTTACCCTGAAAATTGTTTCTCTGATTGAAATTACCCTGATTGTAATTCCCTTGATTTTGGTTTCTTTGAAAATTTCCTTGAAAACCTTGATTTTGATTCGGGTTTTGGAAATTTGGATTTTGACCTTGGTTAAAATCTCCTCGATCATGATTCGAGTTACGGTTTTGATTTTGGTTAAAACCGGGAGGTCCGAGAAAATTGTTGGAAAGATAGCTCAAGAGATTACGGTCCCCTTGTGGTTGGTAAGAATTACCCCCCATGTTGTAGGAACCTTGAGCAGCATAAACGTTCTCTTGAGGAAAACCAGCAGTAGCTGGACACTCGGAATAAAGATGTGGGCCCCCATAAGTTTCACAACTTCGGGCCACGGCTTTCACTTGCTGATTTTGAACCTGATTTTGCATAGTTTGGTTCATCCTCAACACAGCCGTAGAAATATCATCCATCTTTTTGGTGAGAGCAATTATTTCAGGAGATGATGATGAAGGAATGATTGATTTACATGACTCATCCCTCTCCGCAGAGGAATCCCAAAAGTTATGGTGGGCAGTCATGTTCTCAATCAAGTCATAGCATTCTTCGGGACGTATTTTCATAAAGGTCCCACCAGCAGCAGCATTGAGAATATCCCGGTGCCTCAATGTCAGACCATTATAGAAGGTGTCTATGATGGTAACTTGTAACATATTGTGGTTAGGGCACCGATCAATAGCTAGCTTATAACGTTCCCAAGCCTCAAAAAGAAACTCATCGGGACGTTGCCGGAAGTTGCTGATATCATTTCGTAACTTGGTAACCATGGAAGGTGGAAAATATTTTGCTAAAAACTTGGTTACCATTTCATCAAAGGTACGAATAGAATTCTTTAGGAGTCGGTCAAACCATGTAGTGGCATGATGAGTGAGAGAATAGGGGAAGAGATACAGCCGGAGGGCATCATCGGTGACACCATGCTGTTTCATGCTTTGGGTGACGGTAAGGTATTTATCAAGATGCTTGTTAGCATCATCACCCGGTAATCCGTGAAATTGACATGAATTCTGGACTTGTTGAATCATGTGGTGCTTGAGGCCAAAGTCCGTAGCCTCAATAATGAGTGGTGCAATAGGTCCGCCCCTCCCTTGCATGGTAGGCTGGCACAACTCCTCCATCGTTCGGAGATCGGGAGCTGGCTCATCCCTGGGAGGGTCAAGGGGTGGTGGTGGTGGCCTATCGGCCATTTCGGTTTTCGGTTCTTCAATAACAGTACGTAGCTCGTGTAAGTTTTTCTGATTTTTACGCTTTGTTTGTGACCGAGTGCGCATGCACTAAAAACAATTTTTCTAAACAAGATCGAGGCAAAACCACAGTGAACTTAAACCAATAATCACAAGTGAATGGCTTCTTTAAAAAAGGTACACCACTCACAGGGATACAAAGGCAAGTTTTAATCTTACGTTTGGGAACTTATTATGTCCACACCCCCAGTTGGTAGGTGTTCTGCCTTGGTTTGCAGTGGTAAGTTGTTATGTATTTATTAACAGAAAAATTTGTCTTTAGGCTTGTGGGTGTGTGTGCAGAAAACTTTGGAAATTATATTTTTGGAACTGATTCGTTAATCGAAATCGTTCTTTTAAGATTACTCGCAGGCTGGTGGGAGGAAATAAATGGATCCCTCTTCAGTTCGCAATTTAATGTCAGAACTTACCTTATACCAACTGTTTCAGGTTGTAATCTTAAAGAAAACGAAGTAATTTAACTTCACAGTTTGTTTTGTTGTTTTTGATTTTTTTGGTGTGGTTAACACTTCAGGAAAAGTGTTAATGAACTTTTTGATATGATTGATATTTTTACAAAAACTTTTTACAAAGTGTGTGAAATTTGTACAGGGAGGGTTTTGAAAACCACTAAACTTAAAACGATTTTAAAAACACGCAACAACCTCCCCGGCAGCGACGCCAAATTTTGATTGGTCCCGAAACGGTCAGATATTATTGACCAAGGTCAATAAGTCAAAGACAGCTCCGTTCCAATTCTCCGGTGATAGTATAGTGTGTCCCTGGGTCGTTATGTCCCAGCGAGATTGCAATGGTGTTTTTTGGAAAACGTTTTTGGGAATGAGTGGCACTGAGGACAGTAGCCAAGATGATTGGGAATTGATTTTGCTACTGATATTTTGATATTTGTACAATGATATAATATTCACAATAACAGATATACAGATATATTCACAAATTCACAACTGAAAATCAGGTAACAGACAGAAAAGTGGGTTTTAGCCAATTACAAACTACATGGGGTGCAAGTGAAACTTTTGAAAAGTTAAAATTAAAAGAAAAATTAAAATGAAAATGAAATTATAAAATTGATTATTTTAATATTTAATTACTAATTAATTAATTAATTAAAACTATTTAAAATCTAATTTAAACCTAATTTAAATTAACTAAAAATTATAAAGATTACAAATTAAATTAAAAACTTGCAAAAATAATTTCTAAACCTTAAAATGAACTTGAAGAAAGTATCAAAAATAAAAATAAATATTTTTGTCTTTTTATGAGTTTTTTTTATTAATTAAAAACTAATTATATTAATTAAACTAATTAAACTATTTTAAATTACTAATAATACCTAAATGAGTTAGATAATTATGGAAAAATTTATAAAACTAATTAACCATCACAGGGATCCTACGAAATTATAAAAAACTTCTAAAAATTATTTTTAGACTATTTTACTAATTATTTACCTTTTAATTAATTTAAATCTAATTTAACTAAATTAAATAAGAAAATTGTAAAATGAATAGTAGAAATTAAAAATACATTTTCAAAAAGTCTTAACTAATTTATAAAACCTAAGAAAATTATAAAAACCTACTGTTGTTAATTAAAATTTAAGAAAACTAATTAATTACTAATATTACCTAATTAATTATTTAAACTATTTTTAATTCTAATAAATAGTAAACTGTTTAGGAAAAATCTAAGAAAAAATATTTTAAATACTTAAAGGTACAAGAAAATTAAGAAAATTATAAAAATGATAAAGTGCTTATTAATAAGCTGTAATGAAAAATGAAAAAGATAGAATTTATTAAATAGAAGCTATCACTAATTTTATGTTTGGTTTTTTGGTGTTTTTTCTTTTTGACAGCTAAAAATAAGATGAAAATAAGAAACTTTTGTGAAACAACTTTTGTTTTAGCTTAAAAATAAGCTGTGTGCACCCCCTTATGTCTAAACAGTTGGCTTATAGCTTATTAGGACTTGTGCTATTTTGAAAAAGCTATGAAATGAGAAACTAAGCATGCACAGATGAATACCAACTTAAAATAAGCCAATTAGAACAAAGAAGCACAATGAATAAGCAATTGATCACAAATAGATGGGGCTTGCAGCCCTATGAAATAAGCCACAAACCTCAAAATAAGCACTGAGTCCTCAAGACAAGCTTACTGGCTATCCAAAAAGCTAAAAAAACTTGGGGGTGGGGTCCACTATTCAGCTCTATGTGAGCTTAGGAAAATGGGTGAAAAGCTGTATACAGGGGAGGTCACAGTTCAACTAGGCTACTTTAACATTGCTTATTTATAAGCACAAGGATTCTAAACTGAGATTTTCTTGTTGAAATAAGTTCAAAAGCTTCCAAATATAAAAAATCAACAAAAACTTTGGAGTTCCAATTTAGATTAAACCCTATGCAAGATCTGGATTAAGTGACTATTTTGACAGACTTGATATTTTTGACTTTTGAAAATTTGTTAATCACTTTGACTTTTCTGAATTTTGGTTGATCTAATCTGAACTAAGATGATGTTTTAAGCTAAAATGGGACTGAATAAAGCTATGAAATCAACTTATGCAACTATTTGTATACCTATGCAACCTGATTATACCTAAAACAGATTAATCAACAAGATCAAGAGCAATTTTGACTTTTTAACTTATGTCTATTGTTTTTAGATTATTAATAGGCTACAATGATCCCAAGAGTGATGTTTACACTACATGTTCAACTAAGACTTACAATGTGGCAGAGATAAACACAGATCCAAACACCCCTACTCAGATTATAAAGGTGTGATTATCAAAGCAATCCAAGAGATTATAACTAGAAACAGATTAACAACAATCTACTGAGATCTAATTTACACAATTAAGCATGAATAAACAGTTAATGAGTTGATACTATTAGGATTATGAAAAATCAGAAGTTTTGCTTACTTCATGCCATACAAGCCAAGTAGAACTAGAACCAGAACCACCTATAGAGCCTCCACAGGCTCAGTAATACCCAAATCCATTCCTTAAAGCCTCTGCTTCCATCTTCTTCATCATAAACCTGTATTTTTTTATTTTCTTTTTATTTTTCTTATTTTTTTATATTTTCTGTTTATGATACTAAGCTGATTTTGATTGTATCTAAAAGCTTTTAGAAGCTTTCTGGGAGCTTACATGTACCTATAAGTCCATAACACAAACATAAATAACAACATAGCTTGATTTGAAATTTTTGAAACAAGAATGAAAATTGCATACACAGATAGAGATACTGAAACTTGATTCTTATTACTTGAAAAAGTTAAGATTACAGCTGAATTAACTAACCAAATGCTTAAAAGCTTGAATATTACACTAGAATTTGAAATCTTAATTATACGACATACATTAATACTAATTAAACAACCACTTTCTTCCTTTGCCTCTTCTCCCTTTTATATGCATCAATTAGGGTTCCTCTGAGCCTTTGTGTGCTTTCCCACTTCAATTTGGGCCATTGGATGGCCTGTGATTGATCTTGGCCGTTTAAAAGAGTTTGGCGCCAAAAATGGAGAAGTTCAAATTCGACTGTTGTAACAATTGGGGGGGGGCAGCATTTAATGTGGAGGTGATGGGAGGTAGAAGGTGGGTTGGGCGGTGGAGAATTGACAGGCAAGTGGAGAGGGGGGGATGAATACCGTTGGTGGTTTTGTGGGTGATTTTGGGTGAGAGGGAAGGGAAAGGGTGGTGTTTGACCAGGGGTTTGACCCTGGTATTATTATACGGGGTGGGTTTTGTTTGTGTTTAGGCTCAGGGATCACATGGGCCAGGGGGTGGGCTTTTGTATTTGTGGATTGGACTTGGATTTGGTTTGGTAGTAATAACTTAGGGTCCAGTTTGGTTTTTAATATCACAAGGACTCAATTTGTAATTTTCTGAATTTTGAGGGGTGTGAATTGGCATTCTTCCGAAGTGTTTCATGGGGTGTATTATGTCATATGAGAATATTATGAGGACATGTGTTGAATTTTTCATATATGAAAACCCCAGGGACTAAATCTGCCAAACCACCAAACTTCAGGGACCTGTTTTGTAATTTCACCAAACTCGCAATTAAGGACCAATCCTGCCATATATGAGGAGTACAAGGACAAAATTTGTTTTTCTCAAAGTTTTAATATACCAGGGACCATTTTTGAAAATTCTCCAAACTTCAGGGACTAAACTTGACATTTTGTGAAACTTTGCACCAAAGGACTAATAATGTAACTTTTTGATTTAAAAGGGCCTTTGGTGACTTTTTTAAGTTTTTAGAACAACCAGGGACTAGATTTGACAAGTTTTGAAAGTTGAGGGACTAAAACTGCCAATTTTGCAAACTTTGTACGTTTCTCATCTGTTTTTGATTATTTTGCATTTGAAACATATAAAACACATTCCTGGGATATTTTCACTATTTTGATGCAATATTGAGTGTTTTTAGATGTTTTTGGCAGTTCAGAAAAGGCAAAAATGATGAGTATTTACACACTCATCAAATATATTACCCACTCCCGCCCCCCAAATTCACCCTCACCCCAGAAATTACTGTTCACCCATAGAACCCTAATATTACCCACGCAACAATTACAACAATTAAGGGTGTTTTGGTCTAATCAAGTGCTTCTAGAAGATCAAGGGTATGTCAGGGCGTGTCAGAGTATCCAAACTAGCACATTATGGGCTACGTGGCAATATCTTATTGGGCAATACACGTCAATAATGATGATCCAAGGGTGTGTAATGATTGAAGAATGATGGATTGGTGATCAAGGGCTCTGATTATGCTCAAAGAAGCACAACCTCACACGGATTGCCAGCTTGGCAATCCGTGACCTCTCACCTCTAAAACCTTCACTTCATTGCTGTATATAGAGTGTTAGGATAGCTGTTTTAAGGGTGGAGTCTTTGAGTAGCGAAGCTCTACCCTTTTCAATTCTGAATTGTATTAGTTTTTTCAAATTCAATTGTAATTTTTAGTTTTAAATGCAAATCAGTCTTTACAATTTACTGCTTATTGTTGCTTTTAATTATCTGTTTTGATTAGCTTAAGTCATCTTTAAATCCTTTATATTCATCTTAGTTTTAATTAGTTATAAAGTGTCCTTTGAAATTAGTTTTAATCTCATCAAAAGTTTCATAAAATCAGAAAAATATAGAAAATATAAATAGTGTCATTGAATTCAATTTCTCAAGTTGTTAGTTTAGAATGATTGTGGTTTTGAAATCCAATTCTAGCTTCAAATAAGTTTGTTTTGAAAGATCTGTTCACTAAATTTATCCAAAAGTTTGTTGGTCAACAATAGTCAACTGTTTTGACTATTTGGTTATCTGAGGTGGTAGAGACAGGCCAAAGCAGAAAAGAAAAGGTTGAGCCTGTCTAGAGACAGGCTAGCACAGTGAAACTCCTCTGTTCTAGCTGAGGAGTATGTTATTGTAAGTTGTTGATTTCAAATTTTCATTATTTCTGTGCAAATCTAAGTTTCTCTGTTTCTGATGGATTTAGTTGCTGTTGATTGTTGATTTAGATTCTATAATTGATTTTGTAGTCAGATTGATCATTAGTTTATTGATTTGTGGTTTAGAATATAGTTTCTTAGTGTTTACTGCCATATAAGGGGGTGTTTGGATCTTAGATTTGCTATGTATTGTTGTTATTAGAATGCTATATCTGAACTGCACACAGGTTCTAGTAGATTAGAAATAGAGTTTTAAAGCTTATAAACAAGTTGGTTAAAACATAGAAAGTCAATTGTAGGTTTAGTCATTAGATAGCTGTTAGATTAATTTGAAAACAGTTAGTATAATTAAATAATTAGTTGCATTTTTAGTTCTAGTTAGCGTTCTATAGCTTAAGTATAGCTTAATATCATATGTAGAATAAGAATCAAGTAGTTGAAGTTAGGTTTGGTCAAGGTAATAAGAGCTTAAATAGTCAACTGTCACAGTTAATTAGTCTTCTTATGCAACTGAACTTGGGCTAATTTTAGAATAATTTTTGATAGATTCTGAGTAGGTAATTGCTAGTTTTAGATAACCAGTAGTGTAGTGGATCTTTTGCCCCCATTATATTCTTATTACTGGCTTATTAGGACAGCTTTTTGAAGCATGCAATAAGTGGTTCTGAATCAATTTTCTGTCATTAATATTAGGCTGCAATTGTTTGATTGAGCTTGAGTTTGTGTTTCATTGGTTTTACTGAGTTTCTTTATAGTCGTATGAGTGTTGTGTATGGTCTGTGTCACCTGGCTTATTCATTTCCTTACCTGCTCAAAATTTAGCTTATTGTGTTACTGCTTATTGATTGCAAATCTTATTTCTGAGTTATATTTCATGATTTCTGAGCATCATTGACTTTAGTTTGGCATATAACATCTGTATTGAAAGTTTGGTTAAGTTTTGTGGCAAGTGCTTATAAATAAGCACTTGCCATAAGCTGTTTAGCTCAAAATAAGCACTTCTGCTTAACTTTTTCTTTTCATAATTTTTCTGCAAGCTTTCTATAATATTTTAGATTTTCTATAAATTTTTCATATTTTTCTGATTTGATTTGATATTTTTCTTAATTTCTCTTCATTTTTAATCATTTTTAATAACCAAAAATCAATAAAAATTCAGAAAATGTTGTGAAAATACAAAAATATTTTTAGAAATTCTTTTATAATATTTTAGAATTTAATTTTCATTTTTCCACTTCATTTTTCTATTTTTCTTTATTTTTAATTCATTTTAAATTCCAAAAATCAAAATTAATTCATAGAAAATAAATAAAAAGTCAAAAAAATATTTTTCTTTTTCTTAAAATTCTTTTTAATAGTTTAAGATTTTTAGAAAATTGTTTTACATTTGTAGGATCATTTTTAGAATAAAAGTCGCGCTTTATTTTGTACGTTACGTTTAAAAATTACGTTTGCATTTCCGTTTTCACGTTTTTGTCTTTTGTGCATATATAGCTTGTACCTTGTGCATATTTCACTATTTCATTTCATATTTTGATTTCACAAACACCTTTTCACTATTCACTGACACTACACAATTCCCAAATCGATAATTCAGAAATTCCATTCGAACCTTCGTTAGGAGAACGACCCGGTAAATACTTTCACGAGTATTTCTTCGGAATATAATTATATACTATAATTTGACACGCATCAAGGAGACCGGAGGGTAGGGTGGCGGATAAAGGAAGGTGGGTTGAGGGAGTTTGATCGTGGGAATGGGAGTGGTTTAGGGAGCCTAGAGGGAGAGTGAGTGGGGAACTGGAAGGGTTAATGTGTCTTTTACAAAATGTTGTCTTGTATAATGATCGCAGGGATATGTGGCGGTGGAAGCTTAATGAAGATGGAGGATTCGCGGTTAAAGATTTAACAAAGATGGTGGAAGAGAAAATTCTAGATGTGGAGAATGCGGGAGAAGAGACGATTTGGATTAAACTTGTTCCAAAAAAGGTAAACATATTTGTATGGAGAGTTATGAAAAAGAGACTTTCGGTTCGTGAGGAGCTTGATAAAAGGGGTATCGATTTGGATACGGTTCTTTGTCCGTGCTGTAATAGTGTGGTGGAATCGTGTGAGCATAGCTTGGTCATGTGTAGTATGGCCATGGGTGTTTGGGAAAAGGTTTATTCTTGGTGGAAACATGGTGGGGTTAATGCCTTTTCTATTAGGGATATATTCTCGCTAAATGGGGGTGTTAATCTTCCTAATCATTTGAGATTGATTTGGCAAGCGGTTCTTTGGTCTTCGGGTTACTTCATATGGAAAGAAATAAACAATCGCGTGTTTAAATATAAAGTTTCAAGCGTCAACAAAATTATTCAACAGATACAACTTAAAACTTTTGAATGGATTACGAGAAGATCAAAGAAAAATGTTATCTACTGGCAGATATGGCTATAAGATACTAGAAATGCTGTCAAAAAATCTGAGTTGCTCGTGGCTTGTCAGTAGGCATTTGGGATTGAAGGCTGCTGTTTGGATTGTGAGGTGTAGTGTGAAGCAAGGAGTGCAATTTGATGTTTTCTTGTAACTCAGGCGTTCTTGCAGTTCCTTGGTTGGACATCATAGTGGTGTTTCAAAATTGCTGAGAAGTGGACTGATTTAGGTCTGTTTGGGACAGCAGAGGTATATCAGTTTTTTACTCTTGTGCAATCTGCAATGTGGAAAACTAGATGGGGGTTGAATAGTTTACCGTTTAAAAACTTTAAACTTGTTGTATCAAATGTCCATTTTTAGCTTGTTCTAATATAAAAGATGTTACTTGTAGTTTATGACTAACATAACTTAAAACATGTTATCACACAAGTACAATCAACAAGTCACAACACAAACAATCACACAATGCAAACATTAAAGTAAGGCAATAAGTAAAAGGAAAGTGCAAACCGAACACGAGGATTTATAGTGGTTCAGTCACGGATCTCCTCTCCGCCCTACTCCACTCCTCGAGTACCCAACTAGAGAGTTACTTCACTAGATCAACAACCTCCCTTTTCGGCGGAGAAAACCTTACAATCGTCACTTACACTTTTACCGACACTAAGCTAGATGTCGAGTTCTTTTACAAGGGTATAACCACTCCCGTTCATTGCTTACACTTTTACCGACACTAAGCTAGATGTCGAGTTCTTTTACATGGGTACAACCACTCCCGTTCGTCGCTTACACATTTACCGACACTAAGCTAAATGTCGAGTTCTTTACCAAGGGTACAACCACTCCCGCTATGTTTTGTGGCCCAACATAAAAACCTTGTGTTTTATGGCACAAACACATAAACCATCTAATCTATATTGTTATGATACAATGATGATCCATAACATAAAAGTCTAATGGATATGCATGCCTAATCTACATGAACTTCTTGAATAAGAAGTCTTCAACTATTGAGGATGTCAAGTGCCCTTGAATCTTCATATGTTGGAATGCTTCAATGAATGATGACTTCAAGATCTTGTGACCTTCTTGGTGGATCATGAAGTATGATATGCTTACAACAAAGATGAATGTTAGAAGCATTATGATCATTATGAAAAGGGTGATCTACATGGTTTCCTACTTATCTATGTGTGTGTTTATTTCATCTTTTCATCACACTTCTAAGTAAAACATGAACTTCTATTTATAGGCAAAACAAGTAAAGAAGTTTTCCAAAACCATGTTCAATAAACCATGTTCCAAAACCATGGATTACTATTAGAGTCAACATTGACAAGACATATGCATATACTTGAAACTAAATGTTGACAAGACAAGACATATATGTTGCTTGTCAACTTACAAGGACTATGACACATCTTACAAGTTCTTTGACCAAATTATTTTCCAAAGATGTTTCCAAGTCAACTACAATCTATGACACATCTTAAATGATATTTGACAAATATAATTTCCAAATATAGTTTTCCATTTTATGAAAAATACATTTAAACAAATGTATATATTAACTTAAAAAGGTAAATTACTTGTATAAAAAATATATTAGCTAGCTATATAATATTTAGTAAGTTACTAAAAATGTTTTATGTACTTATGTTGTTATAAGACACATTTTTATATATTGTAAACTTACTAATATTATCTAGACACCTAATGTGGCACTTATTCTATTTAACACCTAAAGTGTACTTTGACACCTAAAATACTTAAAGACTCCTAAAGTATTTTAGTCATTCTAAATGGTTGGTCAAGGGGTTTGATCATAATGCTACATAACAAACATGTATGAACCTGTGTTGTAGCATACGACGACTCGAGACTTTGAGACAAACAATGATTACAAGTAACTTGTACATTTTACGCTATGTATCAAGTTATACGTTTGTCATCAATCAAAACAAACGAGACTGTATAGATTAAATATCGTAATATTTGCACTAACAATCTCCCCCTTTTTGATGATGACAAAATATGTAAACGTGATAGAACGCAAAATGTAAAAAGTTACTTGTATCCGGAACACCTTCTACATTTCCTTCTCCGTTTACACTGTTCTCCCCTTTTTGTCGAAACAATAAGGGGTGTGTCCTTGGAGTTAAGTTAACTTCTCCCCGAAATGGAGAGCTTGCATCATCCCTAGTGAAGTTAATTCTTCAACTCCAATTTCCTAAGGTTGTTGCGTCCCTTAGGTTGTTAGCGGATCCATGGATCAAATTAAGTTCCTTGACCTACATCAAGGTTAGTGTTGTGCAACATAAAGATTATATGAAAATGCATGATTAATAAAAAGCATTTTGGACTATGTTGACTTATCTCCTTCTTTTTGTCGAAACACAAAAGTACGTCGAAGAATGAGAATAAAGAAAAATGCGTGCATGCCTCCCCTAGATTGTAGCTCCCCCTTGATCAATACTCCCCTTTGCTAGGGTCCCAACGTATATGACACAAGAAATAAGAAAGCTACAAAAATAAAGGTTAGTGCATGATTAGCTCCCCCTTGATCAATACTCCCCGTTGCTAGGGTACCAACGTATATGATACAAGGATAAGAAAGCTACAAAAGACACAAAGGTTAGTGTATGATTAGCTTCCCCTTGATCAATACTCCCCGTTGTTAGGGTACCAACGTATATGATACAAGGATGAAGAACCCTACAAAATAAAGGTTAGTAAAAGACAATAATTTTCCTATGCTTGACGGAAGCTCCCCTTGTTAAAGGGCGTCAATATGAACCTACAAAACAAAAGTTAGTATAGTGGAAATTTTGTCTTTAGACAAGCATGTCCTCTACAACAACGTGTATAGAAGATGCAATATGAGTGCTTGATGGATAATCCTCCTACGTCAAGAAGCACCTAAAATGAAGGAAGGAAAATATTCGATGCAAACATCATCCTTAGATGATAATGCTATATACGATCTAGCGTATATAATGGTGAACCTACAATGAAAGAGTTAGTGCAATATATTTCATCTCAAAGAAAAGTAAGATGTAAATATATAAATGATATAAGCGACTCAAAATAGAGAACCATGAAACCCAAAAAAAATCTCATGAGGTGTATGCTTCTAAAAAGAAATGCAATCATAAGAGAAATGTGAATATAATATGATAGGAACCTACTAAGAAAAGCCTAGAAAGAAGACATGAGGTTGAAATGCTTAAAGAGGATGGTGCTAATGGTGTTAGACAGAATGCGAAATTGAGAAAAATAAAGAAATTTCTGCAGGTCTGGCGGCACCAAACGAATACACGGGCGGAACCCTGGTTTTGGTTCCGCCTGGTCCGCTGGGCCAAAACCGGGAATACCCAGAAATTACACGGGCGGAACCCAAAATTTGGTTCCGCCATATCCGCCAGACTGCAAATTCTTAACAGACTAGGTTTTCGACGGTCGACATGAGTTTCTAATTTCAAAATTTTTCCTAAAACAGAAGCACACTATTAAATCTGATTGGGAAATGACAAAGAGGCAAGTAAAAACACGCGTATCGATAGAGTTTGAACGATGGCTAACGATTTTCATTATACTTTAGTAAAAGTATAGAAAATTTGACAACATCACAAGATTAATAGGAATAGGTTTTACACTAATCCATGGTGGTGATGATTAGTGTAAGAGTTGATGAAGGTGGTGGTTATAATGCATGAGTTTAGAAACTCGCATGTATAGCAAATGCTATGACGAATGAGCATATGGACTTATGCAATCTAAGATTCACAACTTAAAGGGATAAAGGAAAATGTGAATGGGCATTGATATTCAATGACGGCTATGGGTTATGATTTGATCGATTAGGATTGACGCTTATGAAAACGAAATACGTTTAGAAATAGTGACCTATATCGAACGACAATGGAAGAAAGAGTACTAACATGGTTTAGTCCTACATTACCTTTAATGACATTATCATCTACCAAAGATGATGTATCATGCCACAATGTATGCTTGAATGGGTTAAAAAAAAGGAAGTGAAGACAATAGGTACCTAGGAACAAGAATACCATATGAAAAGAGTAATAAAAAAAATGCTAAATACCTATATGAGGATGAGAATGACATCATATGATGCGAGAGTGTTGGTTAGACCAACGTGTTGAGAAAGTGTTGGGAATGATGGCTTTGATTAATATATCGTTTGCGCTAACAATGACGTGCATGATATGTGACGCGGAAGAAGAGGATGAGATCCTAAGATGGTGTTCTTGAAAATGAGGTTTTGAAGTCCTAGTTTTGAGAGAAGAATCCTAGACTCCATTTGGTTTAGTTTTTGGTTGTGGAAGTGAAGAGCTTTGTCAAACACATGATGTGTTTTTCACTTGATGAGATATTGGGGGTGAAAGAGGCTTGAACTATTAAAAAGAGAAAAGGTCAAAGGCTTGAAGCACTTGTGGTCTTGTGAACCGATTTTAACTAAATGGAGTGTATCTATGTGTTGGTATTTAATGGTGTAAGATACATGAGTAGATGTTCTTTAAATATAATTTGACACAATACAAATATGTGAATGAATTTCTCTCCTCCTCAATAGGTGGACATCCAACATATTGTCTAGTGCATTGTATAAGGAATGATGATGAAGTGTTTAGGAGGTTGTAGGTTAATGAAAACGATGAGCTTGGTAATGTTTTTGCGGATGTTGGTTAGCATACAAAGAACTTTATCCTTAAAGTCATGTAGCTCTTCTCTATCAATGCGAGATGATCATATGATGAGGCATGTGGTTTTCTCAAAGGAGGTGGAAAGGTTTAGAATATTGGTATGGAGGTGACTATGAGTGATCTTGAGGATTGGGGTTAGGATACTCTTTGTGAATGTGGGTAATCATTAAGGGATGATTGGGAATCATGGAATTTTGAGGTATTTTGTTGATTGACGACTGAAGGTGAATGTGTGAAATGAGGTGATGATGACTTGAAAACACTTGAAGCTTGGATATCTTCTTTGTGTTCTTCACTTGCTAGAAAGTGGAAAAGACGCATTTCATAATGAAATTCACTTGACTTTCGACTACATAGACAACAATGACAATGAGTGTATGGATATAACAGTTGCCCTTTGTTTCAAAGAGCGACACAAGGGTGAATATAAGTTTATGTATCATGAAAGATGGTTTACTCTTAATGGGTTAGGTTGTAGTGGGGATGACACACTTTTTTGGTTACATGGTGGAATCTTCTTGTGAAGATGACTAGGTATATGATATTGACTCTTGGTTTCTTTGAGGGGACGGAAATGGAGGACGACTCGATATTGGTAGAACAAAGGATAACTCGGTTTTTCAGGTCACATTGGTGGTTTAAGGTTTGAGTGATGAAGGGTCATGAGAGTGATTTGATCATCAAAGACCAAGAGATGTGTTAGTGTGTGAAAATGGAATATGTTAAGAACGTTCTTAAGAAAGCTCTTTGGGACAAGAATCTAAGTGAAATTACCAACTTCAATAGATCTTATGTATATTCCTTAAGAGTCATTGATTCGTGTCAAATTATAGTATATAATTATTTTTCGAAGAAATACTTGTGAAAGTATTTCCCGGGTCGTTCTCCCAACGAAGGTTCGAATGGAATTTCCGAATTATCGATTTGCGAATCGTGTAGTGTAAGTGAATAGTGAAAAAATGATTGTGAAATCAAAATGTGAAAAGAAATGATGAATTATGCACAAGGTACAAGCTTAATATGCACAAAAGTCAAAAACGTTAAAACGGAAATGCACACGTAATTTTAAACGTAACGTACAAAATAAAACGCGACTTTTATTCTAAAAATGATCCTACAAATGTGAAAATATTTTATAAAAATCTTAAACTAATAAAAAGAATTTTAAGAAAAAGAAAAATATTTTTTTGAGTTTTTATTTATTTTCTATTTATTGAATTTAAAAGTAATTAAAAATAAAAGAAAATGTGAAAAATAATGGGAAATTATGAAAACTAATTTGAAAAATCTAAAATATTGTAAAAGAATTTTTTAAACTATTTTTGTATTTTTTAAAGCTTTTTCTGATTTTTATTGGATTTTTATTATTTAAAAATGAATTAAAAATGATTAAAAATTAAGAAAAATATCAAATCAACTCAGAAAATTATGAAAAATTCACAGAAAATCTAGAATATTATAATGAGCTTGCAGAAAAATTTTGAAAAGAAAAAGATGTGCAGAAGTTCTTATTCTAGCAAAAGCAGCTTGTGGCAAGTGCTTATTTATAAGCACTTGCCACAAAACTTAACCAAAATGATACCACAGATGTAATGTACTATATTAAGCTCAATGATGCTCAGATAAGAACTGAGATAATCAAAGAAGCAATGAATGCAAGATGATAAGCAGTAAGGCACACTTATGAATAAGCAGAACTTATGACAGAATAAGCTAATAGCAAGGAAATGAAGAAAATAACTAAACCTCAACTAAATCAACCCAGAAAATTCAATGAAACTTAAACTCAAGCTCAATCAAACAATAGTAGCCTTCTATGCTCAATTCAAAAAACAGACACAAACCTATAATAAGCAGGCCTCAAAAAGCTGTTCTAAAAAGCTTAAGCTAAAAATATGAGAGGAGCAAATTGAACTCTATACTACTGAGATGCAAAGTAACTAAAATTCTATATCTAAAAACCACCAAATAACAGCAGCAATGAACAACAAACCTGATGCACAGTTGACTTATGATAGACTCTACTTATTTGACTTTTCCTAAATTGAACAACTATAATCTACTCCTTAGTTGTAATAATAAGCTAAAATAAAACTATATTAAGCTTCTTTAAACTATTTTGCAACTAACAATTGAGTTTCACTATCTATATCTAACTACACTAATCTGTGGATCAAATTTAATATCAACTTTGACTATTTTAGTAAATGACCTACTTATTTTATGATCTTAATAGCTATTACTAATCCAAATGCACCTATTTAAAACAGAAATCCAGCAGATAAACCAAAAATTAGTGCAGTGACTGCTTAATCCAAACACCCCTGCTACTTCTATTCTACAATTCAACCTACTGAAAATTACCACTAAACTCAACACCAACTATTAATTCGTATGCTAAAACTATATTAAAGCTTAGATGCACAGTAATATCCAATAAATTCTAACTAAAACTCAGTTTACAAGAACTACCTAAATCAATCAGTAAAACACTAAAACCACAGTTACAACTTCAAATCACCAATTCATCTACTAAACTAACTAAAATAACTCTCATAGAGGCAGAATTAACAATCAACTCAACTTCAAAACAATAGAAATACAGAATCACAGATCCCAACACTATCAAATGAATCAGTTAAACAAAGAAATCAAACAAATCTCAACAATCTTCCAAAACAAGTAGCCAATAAGCTATATTAGAACTATGAACAGCATAATCAGCAATCAATAGTAATGAAATCTACCAGACAAACAAAATCACAAGCATAGTTCACCAATTAATGTAGCTAATGAGAATGAAACTTACAAGCTTATCCTCTCAGCTCAAAATAGAGAGGTTCCACAGTAGCCTATCTCTAGATAGGCCAAGAGCTTCCAAAACTCTCCTTGGACTATCAAATATACCACTGGATCATCAAACTTCACTACGGTTGACTAATTTTGACTTTTGAATGAAAATTGAATAGGTACTGCTATGGTTTAAAACAACAAGCTCACTAAAAATGGAAAGCTAAAAAAATGAGTTTCAATCTGTTTCTAAACAACTAATTTGAAATCTGATTTATCAAAACTATTTTTATTTTATATTTTTCTTTTATGATTTAAAGGAAATATTTGAACTAAATGAAAGCTAAATTGAACTATAGAAGATGTATGAAGATGACTAAGGCTAATAAAATAGATATGAAATATAAGTAATAGGCAATAACAACCAATAAGTTAAATGATTTAAATGATAAAAACTGATTTCATTGAAATTTAAAAGAAATTACAACTAAATCTAATCTAATACAATAAAAGGAAATTTTGGCAGAGTTTTGTTACACTAAAAACTCCACACCTCTAATCTATTACAAGCATCTATATATAGGATAGGTAAGGTGAGGGTTCACGGATTGCCATGTTGGCAATACGTGTGAGTTGTGTTTGTTTATATCAATCCTGAGCCCTTGATCATCATTTAATCATTTCCCAATCATTGTCCACCCTTGGATCACTCATTATAACGCGTTCAGACCAATCATAAGCTGCCACATCACCCACTCGTGTGCTTCTTTGGCTCTGACACTTTCCTGACATTCTAGAAGCTCACTTGATTGTACCAATTTGCCCTTAATGACGGTAATTTATGGGATTGGGGGAGTTAGGGTTCATGTTTACTGTAGGGTGAATAGTGAATCTGGGTACGTGCTAAAATTGGGGGCGGGAGTGAGTTATATATATTTTTATTGCGTTTTGACTTTTTGACCGGATATAAGTTGGGCTCGGGTCAAGATATTTGGTGATGGGCTTGGGTTGTGTATGTTGGATTTAGTATTTGTGGGTTTAATATATTGGACCAGGCTTTAGTATTGTTTTTGGGAAATTCAGAATTTGATACATAGAAACATAATAAGGACCAAACATGTAAATCTGATTTTCCAAGGACCAAATATGTAAACATCCCAAAATATTATCCAAGGGCCATTTTTGCCATTCTTTGATTTATGAAGGACCTGTGTTGACTTTTGAGCTTAAATATAATCCAAACTTTACTCGACCTCGGATTTTGATCTCTTTTCCATTTCCCGTGCTCGTGTTTGTCTGTTTTTCATGATTTTTCTTCATTATGTTCATATCCGTACCTGCACATTCAAAAATGCAAAAACACAACATATTTGGCATAATTGGTTAGTTTTTGGTCTCATTAGTCCGGTTTTTGGTCAAATAAAAGTGAGTGAATAAGCACTCACCAGTCATTGTTGCTCAGGTTGTATGAGGTTGGCTTTGAGATTGCTTTTGAACATATGTTGTTAAAATGATGATTTGAAGTTTAATGAAACATGTGCAGAAGTTAAAAGTATTACCAGTACTTTGATAACTTGTGAAGGCGGAACTACTTAAATCTAGTGTAATTAAATGTGCACTTCATGCTCATTTGATGGTGAAGGTTCTAATCCTATAGGTGGTAAGGTATGGTTTAGTTTGTTAAACGAGTGTTTAGACAAAGGGCTTTTTGAGCAATGCACTCAATGGATTCAAATGAAGGTAAGGATGGTGGATTGGTTTATCTAGGTAGTAGCTCTTCTAGTGTGTCCAAAGAAGGATGTGGTGATGTGAAGGCTCTAGATCATAGAACTTGCAGATGTTGATTTAAGATTATTAACCTAATGGGGTATAATGAAATCTCATGTAACACAACCGTTCATGTTCAATGAGAGAATGACGCATAGGATATACAATATCCTTTTAATGATGAAAACTTGACGCATGATTTCTTAGGCATAATGTCTTTCAAGACATCATGTTTTACTAAATGAAGATATGAAGCCAAAGTGTTTGTGAAGCTTATGGGCTAAGATATATCACAAGGTGAATGTGATGAGATGATGGTGAAAGAACAAGTGAACTTAAAAGCTAAATGTTTAAGGATGAAAACCTATTGACACTTGTTCTTGTTCCTAATGATTGGGAGAGTACTATGATGAGTGTTCAAGTTGTGATGAGTGTTTTAACAAACATTGTTAAAATACTTGGGTGTTGATTTTCGGATATGACATTTAATGACTACGGTAGTAAGTCAAGTTTACTTGAATATTTCGAACGAAATACTTAAGTTGTCAATCCTACTTAGTTGATATTGAATAGCATAAAAGGATAGCAAGACTCGATAATACATCTATAACTTAAGAGTAAGTTATGACTCGATGTAAATCCTTTTCGTCTTGAAGGATGACACATTATTTTCATGTTAACCAAGTGAGGTAACATATGTAGATACAAGACAATATCTATAGTCATAAGTTGGACTTATGATTTTGATATTGTATGTAATCTTTGCTAATAACGAGTCCGGATTGGTTAGGAAGTTGTCAATTTACAAATCAAGCTAATGAATGAGTAAAGGACAAAAGAATGCAGCAAGTGTGTGTAGTGATCACAAATATTCAATGGTTCGAGGATTGCAAGGAACAAGTTTCCGGATTCCTTCCTCTAAGGAGAAAGGTATCTTGGATTATTCTTGTGAAGTTTGAAAGTATTATTATGGATGAATATCTTATAGGTGCAGGTGAGATGTCCTAATCTTAATATGAGTAAACATTAGTGAGAAGAATCCTAGTGATGAAAGTGAGTGATCTTGAGTGAGAGATTTAAATGAAAACTTAAAAAGAAATCTCCAGGACTAGCGGAACCCTACGAATACACGGGCGGAACCCTTTTGAGGGTTCCGTGTGTTCTGTTGGGCTATTTCTGGGTTTCCCAGAAAATGCACTGGCGGAACCCATTTAAAGGTTCCGTCTGATCCGCCAGACACCAGAAATGAGGCAGTCCACTATTTCGAGCCTCGAGACAAATTTCAAATTTTTCAAAAACTCCTAAAAACAAAACTTAAATATAGTACTGATTAGGAAATGAAAAAGTTGGATATAGAAAAACTCTAACCGTTAGACTTTGACCGGGGGCTAGCGAATTTCACTATACTTAGTGAAATATCCATAAACCTAAAAATTTGACAACCTCACAAATGTTGTCTACCTGCATTTCCGTTCGTACAAGACAATGTCCAAAGATAACAAAAGATCCTAGAAGAACATATATTCATGAAACACATTGTTTGACTACCAAATTGTTCAAATTTCAAGTTGTGCCAAACATTCCTTAACAAAGGACATTTATCGACTCCCGAAACCCGTTCAAGTATCCTAACAATACATGAAACATATGCACCCAATTAGATGTGATAGATTAAAACTAAAAACACATATTCTAACACATGTTAGCATATAGATCGAGCCGAGGATTATGAGCTTCCTATAAATGGAAATTAAGCTAAGCATTGAAAATTTATAACAACACAGTGATATCGTCCAAACATGGTATGGTTAGTTTATATGATCAATCAAAGATGAGTTTCTATCTTATAGCACGACACATTCATTAAACATCGTTGTAGAAGCATATATACCAAACACCATTTTACAAGAATACTACATGTTTAAAAATGTAGTGACTTATTTAGACGCTTGACCATATTCCAAGTTATTTAATTAGTATTACTTAATTCTCATTCCTAAGTGAATTATGCAAAATAATCACATAACATATGCAAGGAAGAGTAACTAAAACAATAAGCAATACAAACACAAATTTTCAACTTAATACACACAATCTAGCAAATATCCTATTGTGTATAAACATGAAATCGACAAACAAGCAAATGAATATCATGACAAGATTGACACTCATGAATCACAAATAAACAATATGCAATCACAACTTTCAATAAGCAAATATCATATATGCATATAACTAAAACAAGTAGTCATTTAGCATAACATAAAAAGAAATATACTTTTCGTCACTTTGCGTTTAAATATGACGATGTATGCCAAGCTTGATTAGTTTCCTTTGTATATATGAATATCACAAAATTCTTTAGTTTCAAAGAAAATAATGTCAATGTTCAAAGTATACTAACTTATATTGCCTAACTCAAAAGTTTAAGTTTCTACGTCAAAGTGAAACTTGATATTTTGAACACATTGAAGTATTTGGTTTGTTCTACTTACTTCAGATTAGATTTAGGTCATGAGGGTATTTTTAAATGAAAGTAGACTCAATTCCCTTCAAAATGATAGGTGGCGCGACTCCTACGGACTTACGGTTAATTAGTTATGAATTTTTGAAGTTGGACAAAAACTGTGTACTGAACTGACGGATTTCAAGGAACCTTTTTGAGGTTTCCGCCCATTGAGGATGAGGGTTCCGCGGGGTCTGATGACAGATTCACTAAAACTCATATTTTGACATAAAGAAAACATGTAGGACTTACTTGATTTGATAGTAAACATTTAAACCATATATTTAACAACATTTCTACTTATGTGACTTATATTAACATTTACGGAGGTGATTTTTCAACTAAATTTGTAGTTATCCAAAACGCTCATTTTAAAACCGTAGTTTTCGTAAATTAGTGATGAGTGTGCAAATACTCATCATTTCTGTCACATTTAAACTGCAAAAACATCTGAAAACACACAGGAATGCCTTAAATTACATAAAATATCCCTGGATTGTGTTTTTATGCAAAAGGATTGCAAAACTGATGAAAAACAACATATTTCACGTAATTTACAGTTTCATTCCCTGAACTTTGAAAAATTGGCAAATTTAGTCCCTGGTAAATCAAAACATGTAAAATATCATCAAAGATCCTTAGGGATTCATAAGTTGTCAAGTTTAGTCCTTTAAAGTTAAAAATTACAAAATGACAACTTTAGTCCCTCAAGTTTGAAAAATGTCAAAATTAGTCCTTAAGGTTTTAAAAATGGAAAAATATTAAAAATAAGCCTTGTACTATTCTTAAATGGCATAAATGGACCTTTTGATAACTTATGGAGAAATTACAATTTCACCCCTCAACTTTGGAAAAATTACATAAATGGTCCTCGGGTGTTTCAAATTGTAATAAAATACAAAATAGGTCCTTTGGTTTATCTAACTTAACATTATTGGTCCTTGTGATAACTATGGAATTGTTACAGGTTTAGTCCTTGAAGATTTTAGAAATTACAAAACTAGCCCTTGGGCTTTTAACCACTTAAACCAAACCAGACCCTTAATATATAAACCCAAAAATCCAAAACCAAAACTAATCCAAACACAAACACCCAAGCCCACCCTTACCTTTTACCCAGGCCCAAAACAAACCGGACCACACCCCTTTTAATACTTCCCAGGGTTTGACCCTGGTCAACCCCCGCCAAAACCACCATCACTATTCGCCCTTCCCCTCCATACCATCCAGTCACCATACTAGGGTGGTTTTGCCACCTCTCCTTCACCACCTGTCTTCCCCAGCTCACCACCTACTCCCTTTAACTCATAATTCAATCCCACTTTGCATTAAATGCTTCCCCACTTTCACTCTGTCACTGTTACACTCACACACCCTAGTTTTCTTCACTAGCCCATCAACTTGGCTACTAAACCACATTTTCCTTGTCCCCTCATCTTATGCAACAATCCAAAGTTCCTTAATTACAATATATCGGCTGCAAGTTACCTATATGGCTTTTTGGCGCCAAAAGCATTTTAAATGGCCAAGATGAGTTGCAGTCATTCAAGGGCTCAGATTAGAAGTGGGAAATGTTCAGAACCATGTGGGAAGTCAGAAAAGTGTATAAAGATGAAGGGAGATGCAGTGTTAGAACATATCTAGTGTAATTGTAATTGTCTTAAATCGTATTAGTGAAATTTCCATTTCTAGTATATTTCAAGCTTTCAAACTCTCAAGTTATTGTATCCAGTGTAATTTTAAGCTTTCTCAATAATCAAATTAAGTATTTCAGTTTCAATTGTTGTTTTTACAATTTCAAGTTCAAATTTCATACTTGCTTATATGCTATTGTAGATGATGTTAAAGACTCACAAGCTCACTTAAGCTCCTCAGAAAGCTTATGAAAGCTTTTAGAAACTTTAAAAGCAGTTACAATAGATAAACTCAAAAATCATAAAAAAATCAGAAAAATAAGTAAAAAATAAAAAATTGATGAAGAAGATTATCAAAGCAAGGAGCAGGGTGAATTTTGGATTGCCCTTGGGTTAGAGGTTCTGTGGAGAACCTATAGGATTGATCTTGGCTCTTGGTTTCATGGATTCAGCTTAATTGCTCATTTGTAAGCTTATTTTCAATTTTTCATTTCACTATCTTTGTTGTTTAATCTTAGTAATTTATGTGTTTCTATGCTTGTTTGTTGTTAGTTAACCATAATCTAGTTTAATATTGAGGTCTTGTTTGTTGGAATACTTAGTTGTTAAAGAAATCAAATCTCACAGTCAAAATACTACTTTGATCATTTCTGTGTTTGAGGATTGTGTTGTTGTTGTTTTATGTTCATTAAGTCTTATTTGATGATAGTATAAAGTTTGAAAATAGATTTAAGGTCTAAATCATCAAGTTGTTTTAGAAAACATCATTTCAGTTTTTTAAAGGCATGTTTGGATTTACTGAGTTAGGCATGTGCTAGGTTGATTTGCTTGTTATCTTTGGTTGTTTCATGCTACACTAGGTTCATACATCTCAGCTAAGTCATAAAACTCAGTGGTAGTTTGATAGAAAGTCAAAATTCTCTTTGATCTCATCTTGTTTGTTCACTGTTAGGATTTTAGACCAAAGCTCTCATCAAATCATTGTATAAGTTGTTAGAATAGCTTAAATTAACTTTCTTTTAACTTAATATAACTTACTAAGTCAGTAGGATTAGATCTAAACTCATATAAGTCAACTTAGGTACAAAAACTAAAAAAGTCAAACTTGCACTATCTCAGATTTTACAAAAATGGCATGAATTTTAGAGATTTGTGTATTAAGAGTTAGGCTTTGAAACTTTCACATATTAAAGAGTATCAGCTAGTCTATTGAATCCCACCTTTGCCATATTTTTGTGATTTTTCTTGTGCCTGCCACACAGGCTCAAACACACTTGCAGGGGAAGAAGCTCCCCTGCTACACAGACCATCACCACCACACCCACCACTTTGGTGGTTGTTTCTGAGCTACTCAGTGGGTCCCACAGGCCCCAAGTTGGTTCTTTCAACCCCCTCCTACCCACCTTCAAGTCTTGAGCTTGGTTTTGAGCTCAAGCTCACTGGGTCCCACCTGAATCATCCCTTGAACTTTGTCCCATTTCTGTCTCATTCACCCAATAAGCAGTTGCTTATTGTGGCTTATTAGCTTAATCTGTGAGCTTATATTATCAAATCTAGCTTAAACAAATCCAACTAACTTAGGTAAACCAGAATCCACCCTTGTGGACCCCACGTAAGCTCATTTGAGCTTATTTCTTGGTTTGGTCAAACCTAGTCAACTGTCAAAGCTAATAAGCACTCACAGTGCATATTTTTTATTTCCAAATTAGTTGTTTTTACAAAAGTTTCATATTTTAAGTATTTTAATAGTTCTATAAAAGAAAAAACAGAAAAAGCCAAATTTAATTATAGTGATAGCTTCTATTTAATAGAAATTATCTTTTTAATTTTCTTTTTAGCTTATTTATAAGCACTTCTGCATTTTTATATTTCTATTAAATATCTTTTATATTAACGTACTTTTATAAATTTTTCCAGATTTTTCCTTTGTCATTTAGTGATATTTAGAATTAATATTAGTTTAATTAATTATTAATTAAAATTAAAAGCTTAAATAGCAAAATTAGATTTTATTAAGTAACACATAGTTTTTATAATTTTCCCAGATTTTATATAAGTAATAACATTTTTAGGAATTTTTCTAGAATTTCTACTGTTCATTTTCTATTTTTTATAATATAATTAGTTTAATTGGTAATTAACTAATAAATAGAATAATAATTAGTAAATTAGTTTAAAAATACATAAAACAAACTTTTTATAATTTTTTAGGATTCCTGTGATGGTTAATTAGATTTATAAAAATCTTCTTAATTATCTAAGTCATTTTAGTATTTTTAAGAATTAAAATCAATATAATTAGTTAATTAATAATTAAATAATAATTAATTAATAATAATTTTTGAGATTTGTGTATTAAGAGTTAGGCTTTGAAACTTTCACATATTAAAGAGTATCAGCTAGTCTATTGAATCCCACCTTTGCCATATTTTTGTGATTTTTCTTGTGCCTATGATGAGACGAAAAATGATCCGTTTTTAGGGGGTCATTTAAGCCCGAATCCGAATTTATTTGATCAAATATTGCCCTAAATCGTTCCTTTTATGATTTTAGGTACTTTGGGAGTGAAATCTAGAAAAGGAAGCAATTCGGACGTTTTTGGAGCATAAAAGTGAAGAAAACGCCAAAGTCTTAATTTTCCATGCTGGGAACAGTGCATGACGACGTCAAGAGTAGTTCCCTGATGGCGTCAAGAGTAAAATTCCATGACGACCCAGAAGAGTTTTGACGGCGTTATGAAGGTAGGGCGTCAAGAGTAAAAGTCATGACGGCCTGGAAATGAATTGTTCTTGACGGCGTCAAATGTAGATCTAGGCAGTTCGAGGATTGTTTTGGCGGCGAGGTGACGGCGTCACCTATTTGGTCTTGACGCCATCAGACCCCTTTTTCTATATATAGTTTTCTAGTTTTTCACATTAAAAGAGGGAAGTTTTGGGAGAAACCCTAAGTACGATTTTGGTGTAACTTTACAGGTTTTTCAAGGGTTCCAACCCCTTGATACCTTGCATGATTAATCAAGATAAGTGTTCTTCTAATTCAATCAATATGTCTATGTGTTGGTTGTCTATATCTTGTTCTTGTCTTAATTCCATCATGCTAGGCTAGATCTATCTTTTGTTTGCTTAGATCTAATGAAACCTAGATATTGATTATGTGTTGATTACTTGTTTATTCTTGTCTTGGATGAATGATTTATATGTTAGGCTTAAGAAAACTGGCAGATCTCCAATTGGTAACATGCTTGAACGTCTTAAGAAACATGAACCAACGCGCTCTAGGTCTTTATTGGTTGTATTTAATGCATGAGCCACTGTTTACAATCCCTATAGTTGTGATGGGCATGGTGTAGGAGGAGATAAGAGCTCATAGAATTGGGGAGTTATGTGTGCCACCCCATGAATGGTATTAAGGAATACGATCTGTCATCCATGCAATTATAACAAGTAATTAACGTGTAAAAGATATCTAGGGAATAGTGAAATCTAAGTAAACACATTTTCTCCAATTACTGCTCACAACCTTAGTATAAATTAGTTTATTTTCATTTATAGTATTTTATTTTGATTGCATCTTAGTATTGGGTTAGTTGATTAGCAACTAATTCCGCCCAAATCCTTCAAACCTGAGATTTTAATTTGCTTTCCATAAAATATAAAAACACAAAAATAATCATCCCTCACCTTTAGAACTAGTATTTAGGTTTTCTAATCCTAGCGACACTATTCCTAAGCTGAACGATCAATCCCCCGGTACTTGTCACTATACTATACTACAACGATCAGGTACACTGCCTGGTGGGGGTTGTAAGCTTCTCGAGATCCCTCGAGAGGTAAAGCCTGTTGCGATTCCCACGCATCAAGTTTTTGGCGCCGCAGCCCGGGGAATAGTTTTTGTCTAGGTTAGAATTTCTTTTTATTAGGTCTACTTGCTAGATTCCTTTCTAGTAAGATTTTATTTTTATTTCTAGGTCTTCTTTAGTCTATCTCATTTCTTTGTGCTTTTGTCCATAACTCTTTACCATCCGACATCATGGAAGGTGGTAACATCTTTGAACCCGTCATCCCACCACAACAAAACCCACCATTAGAACCCCTTAGGCCCCGAACCTTAGGAGAGTATTCCCAACCTAGCCATCAAGGCTACCGAAACACCATTGAGCTCACCGGAGCCAATGTGACCCCCTTGCGATCTGACACCATCCGGTTGGTGCAAAGCGGATGTGCATTCCATGGACTTCGTTCCGAAGATCCAAACCAACATCTTAAGGACTTTCTCAAAATTGTAGATTCCATAGACCTAGGTGTTGAAACTAGTGAGACCACCCGTTTACGCCTATTCCAATTCTCTCTACGGGATCAAGCTAGTTAATGGCTTGAGCGTTTACCCGCGGGATCCATCACCACATGGGATAACCTCACCAATCGCTTCCTTACTCAATTCTTCCCACCGGGGAAGACTGCAATGCTTAGAAATGACATTCTGATGTTTGAACAGCAGCAGGGTGAAACTTTCTACGAAGCTTGGGCCCGTTTTAAGGAACTCCTCCACAAGGTCCCTCATCATGGTATAAATCTTTGTTTATTAGTCCAGATTTTCTACGACCATGTTGACTATCACACTAAGCGCACAATCGATAGGGCCGCGGGAGGTAAACTGCGTGATAAGAACGCCGAGGAGTCTTAGGCAATTATCGAGGAGCTCGCCACTGATAATCAGGAAATGTGGGAGTTTAATCACACAGTGGAAGCAGCTATCAATGCAGTCTCAGCATCTGGAGGAACCACCGAAATCCCCGATGAACTCCTATGCAAACTCGAGGCAAAAGTTGACTATTTTGAGGAAAGGCAAAGGAGGCCTTTAAGTCCTAGACAAGCTGCTGTCAACTCTGTCTCAAAACCAACTTCGGCACCATTATCTGAGTCACCTTCTAGAGAACATGTCAAGACTTTTCAAAACTACACCCCACCTTGCTCCCCTCCTAAGGAACTTAGCTCGGAGTTTGAGGCTAGGATGAGAGAATATATGGCAACTCACTCAGATCGGCTTGCTAGATTTGACGAAGCAGTTTATAAGCAAAAGGAGGAGATGCAGGAGAAAATGAATGAGATGATGAGTCTATTGGAGGAGTACGCCAACCAGAGAACCCCCGAACGAATACTACTAAGGAAAGAAAGCGCCACTCCCACCACCCAATTTGTTAACTCCATCACCATTGTCCATAAGGATAACGAGTAGGTAGAAACTCCTGCTAAAAAAACCTTAGAAAAACCACCAGAATCCCAACCTTTGAGTTACTACCTGAAACATGATATAAACAAAAACACCATAACAAATTGGATTAAGGGTGATGGGCGTAACCATCCTCCAGACAGGTTTCTGAGAAAGAGGAAGAAGTGAAAGATGAGTGTGATACGCTTCCTGGAGGATCAGTATTCGAGAAGCTATTGGTACAAAAAGTGGCGACTAAGCAGATAGCATACGGGAACTTTGAGATACCAACGAGCATCGGGGACTTGAAACATCTTAGTGCTTTCGCCGACCAAGGATCGGAAGTAAATCTTATGCCCCTAACTATTTACATCCAACTAACGTCAAAAATGCCAGCACCTACTCGTGTTAGGTTATCTCTTGTTGGACACTCGTACGTATACCCCCTAGGAATCACAGAAGATGTATTAGTTAATGTTGCAGGATTTATGTACCCCGTTGATTTTATGATCATCGATGATAAAGGGGATGGATGCATGCCATTAATCCTTGGGGCACCATTCCTCACCACCGCTAGGGCTGTCATTAAATATGAAGGTAGGAAGATTGAGCTTAAATCTGGAAAAAGAAAGATTAGCTTCCCCATGACCCCGCGAAGTGGGCATGAGAGTTTGAGTTGGAGAATGATCAAAAACAGCATTGACACGACACCCATTCGTGTTCAGAATAAGATTCTTGCATGGGAGGCAAGAATCAAAAGCTATAAAAAAGCCAAGAATGAAAGAAGAAAAAGCAATAAGGTTCAGGTCGAGCTTGAACATACTCGACCCGAAGAAAATCAATCACCATTTGAGGAAGGGAACTTGGTACTCTTGAGACACATGGAAACAACAATACCACCCGATAAACCAAGTCCTTGGTGGTATGGGCCATTCACAATCGAAGGATTGAGCCAAGATGGGGTAGCTAACTTGAGAAGCAAATTAGGTGGAATGGTGATTGCAAGTATCGATAGATTGAGGCACTACCACCATAATAGTAATGATCGCAACTACATGGGGTATATCATTTCAAATGATGAGATCACGTAGTAACCCATGACCTTGAGTCTAGCTACAAGACTCGTAAATAAAGAAAAGCGCTTCTTGGGAGGCAACCCATGTTTTGTGTGATTTTATTTGTTTGTTTGTTATTTGCTTCCGTATGCATGCTTAATTTTTATTGTTGGTAGATCATGTTTCTAAACTAAAATGTGGAAATACTTTACTTTGTTGTTTTGGCCTAGTCTTAACTCCACCTAAAAGTATTTTTGCAAAAGATAAGTGTAAGGGGAAACCCCAAATATGTTTTTAAGAAACAAACCGATCATGATTCTCCACAATATTAAATGAACATGTATATTCGTACTTGTTAGAGTTAAATGCTTGTATTGAGTCATAATGAAGTTTTGCAGGATTTTCCAGGAAGTAGGACCAAGTTTTTCCAGAAATTTTCCGGAAACTTAACATAAGAATTTCTGCAGGTCAATTCAGACGGCGTCAGGAGTTTACACTTGACGGCGTCAGGAGTAAAAATCTGGAAATTTTACCGGTTTTGTTTTTCTAACGGAGTCTTATGGTTTTTGTGAATTATTAAGTTTTATAATCTCCAGGAGATCTGCAAACTTCATTCCACAAGCATTATATCTTATCTTGTTTTCTAGGATTTAGTAACTTATATAGGATGCCGCCGATTTTACGCGAGGTTGTCTTGTCTATTTTGTCAGGTTATACAGGTTATGTATGACAAGAAGATGATTTATATTCTGGAAGGGAAGCTTTGATTGTTCATTTTCTTGGAGGAAGATTTAACCTGGCCGTCCTATTATCCATACCGAGCGAATCAGGGGAGTATTTGATTTCATTCTTTTTACTTATTTCACTTTTACATTCTTTACTTGAACATTGGGGACAATGTTCATCTTAAGTGTAAGGGGAGGGTAAAATGATGATACCTTACATGTACACTTTCGCTTGAGTTTGTTTTGTTTAATGGTAGATGTGTAATAAAACTATGAGAAATACTTGTTAGTGCAATTTTAGCGCCAAATTTAAAATTTTTTACAACATTTAGGAGTGAAACTTTAGCCATAGCAAGTGTCTCATGGATAGGAGATTATATGACTAGCACATAACCGTATATTCAGAAAAATTTTCCACCCAAATATGTGAGGTTCGCCTTTAGATTTGATAGGAAAAGCATTCATTATTAGTGTTTATGAGTGTACCGGTAGCATTTAGATTCTAGAACTTGCGTTAGTGATGCATCCCAAGACCGCTAGTGAGACTACATTCGTGTGGTAGGATTTACTACATGATAAGAGGCATTAGGATTACCCTTGTGTTAAACCCGTATCATAATTACTTGACCATTTAATTCATATTACTTGGCTAGTTAAGTCAACTAATTTTTCCCACACCCTTAGCGTTGTACTCATTTTTAGTACACGAAACCCCTAGTACACCCCTCCGAGCCTATCTTTTCGTTTCTAACTTTAAGCATTTTACTTAAAGGAAGAATTTGTTACAATCCACTTAAATGTACAACCAAATCGCCTTAGCCTTCCGTGTATGCGCTCATTTTTAGTGCATTATTGTTATTTGTTAAACCCTAATTAACTTTCTAATTGATTACATGGTTGCTAAGTCGAGTCATATCCTTGTACATATTGTTTTGGGACGATTGGGACTCATGGGTAAGTACTTATTTTATGGAGTAATGGGGAAGAACATCATTTATTACCTCCATATGTACGTTAATCTTAAAAGTGCTCCAAGTGTTTTGATTTTCTTAATTCGAGTCATTAGAGTAGCTATTGTAAAGTATGTAAAGATTCAAGTGTAAGGGAAGTTTTCATTCCCTATGATGTATTATTTTGGATGGTAGGGTAAGAGTGTATGCAAAAAAAAATAAATAAATAAATAAATAAATAAGAGAAAAAAACATACGGACTACCATCCCTTTTTTATTCTATGTTTATTTTATGTTTTTGTTATTTCTCATTTATTAGCATAAGTCGAGTCTAGTCTTGGCTTAGCAACGCCACATTGTACATGTAATTAATCAAGATTGTTAGCTCGCCACCAGTAAAACTTCCTTTATCCAACAAAACCGTGTATTTCATATCCCTACACCTAACGTTACAACCCTTTAAAAGACCTCTTTGATAGTTTATCATAGGTGCTTACGCCATGTGGTGGAGGTTTGATCCTTGCCCAAGCCTATGGTAATCTATTTTGCTATGACAGGTAGTGAGAGGTATCTTCCGTTTCCATATTGTAATTTATACTTTATTACACCCGAGAGATGTGAGTATCTAAACACTATTTGTGAGGTGCTTGTGTATGACCTCCGTGCTTGTCTATTGGTCTTTAGTGGAACGATTATTTGTTGTAATTACTTTTATATTAGTGTTAAATGACCCCTAACTTGTATTTTGAGTAGAATAAAAGCGCATTTGCTTGAGGACAAGCAAATCTCAAGTGTAAGGGTATATGATGAGGCGAAAAATGATCCGTTTTTAGGGGGTCATTTAAGCCCGAATCCGAATTTATTTGATCAAATATTGCCCTAAATCGTTCCTTTTGTAATTTTAGGTACTTTGGGAGTGAAATCTGGAAAAGGAAGCAATTCGGACGTTTTTGGAGCGTAAAAGTGAAGAAAACGCCAAAGTCTTAATTTTCCATGCTGGGAACAGTGCATGACGGCGTCAAGAGTAGTTCCCTGACGGCGTCAAGAGTAAAATTCCATGACGACCCAGAAGAGTTTTGATGGCATCATGAAGGTAGGGCGTCAAGAGTAAAAGTCATGACGGCCTGGAAATGAATTTTTCTTGACGGCGTCAAATGTAGATCTAGGCAGTCCGAGGATTGTTTTGGCGGCGAGGTGACGGCGTCACCTATTTGGTCTTGACGCCGTCAGACCCCTTTTTCTATATATAGTTTTCTAGTTTTTCACATTAAAAGAGGGAAGTTTTGGGAGAAACCCTAAGTACGATTTTGGTGTAACTTTACAGGTTTTTCAAGGGTTCCAACCCCTTGATACCTTGCATGATTAATCAAGATAAGTGTTCTTCTAATTCAATCAATATGTCTATGTGTTGGTTGTCTATATCTTGTTCTTGTCTTAATTCCATCATGCTAGGCTAGATCTATCTTTTGTTTGCTTAGATCTAATGAAACCTAGATATTGATTATGTGTTGATTACTTGTTTATTCTTGTCTTGGATGAATGATTTATATGTTAGGCTTAAGAAAACTGGCAGATCTCCAATTGGTAACATGCTTGAACGTCTTAAGAAACATGAACCAACACGCTCTAGGTCTTTATTGGTTGTATTTAATGCATGAGCCACTGTTTACAATCCCTATAGTTGTGCTGGGCATGGTGTAGGAGGAGATAAGAGCTCATAGAATTGGGGAGTTATGTGTGCCACCCCATGAATGGTATTAAGGAATACGATCCGTCATCCATGAAATTATAACAAGTAATTAACGTGTAAAAGATATCTAGGGAGTAGTGAAATCTAAGTAAACACATTTTCTCCAATTACTGCTCACAACCTTAGTATAAATTAGTTTATTTTCATTTATAGTATTTTATTTTGATTGCATCTTAGTATTGGGTTAGTTAATTAGCAACTAATTTCGCCCAAATCCTTCAAACCTGAGATTTTAATTTGCTTTCCATAAAATATAAAAACACAAAAATAATCATCCCTCACCTTTAGAACTAGTATTTAGGTTTTCGAATCCTAGCGACACTATTCCTAAGCTGAACGATCAATCCCCCGGTACTTGTCACTATACTATACTACAACGATCAGGTACACTGCCTGGTGGGGGTTGTAAGCTTCTTGAGATCCCTCGAGAGGTAAAGCCTGTTGCGATTCCCACGCATCAGCCTGCCACACAGGCTCAAACACACTTGCAGGGGAAGAAGCTCCCCTGCTACACAGACCATCACCACCACACCCACCACTTTGGTGGTTGTTTCTGAGCTACTCGGTGGGTCCCACAGGCCCCAAGTTGGTTCTTTCAACCCCCCCTCCTACCCACCTTCAAGTCTTGAGCTTGGTTTTGAGCTCAAGCTCACTGGGTCCCACCTGAATCATCCCTTGAACTTTGTCCCATTTCTGTCTCATTCACCCAATAAGCAGTTGCTTATTGTGGCTTATTAGCATATTCTGTGAGCTTATATTATCAAATCTAGCTTAAACAAATCCAACTAACTTAGGTAAACCAGAATCCATCCTTGTGGACCCCACGTAAGCTCATTTGAGCTTATTTCTTGGTTTGGTCAAACCTAGTCAACTGTCAAAGCTAATAAGCACTCACAGTGCTTATTTTTGATTTTCAAATTAGTTGTTTTTACAAAAGTTTCATATTTTAAGTATTTTAATAGTTCTATAAAAGAAAAAACAGAAAAAGCCAAATTTAATTATAGTGATAGCTTCTATTTAATAGAAATTATCTTTTTAATTTTCTTTTTAGCTTATTTATAAGCACTTCTGCATTTTTATATTTTTATTAAATATCTTTTATATTAAAGTACTTTTATAAAGTTTTCCAGATTTTTCCTTTGTCATTTAGTGATATTTAGAATTAATATTAGTTTAATTAATTATTAATTAAAATTAAAAGATTAAATAGCAAAATTAGATTTTATTAAGTAACACATAGTTTTTATAATTTTCCCAGCTTTTATATAAGTAATAACATTTTTAGGAATTTTTCTAGAATTTCTACTATTCATTTTCAATTTTTTATAGTATAATTAGTTTAATTTATAATTAATTAATAAATAGAATAATAATTAGTAAATTAGTTTAAAAATACATAAAACAAACTTTTTATAATTTTTTAGGATTCCTGTGATGGTTAAATAGATTTATAAAAATCTTCTTAATTATCTAAGTCCTTTTAGTATTTTTAAGAATTAAAATCAATATAATTAGTTAATTAATAATTAATTAATAATAATTAGATAAATAGTGTGAAAAATATAATTTTAGTTTTAAAATAAGTTTTATAATATTTTAGACTTTTAGAAATTTTAATTTTATTTTTCTAGACTTATTTTACATTTTCTTACTTATTAGTGAATTATTAATTAATTAAAAATAGTTATTAAATAATAATAATTAATTAAATAGTTATAAAAATAATTTTCATTTTCTAATAATTTTCTTACACTTTTAGAATTTCAAAAATATAATTTTCACATTTGTGGGAGTTATATTTATTAGAATTCACGTTTAGTTTCGTACGTTTACGTTTACTTAAATTTAAACGTACATTTTATTTCTTTTTACATTTTAGGTTTTCTAAACTTTTAAATAAATTAGTAATTATAAAATAAATATTTTAAGTTTATTTAATTTTCATTTAAGCCCCTAAGGCATGCAAACTCCTACTATAGTTAAAATTGTTTTTGTTTACGTTTAAAATATTAAACGTAAGCGTTTTCCAGTTCCTTTTCATTTTATACTTATCTGATTTCGTGTATTAGTTGATATAGCTTATTAAAGCTATTCTAACTTATATTTCTGTAGTACAATCACTTGAACCCTTTTTCTGTTCAAATCACCTGATCTCGAAGTCATTTTATTTCAGATTTCACGCCTCATTGGTATTTAACGATCTGGGGAAACACTACACTCCACGGAGTATTGGTTTAGACTGTTTGACTTGTTGGCCATTACTTGGTTGATATTTTCTGACTGTTTGAGGCCAATCAATTAGCTTTAAGCATATAATTTGTCACTTACAAATTTTAAGAAATGTTTTCTTTTATTTTTCAAGGACACCTTCAAGCTTGTATACAAAGTAACATTTAACAACAAAATTTCTAAGTATACTTAGCGAAACATTTTTCATATTATATTCCACTTCAATGGTAATTTGATACATGGATCGTGCTCCATTTTAAAAACCATTTGTTTTGAAAATAAGAGCTACGAAGCTCTGATGCCAATTGTGGAAAACTAGAAGGGGGTTGAATAGTTTACCATTTAAAAACTTTAAACTTATTGTATCAAATGTCCATTTTTAGCTTGTTCTAATATAAAAGATGTTACTTGTAGTTTATGACTAACATAACTTAAAACATGTTATCACACAAGTACAATCAACAAGTCACAACACAAACAATCACACAATGCAAACATTAAAGTAAGGCAATAAGTAAAAGGAAAGTGCAAACCGAACGCGAGGATTTATAGTGGTTCGGTCACGGATCTCCTCTCCGCCCTACTCCACTCCTCGAGTACCCAACTCGAGAGTTACTTCACTAGATCAACAACCTCCCTTTTCGGCGGAGAAAACCTTACAATCGTCGCTTACACTTTTACCGACACTAAGCTAGATGTCGAGTTCTTTTACATGGGTACAACCACTCCCGTTCGTCGCTTACACTTTAACCGACACTAAGCTAGATGTCGAGTTCTTTACCACGGGTACAACCACTCCCGCTATGTTTTATGGCCCAACATAAAAACCTTGTGTTTTATGGCACAAACACATAAACCATCTAATCTATATTGTTATGATACAATGATGATCCATGACATAAAAGTCTAATGGATATGCATGCATAATCTCCATGAACTTCTTGAATAAGAAGTCTTCAACTATTGAGGATGCCAAGTGCCCTTGAATCTTCATATGTTGGAATGCTTCAATGAATGATGACTTCAAGATCTTATGACCTTCTTGGTGGATCATGAAGTATGATATGCTTACAACAAAGATGAATGTTAGAAGCATTATAATCATTATGGAAATGGTGATCTACATGGTTTCCTACTTATCTATGTGTGTATGTTTATTTCATCTTTTCATCACACTTCAAAGTAAAACATGAACTTCTATTTATAGGCAAAACAAGTAAAGAAGTTTTCCAAAACCATGTTCAATAAACCATGTTCCAAAACCATGGATTACTATTAGAGTCAACATTGACAAGACATATGCATATACTTGAAACTAAATATTGACAAAACAAGACATATATGTTGCTTGTCAACTTACAAGGACTATGACACATCTTACAAGTTCTTTGACCAAGTTATTTTCCAAATATGTTTCCAAGTCAACTACAATCTATGACACATCTTAAATGATATTTGACAAAGATAATTTCCAAATATAGTTTTCCATTTTATGAAAAATACATTTAGACAAATGTATATATTAACTTAAAAAGATAAATTACTTGTATAAAAAATATATTAGCTAGCTATATAATATTTAGTAAGTTACTAAAAATGTTTTATGTACTTATGTTGTTATAAGACACATTTTTATATATTGTAAACTTACTAATATTATCTAGACACCTAATGTGGCACTTATTCTATTTAACACCTAAAGTGTACTTTGACACCTAAAATACTTAAAGACTCCTAAAGTATTTTAGTCATTCTAAATGGTTGGTCAAGGGGTTTGATCATAATGTTACATAACAAACATGTACGAACCTGTGTTGTAGCATACGACGACTCGAGACTTTGAGACAAACAATGATTACAAGTAACTTGTACATTTTACGTTATGTATCAAGTTATACGTTTGTCATCAATCAAAACAAACGAAACTGTATAGATTAAATATCGTAATATATGCACTAACATGCAATATGCTTCGGTGGGTACTGAGATAGTAAAATGCAATATGCAATATGCTTAAGTGGGTGATGGTTTATCATTGTGGTATAATTGAATTTAGTTTATATTGTGACAGTGGCCATTAATGGCATGTTTTCATATGACAACAGTTAAGTCATATGGTCGAAGTTGCATTTTTGGCATTTCCCTGGACTTTCTTTTTTAATTGTCTTGTTAAGAAGGGTTGCCATCTATTTTGTTTTTGTTTGTTGGTTCCTTTTTATAAAATTATTGCCCTTCTAAAAAAAAAAAAAAAAAAATCTTTAAAAAGTTTATAGAAAATA
Organism: Artemisia argyi; assembly: GCA_030686995.1. Taxonomy (NCBI): domain Eukaryota; kingdom Viridiplantae; phylum Streptophyta; class Magnoliopsida; order Asterales; family Asteraceae; genus Artemisia; species Artemisia argyi. The sequence continues at coordinate 1,420,221 of CM060699.1, read as the reverse complement.
AAACATTTTATAAAAACTAAATTTTATTCAATAGATTTAGAAGTGAGAAATGTAAGCTTTCAACAAAAGTACCCGTTTTGGTAAATATTTTTAAAAACATCCATTTTGGTAAACAAGTTTTCCAACTACTCTTTTGAATCTTTTTAGAAACTAGGAAGACAAAACGAGCGAAACTTAAACCCAAAATGTTTTGCTAATTCCCTTTCCGGCAGCCACTCCAAAGCTGAACAAAAAATAGTAAATACTATTTTATGGACCTCTTTTTTGTACCAAGGTCATGGGCTGTTTAGTGGACCAAAGTTATAAATACAGCACATATATATATATAAGATATACATAAAGAAAAAACTGCTAGGTAGTTTGTATCAGATTCAAACCCAGAGTTAAATTTTTTGCTTAATGGGGGGTAGTGGTGAAGAAGATGCATTGCTGTTAGAAGCTTCACTTAATCAGGTTAATATTTTATTTTTGTTTTTCTTCTTGTTTTAACGTGTGCTTGTTTAGACTCAGATGTACGCGGTACTTAGTGAGAATAGGCTACTTTAGTGGCGGTTTGAATCCTAGATTGTGCTTTTATAGGATTTTTCTGCTTATTTGCTAGTTTTGGATAATTTCGGCTAATATGTGACAAAATAAGCAGTTATATATATAATCCATAACTGAACAACAATAGGTATGGGTGAGCTTTGGCCTCAACACTCCTAGCTGTAGCACATATGAAGTTTAGTATACACAATTTTATTTAGGACCATGAGGCAGAGTGAATACCTTTTATATAAACTAGTATACTGAACAAAGGATAGATGGAACGGATTTTACAAATCTCAGCCAAAGGAGTATATCGAAACAATATAAGGGATAGGACAAATCATAATGGCAATAAAAGACCCAAACACTTCTTAATTGTATTCTTAATAAATGCACACTTGAATTTGTGTAACGCGGTTGCTGGATCGTTGATACTTGCTTATACTAGGTCTTCTTCTATACTGGGTCGTTGATAAATGCACACTTGAATTTGTGTAACGCGGTTGGATATTCTCATAGATATCAACGATGTTTTTTTTTTTTTTTTTTAATCATCGTAAACAAATGTGGCTAAGAGATACTTGATTATCACCAGAGCTGACATAGCCTTTGACGCAGAATGTCTATCAAGTATGGTCCATTTATTTAATAGCATTTAAAAATACACGTTTCATTACACTATAATGCTATTAATGATCAAGTAAATATTACTTTTTTTTTGGAAAGCCATATATGATTACTTCTGGGGTAAATTGTGCAGTTTTGCTTTAATTGTTTGTTCTTGTATGTAGGATGAGAAAAGCCTGTATACAGGAGATGGGTCAGTCAATATCAAGGGACAACCCGTTTTGAAAAGCAATACCAGAAATTGGAAAGCATGCCCCTTTATACTTGGTATCCTATCGTGACATATATGCTAATATCTGTCATTTTATGATTTGTATACTAAAGGTTCTGAGTAAAATACAGGTACCGAGTGTTGTGAGCGGCTAGCCTATTATGGAATATCTAATAATCTTGTAAGTTACCTCACCAAAAAACTGCATCAAGGAAATGCTGCTGCAGCTACAAACGTGACTACATGGCTCGGAACTTGTTACCTCACTCCCCTTATCGGTGCTGTCCTGGCAGATGCGTATTGGGGGCGATATTGGACTATTGCTGTGTTCTCATTCATATATTTTATCGTAATCATCACATTCTCTTTCATTTTCTCATACTCCCCTCGTTATAGAACAAATGTCTACTAGACATAAACACACAGTTTGAAAAAAAAGTATAATTATTAGTACAACTTTAATTTAGCAGAATGATTGTTTTGAGACATGAAAACAGTAAAGTGGACAGTAATTTTGGGACCCTTAAAGTATCATTTACAATACTGAAAAAGTTTTTCTCCACAGGGAATGTCCACATTGACTCTCTCGGCATCAATCCCTTCTTTGAAGCCGGTTGAATGTGTTGACACTATTTGCCCTTCAGCTACACCTACTCAATATGCTTTTTTCGTTACTGGGCTTTATTTGATTGCACTTGGAACTGGTGGGATCAAACCATGTGTTTCATCTTTTGGAGCCGATCAGTTTGATGACACGGATCCAAAGGAGAGTGTGAAAAAGGGATCTTTCTTTAACTGGTTTTATTTCTCAATCAGCATAGGAGCTTTGATCTCGGGTACTTATATAGTTTGGATTCAAGAAAACAAAGGATGGGGGTTAGGATTTGCGATTCCCGCATTTTTCATGGGTGTTGCTATATTTAGTTTCTTTGTAGGAACCCCTCTTTATAGATTTCAGAAACCTAGCGGAAGCCCTATTACAAGAATGTGCCAGGTTTTGGTTGCGGCGTTTCATAAAAGGAATCTTTCAGTTCCTATTGATAGCTCTCTCTTGTTTGAAACCAAGGATGAACTCACAGCAATTAAGGGAAGTCGGAAAATCGCGCATACTGATGGGCTAAAGTAATTTTCTGACTTGGTCACTTACCGATGTGTTATAAACTGCTTACCTGCTTAAAAAGGAGCATGCTTACATATATATATGCCTAAAATAAGCAGATAAGCACTTAAATAGCAAGCCCAAACACCCCCTATATTCCCAAATTGATTGCTTATCGAATTTTCAGGTGCCTTGATAAAGCTGCTGTGGTGTCGTCTGCAGAAGACGATGATGGAAACTACACAAATTCGTGGAGGCTATGCACGGTAACACAAGTAGAAGAGCTCAAAATCTTGGCACGGATGTTCCCTATATGGACAACAGGAATCGTGTTTTCTGCTGTTTATGCACAAATGTCAACAATGTTTGTGGAGCAAGGGATGGCGATGGATACCACTATTGGTTCATTCACAATGCCCGCTGCTTGTCTCACTACTTTTGATGTCATCAGTGTCATATTCTGGGTACCAGTCTATGACAGACTCATAGTACCCGTAGCAAGGAAATTCACAGGTCAAGGAAGGGGTTTTTCTGAACTCCAAAGAATGGGTATTGGTCTTTTTCTTTCAATATGTTGTATGGCGGCTGCAGCGTTGGTGGAAATAAGGCGTCTTGATATTGCAAAATCACTTAATTTGATCAGCGAAGATGTTTCAGTACCAATGAATATCTTCTGGCAAGCACCTCAGTATATTTTTTTAGGTGCTGCTGAAGTGTTCTTTCTCATTGGGCGGGTTGAGTTCTTTTATAACCAATCTCCTAATGCTATGCGCAGTTTGTGTAGTGCACTTTCACTACTGACTACTGCATTGGGGAGTTACTTGAGTTCTTTCATTTTGTCAATGGTGACGTATTTTACTGCTCGGGGTGGGAAGCCTGGTTGGATACCATATAATCTGAATGAAGGTCATCTTGATTACTTCTTTTGGCTTCTGGCTGGGCTTAGCTTCTTGAACATGTTGGTTTATATCATATGTGCTAAAGTTTACAAGTCCAAGGCAGCTTCATGATCAACTTGATGGTGGTACATAATTTGTTTATAATTTCTTTAGTCATTTAAGTCACTGGCGTTTCGAGTCATTGCATTCATTGGCAATGCTCAAACCTAAACATTGTTTATTATAGACAGAGTCAAGTACACATTCTGTGCACATTTGATATAGTCAAACTTGATAAGTTATGTTGATGGCATAACTGTAAGTGTCGAAAACGATGAGTAGAGTCATACTCCGTAATTACATTTTCTGTTCATATGAATTAGAGTTCTAAACACTTATGATTTGATGTCTCCGCATGCTTGCGACGGGTTTAAGGAGATGAAAATCAACAAGTATCAGGTTAAGTATGATCATCACCTTCTTGGTCAGGTTAAGTAGAAGATAAATTTCTTTGGTCAAGGGACATTGCAATATATTGATCAATATATTTGATGACTAAAATAAGGTTTTCTATGTTTTTGATCACTAAAAACAGATTAAGTTTTCCCTAATAGGTTACTGGGCAGGGCGAGTCTTTGACTCAAATTACGCAACCTAACCGGGATATCCTCGTGACCGTTTCCGGCTCTTCCCTGACCACCTCAACTATTACCTAATGGGCTTTGAACCCATATGACCTCTTATGAGTTGTGATGAGATGAAGTGTTTTACGACTAGACAATTTGGTGGTGGTTTTTCTGATCACTTATCGAACTCAAATGAGGTGACTGAACTAGATGTAACCTCCCAAATATATGGAATTTACATCGTTTTCCCAAGTTCTCAAGAGAGGAGTCGATGGACAAATTAAATATTTGTTAATGACAGGACCATTGGTGTGACAAGCTTTCCAATTACCAACTATGAATGCGACTTTCAAGTCATAGTGTCAACACAAACTAACATGAACCGTTCGCATAATTTTCTCTATATCTAGATACTAGGTACTTCTTTAGGCACGGCGCACGAGAGGTTTTATCGTCGGTTTTAAAACTAATAAGGGTATGTTTGGCAAAATTGGCTATAAACTGTTGACAACAAACTTGAAGCTACAAGTTGTAATCTGATTGCTAATAACCGGTAAGTTAGCTACAAACTTTAATTTTTAATTTATAAAAATGTTTGGGAAGTTAAATGTAGGTTGTTTATAAAGTGTAAAATGACATAAAAAGACATATGTATAACTAAAAGCAAATGAGAAATATAGAAATTTAATACCAAATTACCTTTTCTATTGTAGACGTAGCATAGAGAAAAAACCTTAAATGAGACTCAATCTCAGCCATTGAAATTATCCCAATATTAAATCCAAACCATTGAAAATAATAAATTCCCTATTTTGTTGAGGTATGAACCATCGGAAATTAGGGTTTACATGGATAAAAGGTATAACTACAAGTCCTAACTTTAATGATATCACTTGCTATTTTCTGCCTATTTTGAGTTTAAAAAATGGCGTCATTTTCACATATAGACTCTATATAAAGGGTGCAACACAGCCTCAATGTTGTCACTCTCAAAACCATTAGTCACTATCATTCTCAAAAGAAGGTATACTAGATATCATGACACACAAAAATCTCTTCCTATTTAATCTTCCTAACAACTTTGCTTGTGAGACCACCATTTCACAAGAAAACGCAAACGTGAAGAGAATCTTAAGAGCCGGCAATGGGAGGATGTCATTGTCATCGATGACAATGATGTTCCAAACGACTTTGTGGAAACAGGGAACAATGCTGAAGTGAAAGAGGAACATGTCATTGTTGCTGCCCTAAATCATGTCGTTCTCCCAAATCAACATGTAACACGCATATTACTTCTATTCTTATAGTTTATACTTTGTTATCATATTCATTCTTAACAAGGAACAGTGCCAGAAACAGGTTGTATTGTGTGTTTGATGAAGAGGAAGATGAAGACGAGGCTGAGAACAAAAACCCGTGGGAGGTTGATGAAGTTGGTGACGAAGATGAGGTTGATGATGAAAATGAAGCTGATGATGAAGATGATTCGAACTAGGATCGTCTTCGAATATTTTTGTTTCATTTCAAATCTTATTATTATTATTATCTTATTGGGGTTTAACCAATAAGATGTTTTAGGATGTTTTTCCCTTTCATGTACTTCTCCCAATTTCTTATTGGTAGAATGAATAAATTTTTGATGAATGCCATGATTATATGTTTGTTGGTAACCTATGATTTCCTTGGTATAAACGATTCGACAGATATGTTGTTCTTTTGTAATCAGTAGGTATTTTCTTAAATGTTTACTCCCTTTGTTTGCAATCTAACTTTTCTTATTAGTATTGATATGCACACGGCTTATGGCCTTTTCTGATGTTAGAACGCTTCAGTAACCAAAAATATACTCCCTCCGTCCCATAAAAACTGTCCAGTTTGACTTTTCAGAGTCAAACTAGCTCAACTTTGACCTTAAATATTTTTTATGTGTTATATAATACTTGATGAAAAATTGTACCAATGAAAAATACACTTAAAACTCAATCTATTCATATATTTTGCATCAAGTATTATATAATACCAACAAAAATAAATAAGGTCAAAGCTCAACCAGTTTGACTTTGAAAAGTTAAACTGGACAGTTTTTATGGGACGGAGGTAGTAATTTTTAAGTAACTGGCATTCAACCAGTTAGCACTAGCAAAATATGAATTATCTTTTGTTAAAGTATGGATAATGGAATTTTATGTTAGTAATAGTAAATATGTATGAATAATGAGCTTCGAACAGAGGGCTTAAGAATTTGGAGCGAAAGGTGTTGTGGGTTTACTGTTTTGATTTTTTTGATAATGAAAGATGAGGTCAAACTATCAAAATGTCTTTATCGTATTGGATTTCTGTGTAAAAATAAGCTAATCATTCCGTGTACATATCATTACTCTTTTCTTATTCATGAGTTATACAACTTAGAGCATGAGAAATTATCGACAATTCTAATGTAACCAGGAGTGTTTGGATTAGCATATTATGCATGCTTATGGCCTTTCCTGATATTAGAAACTGACCCATTTTAAAAACCTCCTTTAGTGCAGAATACGACATACAGATTGAGATTGATACTTCTGATGATGTTGAAGTTGAGGATACTAATGTCGAGGACAATCAAGTTGATGAGAGTGGAGTTGGTGAGGCTGCGCCCTCAACTTGACGAGATTGATGTTGATGATGCTTGAGTTGATCGCTTTTAGTTTTTTATATGCATGCTAAAACATTTATTTTCAATTTTGAACTTCATGTTTACATTGATGAATGATAATGGTGTTAGGTTGGCTACTATGAACTTCAATCATGCATGTTCTACTTTGAACATTGAGTTATATGTTTACTTTGTTAAATTAAAATGCTTTTTTATAAGTCTGTTGATAGATGATATATGTTGTTTAAAGATTCAGTATTAGGTTGTCATAAAGAAAACTAAATGATTTTTTACGCGAGACTCGTGCAACGCACGGGTATTACACTAGTGTAACTTTGCTAGATAACATGCCAGTATTAAGAAAAAGTTGTTACGTAAGACTAACTACATGTAATCTCTACGAAAATGTTTTTGCAAAAAATTTTAAAAACTTAAATTGAGTGTTTAATCTACAAAATACTTCTTTAAAACTTAAATTTTTATAAACCACTTAAAACAATGTCTTAATAAAATAGTTACCTTAACAATGTTTTCGCCCAAAATTTAGAAAAAGAAAGAAAGGAAAAAAAGGCATGACAACGCTTGACAACTTTTTTTTTAAGGAATTTATAAGAATTCATACACAAGTTCTTACCATATTACAACTTTTTATTATTTATTAACGTGTTAGTTCATAGTTGACGAAAATGAATGACCACAATACCGCATTTATAACTATTTGCCGCTACAAAATCTCATTGATATACATAATCACTCGACTAGTTAAAAGAAAGTCACACAAACTTATTTTAGAGTACCTTTTCACTTAAAATATCACATGAACTATGCATCGCATTTTAAGTACTTAAAATATCACATGATATGTTTTCAATAAACATAAAAAGCAAGTTCCATCTAAAACATTTCATTGAAATATTATTGATAACTAAATCGAGCGATTTATGACTTTTTGAGTTTTAATATGAAGGAGACATGTATCACTCAAAAATGTTGCGCCCCATCATTGTTGTGATACTTTTGTAAAAGTCCACTATGTGTACTTTTTTAAGCGAAATATTTCCGACAACTTTTCATACTTTAAGTGATCTTTCTTTTTATCCTTTTTCAACAAAAAAGTAAAATTTTGAAATATATTATTTGTTTTTTGTGTCATTCCCAATGTTGAGCAACCTAAGCCTTTACTTTGAGCGACTTTTTTATTTATATTTTTATTATTAATAATAATAATATTATTGTTATTATTTTGTAAAAGTCCACTATGTGTACTTTTTTAAGCGAAATATTTCCGACAACTTTTCGTACTTTAAGTGATCTTTCTTTTTATCCTTTTTCAACAAAAAAGTAAAATTTTGAAATATATTATTTGTTTTTTGTGCCATTCTCAATGTTGAGCAACCTAAGCCTTTACTTTGAGCGACTTTTTTATTTATATTTTTATTATTAATAATAATAATATTATTGTTATTAATATTACTATTATTAGAAAATTAAATACACAAAACAATTCATCTCATTCTTTATAACATTTCAGTCCGTTGTTGTTGTTAAACTTTTTTTTTCTTTCTTTCTTTTTTGAATATACAAAATCAAGAACATTATCTTATCTTCTCGAAACTCTTTCTTTTGTCTTCTTCGACGAAAAAAAAAAAGAAAAAAGTTTTTAGAGTTGCAGTGAGAAAGATTGTGTTGTTCCCATACCTTTATTATTTTATTATAAAACAAAAATAAAAAATAAAATAAAATCCATGCATGGTCACCAACTCTTGTGCTTTATAAATAGGAACAACTTTGTTGGCAAATATGAGCAAGCAAGAAACGTACAAAAGATGGGTATTAACGGTGATACAAGTATTCCTGTGATCGATCTGCAGGATTTCCCAAACCAATCATCGAAATTGTTAGCTGCATGTGAAGAGTGGGGCTGTTTTAGGCTGCTCAACTTCAATGAAATACTTCCCAAGACACTGATGCTGGAGATGCAGGCGGTGGCCCGCTCACTTTGTGATTTACCGGAGGAGATCAAGCGCCGGAACATCGACCACCAAGTCCCCGAAGATGGATATGCTGCTCCGTCGCCCAAATACCCATTGTACGAGGCGATAGGAATGCAGGACCTTACGTCAACTCCTGGTGTTGACCTTTTTTGCTCGCAATTGGATGCCACGCCTCAGCAAAGGTACGTACGTACGTAGGTTCATACATACAATATATATATGATTTTTTTTTTTATTTTTTTTTTTTTTTAATTTTGGTGTGCATGCATGTGTTTGATTCAGAGAGACGATTAGGAAATATGCTGAAGCTATAGATGGGATTGGTAGGGAGATCGTAAAGAAAATGGGTGAAAGTTTAGGAGTGAAAAGTGAAAACTTAAAATTCGAGAATTGGCAATGTAAAAGCAGGATAAACAAATACCATTTCACCCCTCAAAGTTTTGGAAGCTTGGGTGCGCCGGTGCACACAGACTCTGGTATCCTCACCCTCGTCCATGATGATGAGGAAGGCGTTGGTGGTCTAGAAGCGATGAGCCCCTTTGGCGACTTCGTCCCCTTCGATCCATGGCCCGGCACCCTTTCTATTCTCATTGCTGACATGGCAACGGTACGTAATTATATAAAACTAAGTAATTATTTATTTATTTATTGTTTATATATATAAAACTAAGTAAGTAAAAAAATTAATGGAAGCAGGTGTGGAGCAATGGAAGATTTCGCAATGTTAAGCACAGGATTGTAAGCAAAGATGGAAAGTCACGAGTGTCGGTTACATCGTTTGTTACAGGACTAGCTGAGATACTTGAACCGTTGCCGGAACTTGTGGATGATCATCACCCTCGCTTGTTCCTCCCTATCGATTGTGAAGGCTACAGGAAACTGAGGTACTCAAAGAATTTGCACGATGGTGAAGCTCTTGCACTCTTGCAACCCGACCACATTCAAACTTGAAGTGGGTGAAGGTGGTTTGAGCATGAATGAATAAAAGCTTCCTTCAATGGGATGCATGGGATGCATGAATGAATAAAAGCTTCTTTCTGTTTGTTTGTCTATTAATTTTCCATTTATGTCACTCGAGTGTCTTAATTAGTTGCATCAGCTAGTTTTGTTATTGTATGTGCCTAGTCATAGGCTGTGATTTCCAGTTCAATAATAATGCATCCATCCTATTAAGACCCTTGGTAATGATGTTGTGGTGGTCTTTTATTAAGTGAATTCTCCTATATCTTTGAACTCCCACAGAAAAATGAAAAAGAGGTTGGACCATTACTTAAATATTTCTTTTTTAAATTAACGTTTTATTAGTTGCACTTGCACCCATATATTCACAATGAATTGTGAGAGACAGGTATAGCTCCAAAGCCAACAGTCAGATTTCTTTTACGCCAATGTTTTAGCGGAACATCAATTATAGCGTCACTACACCGCCCATGTTATTGGGAGGGGGTAACCTCTGATGTTATTAGCTGATAACAACTGGCATTGGACAGTCAAAATTTTGATGTGCAGGCATTTTTCTAGTACCAACCAAATCTTGGAGAAAGCAGACACAGCTCCTATTGACTGGTAACTCTGATCTAAACCCAAACCTGGTGATTTTTGTCTAGGGTTAAACTAAGAGGGGAGGGAGTGATAACGCAAAACGTGCGTTATTCCTATGTGGACATGCATCAACGGCGTTGGCATGCGTTTCTCCATTTCCCACTATGCTGCGTTGGTGAAAATTAGTAACGTACGTTGTAGTAGTAACGTGCGTTACTACGGACTGATTAAAAAAAAATTACATGAACACCCCCTAACGTTATTATGTAGTACAAGACAACCGTTTGAATCAAACGGCTAGAATTCAATTTTTTTTTAAACCTTATAAATACAACACATTATATACAAATATATACACACTTAGCATTCTCACAGTTAACATATTTACACACAATTATGGCTTGTAAACTACCACATACCGTCGAGAAAATGCAACGATTTATCAAAAATAAAACCGAGAATCGCGACGTGGAGCGCCAAAATGCTATTGTTTAGGTGATGAACGAGAACAAGAGAAGTTTGGAAGCTCAGTTAGAGCAAGAGAAGTTTGCGAGGATGAACGAGAGCTGAGTAGGTTGGAAGCTCAGTTAGAGCAAGAGAAGTTTGCGAGGTTCTCGGCGTATGAAGACGGGTATGACTCCAACAACTCGTAAACTTGGGATCACTCGGACTACAACTGAAGTTAGGTTTATGTTTAGGTGATGTTTTAATTTATGTTTATCTAACGTTTAAGTATTTCTGTTTAGTATGTTTATTTTAAATAAATTAATTTCGTTAAAAAAACATTACAATACATTACGAAAACAAGACATACAACACAAATAACAGATACGATACGAAAAAGACATACAACACAAATGACAAATACGATTTGAAGCTTTTATTCGGCCCATCTTGGGTGGGTTCGCAAAACCTCCCAAGCTTGAACATATTTGAAGCTTTTCCCATTATAGCGATCTTTAAAATTTCTCATTGCATTCACGAGACAAACAGTGTGATCGTCCCTGGTTGTTCGCAGCAAATGTTGATAAATACCATTGAATACAACACATTCACAGTTGAGACTGCTCCACTTACTCATGATCATATCTATGTTTCGATTGACACCGTCAGAACGTTCGTTGAACATGGTTACAACTCGGTTCCAAAAAGACATTACATTGTGGATGACAGGATCTTCATGAACTGTAACCCAAACTTGAGCTAGCAAGGTTTCTTCTTCTACTGACCAACGATTACTCATTTCAAATGTTTGAAGTTTGAAAAAAATTTGTAACTTCGTATGCTATTTAAATCCGTTTGAAACACTAGGAGCGGGATACATTTTAAATTCAAATTAAAGAATGAGCGGGATACATTTGAAATTCATATTAAAAAATGAGCGGGATATATTGTAAAAATTGTAAAAGTGATGTTATTTGTAAAAGTTATAAAAAGTGGTGTTTGTAAATTTAATGAATGAAATTGTTGAGGGTAGAATTTGTAAAATTTAAAAAGTGGTGTTATTTGGTGTTATGATTTCCTGGTATTTTTGGTATTATGTTATTTGGTGTTAAAATGATGTGGCGCTGACATGCAGTGGTATTGGTGTTATTTGGTGTTATCACTCCCTCCCCTCTAAGTTAATGGGATGGACTGTTGTTTGAATTTAGTACATGATTGTGAGTCTCATGAGAAATTACCATGATTTTGGTCTCATCAATTAAGATGTCCCTCTTTTGTTCTAGCTATACTAGTTGGATACTACGTAGTAGTATCTTTTTGTATATTTATAACTATGGTTTCCGACAGGGTTTCCAAATTAATATATTAAGTGTCTAACTAAATGTTGTCACCATTATTGATTCACACTAAGATTTTAATCTGGGCACCTTGTATATCATCCAATCAGGATACACCGGTAATGACTTTTAGTTGGCAGTCAAGTTTCATTAAGGTCTTTGACTCTCTGTTAACTGTCAAGGTTCTTTTTTGTATGTAATTGGTCACTAAAATATAAATACAAGTCTGAAATAAGATTGTGTTTCATTGGTCTCACACTCATTGTGTAAGCTTGAACATTGTTTATCACATATTCTCTAGCCTTGTGATGGATATAGTGACACAAATTATATGCCACAAAATCCAGTTAGTTATTTGTGTCAAAAAACTAAGTGCCACTAAGGTGGTGTTTGTTTGTTAAAAGGGTCTGAATCTGATGCGTAAATGTCTGAATCTGACCGCATCTGAAAGGGAAAAAAAACTCATGTTTGAACCGCACATTTACTTGCTTGTACTAATTTTTTTTTTTTTTTTTATTTGTGTCAGCAAGAGGCAACAAGACACATTCAGACACCCCTCTCAAGTCTAAACAATTAAGATCTTACTGCATCTGAACGCGTCTGAACAAAAAAAAAAAAAAAAAAAAAAAAAAAAAAAACGGTCTGAATGTCAAAATGTATGACCGATTCAGACATAATGCCCATTCAGAGGCTGTTAAGAGGCAAAAAAAACAAAAAACAAACACAGCCTAATTCTTAAAAAGCTATAGCAACACAATGAAAAAGTGTCACTAACGACTTTTAGTGGCAACCGTCTTAGTGACACTTTCTTTTTTTCTGCCACCCATTACCAGTAGGCCAATTGACACTTATTTGAGATTTGTGACACTTTTTGTGTGCTACTAAAAGGCATTTTTTTTAGTGGAGAAATGGATGTCTTTTAATTTGTGCTAGTACATCTTGTAAGAGCTCTCACAACGCCACCACAAGTCTTCTCCCACAACCAGTCCTGTCAGCGCATATCAAAATTCCACTTTCTACCACTAACCACACCATACCAATCACCAGTCACCCACAATGCCACCACCAGTCTGGGACCCACCATTTATTATATTTAATTTATCTGTTTATATAAATAAAACTAAAAACAATACACCATTGTGAAATAAAAAATGTTACATTAAATAAAAACACAATTTATTAAAAAAATTTACAACAATCCTAAAAAATAAAAATAAAAATGTTACTAAAAGAAAAAAAGTATCCTAAAAATTACCACAAAATTACGAAAAAAAACTAAAACTACTCTTCATAGTCAAAGTTGGGAATGAGGTGTTTGTACTCGTTCATGACGGATTTCTTCACCTTTTGGAGGAAGCGTCGTTGTTCTTCAGCCGGGGTGCCTGATTCCAAAAATTAAAACGCCTGGAATATCGTACGTACGTTTCTTTTCTTCCTCGACAATTCTTTCGAGGGTAGCCTTCTTGGTGTCATATAACTCGGCTTGCTTGTTCCCAAGTCGGTTGAGGGTGGCTTGGAGTTCGGTCGACGAAGAACGAGACGACGTCGCGTCGAATGATCCTGAGTGTTTTTGGATTTTGTTTCTTCCTCCCCCCGGTCGCTCAATTAGATCCCGACCAAAAAGGTCGTGTTCGGTCAGAGGGTCACTGAGGTTGACGTTTTCGTCTTCCTCAAGATTGATGCACGGTTTCCTTTTAGACAAACTTCGGCCTATAACATCAACCGGGGCCGCTGCGAGAAACTTTGGCTTATCCTTTAGAATAAGAAAACAATCGTACAAATTAAAAGCCTTTCTGGCGTACAAGTAAGCTTTCCAGCTTTGTTCCATGACTTGTACTTCGTCTTCGCCATTGCGTCGTTTTTTATCGTAGCTTGACCAAATGGCGACAAACTTTTCGACGTCAATCAGGATTTGCTGCCATTTAGAGGATAGTTGATCTCTTGTTCTTTGTACGTCGGTTCGGGCATTGAACTTTTCTTGAATGCGGCCCCAAAAGTGGGGGCCGGATTGCGAAGTGCCCCGACGTGGAATGCATGTCATCTGGGGTGCAGATGACACGCAGATGCATGTTAAGGAAAGGGGTGTCATCCCTGAAAGATGACATGCATTTGCGTGCCATCTGTCTGTGACGTGTACGTATCAAGGCCGGGGGTGTCATAAATCCAGACGACAAGCATTTGTTTGTCATCTCTATAGCAACTTTTATGTATATACACTAATTTTTTACATTAAATAACAACTAATAATACAAAATAAAATCTGAAAAAATCAAAACAATACATTTTATGTAACACTAACGAAAGGTTACAAAGGTGCGAATATCCATACACAAGTTTCTAAAACCAAAGTATTCATACAAATTTCACCTCAATAACTACAAAAGTCGATCATTCTTCACGCGCTTCATCCAAGTCAGCATTCTTGTATTTATGTTTGTCTCCCTCAACCTAAAAAACATGAAATAAAATGATATGAAAAGGTTAAATAGATTGTGATACGAATTGAAAGATATATTGGGGGTAAACATGTCAATATTATGAAAATGGTGATGCATTAAGAACTTATATATTATGCATTAGGAACTAATACGTGCATGCTTTAGAGCACTTATACAATGTGCATTGAATGAACACTAAGTTACTAATTATTACTCGTATTATATAATATTTTTAAATCATGGCACATTTATCATATCAATAAAAAAAAATGATTTTATATGTATTATTATCACCTGTCAAAGATATGTGGATGGGGCCGTTCCAAAAAAAAAGCACATGTCATTGGGTCCCGGATATCAATGAGGAGATCACGGTTGATGAGATGAGATGTAGCTTTTTTAACCTTATATATCCATGTTTATTTTGTCTTGTTAATAAACTAAGCTGTCAAGAATATGTATGTATGGCACCTAACCTTCAATCAGAGGGGATGGGTACAAAAGACAAGGCAATTAGATCATGTGGAGTGAAGAAAAAACGGAGTTTTTTTTTCCTAAAAGGGTGTAGTTGGAAAACTTATTTTCCAAAATGGATGTTATGAAAATATTTATCAAAATGGGTACTTTTGTAGAAAATTTACATTTCTCACTCCTAAATCTATTGAATTAAAATTAGTTTCTATAAACTGTTTTGTAGAATACCAAAATGGGTGCTTTTGTAGAAATTTACATTTCTCACTCTTAAATCTTTGCATGTATTAAGAAATTTATAGACTTGTATGCATAAGGTTATTGAATTGCTCATTGACATGAAACAACATTTTCTTCTTGAGATCTCACAATAGGATTTTATTTACAGGAATCACATTGGGAAGGGAATGCGAGTAACTTGATGTTCATCTTCCAGTTTACTAGTTGAGTTTTTATCTGCTAGTTTGAAGTTTTTTGTGTAGATTAAATGTAATCATACTGTTTAAAAGCAATTGAATGTTTATTTCAAATTATGTTTGGCACAAATATTGTTGAGATTATGCTTATTTTTTCAAAAAATAAGCTACTTAAAAAATAATATTTGTTTGGCAAACATAACTTAAGAGTTTATAAAAAAAATAATAATCTTCAATAATCTCTTAAAACTAAATATTACTTCATGTAGCTTATAAAAATAATCTCTTTTTATAATCTCCAGCACCAGCATCATCTTTAGTTCCACCAACAGTTATTTTTGCCAAACATACCCAATATGTATTTTTTTTTAATGTCTTAAAGTGTATTTCTATTTGTTTATTGTTTTGCATGATTTTTAATGAAATAATGAAATTAGTTAAAACAAATGATTTATGATTTTCATGTAATGAGAAAAATTCAAATGTATACTCTTATTTTGGTGCATATCAAGGAACAAATCCCCACCATCTATCTAGTTTGATCTAATGGTAGGGATTAACCTAAGATTAAATATGAAAACCTAAGTTCATATTTTTTTTTTTCCTTTTTCTTTGTCTTTTTTGTTAATTTTTTTCCTTTCTTTCTTTTTGTTTTCTTTGGTGTCTTTTTTTCACGCTTCTTCTTCTTTCATTTTTTTGTTTTTTATGTTTTTTATGTATCTTTTTTGTTTTTTTTCCCAACTCACGGCCTTTTGTTTATTTTTTTTATTTTAGTTTATTTTTCTAATTCTTGTATTCACGTTTTTTCCCTCATTCTTTACTTTCATACGTTTTCGTCTGTTTTCATATATTTTCGTCTGGTTTCATACGTTTTTTACGTTTTCATCTCTTTTCAAACTTTTTCGTCTGTTTTCGTCCATTTTTATACGTTTACATCCGTATTCAGTTTTCGTCCATTTTTATACGTTTTCGTTCATTTTCATATATTTTTGTCTTTTTTTCATATGTTTATATAGGTTTTCGTCTATTTGCAAACGTTTTTGTCCATTTTTTATGTTTTCGCTCATTTTTAGACATTTTCATCTATTTTTATACGTTTTCGTCCGTTTTCATTCATTTTCTTACGTTTTCCTCTGTTTTTGTTCGTTTTCGTCCGTTTTCATCTATTTTTTCTTACGTTTTCGCCTATTTTCATACGTTTTCGTCCAATTTTTTACGTTTTTGTTCGTTTTAATACATTTTCGTCCGTTTTCTTTTGTTTTCGTCCATTTTTCATACTTTTTTGTCTGTTTTCATACGTTTTTTTACGCTTTCATACGTTTTTGTCCGTTTTCATATGTATTCGTCCGTTTTCATACATTTTCGTCCATTTTCTTACGTTTCTTAATATCACAAGTGATTTCTGAATATCACAAGTGATATTCAGTGATATCCAGAATATCACTTGTGATATTTTGAATATCACTTGTGATTTTCTTATGTTTTCGTCCGTTTTTATATGTATTCGTCTGTTTTTTTACGTTTTCGTCTATTTTCATACGTTTTCTTCCATTTTTTATACGTTTCTGAATATCATAATTGATATTCAGAATGTCACTTGTGTTTTCTGAATATCAATGGCGATATTCTAAATATCACTTGTGTTTTTCAGAATATATATCACTTGTGATTTTCAGAATATCACTTGTGATTTTCATGTTACAAAACTGTTGGACCCTTTTACTTGGTTACGGTTAACTACAAAGTTAATCTAACCAAGTTCCATGATGTAACGAAGTATTAATTAATTATCAAAAGTAAATAAACGTAAAAGATAAGATACAAACTTTTTCAACGTTTAATTATTTATTAGAAATTAATCAAAAGAATTATACCCAAGTGTTTGCGGAACAACACTTGGGATTGAAATGACAAGTATGGTATACTCCTCACTAAACTCAAACTAAGTTTGAGTGACAACTAAGATCCAGCTGAGCTATCTCAGAGATTGAGTTGTTATTTGAAGAGAGTAAAGATTTGGTTTGTGAATGTCTAAGCATTAAGTGCACAAACGTAATCTTTACCTCTCCTACTTATTCTCTATTTATAAACAAGTAGATTATAACACATACCTAATAGACAAAGACTATAAGACAAATTATATCAGCCTACATTGGACAAAATACATAGGTATTTTGTCCCTGTTACAAATGACTATAAGTAGTAAAGCGCAGGGATGCTTTCTGGTCATTAGTGCTTACACATGTCTTGGTATTATACTCATTCAGGGAAAGTTCACATTTGCATGATAAGGACCTTCTGTTATCCATTCAAACTTATCCTGCCTAATCCTGCCTTTACTTCAGTCTTTGTTCACTCAGTGTTCTTAGTTGGTGATGAGTCATGGGACTCAGTGATTTATTGTCATCCCTCACTGAGTCCATCATCTTCTTCTTTGGCTCAGGTATCATTCACTGAGAACTGCCTCACTGAATGGTGAACCTCTCTTCATAGATTCGCTCTGAGCAACATGAGGATGACTCACTGAACGACTATGCATTCAGTGACTTGTTTGGTGTTCTTAGTTAACAAACACTTAGGATATTTTATGTTCAAATCCTAGATTAAGGAGTTTGGATTTTAACAAACCCAACAGTCTCCCCCTATTTTTCGGTTTCTGACCGTTTATATTTGGGCATGGAAAATTTATAGAAACAAACTTGTATTACATAAAAAATTGGTTATTCTTATTTTTATTTTTATTGAATAAAAGCTCATTTTGGATTTTTTTAATAAATTGTCTTCAACAATTATGTATGCGCTCCTTCAGACAAAAAGCTCTTTGCAGATCTGAAAGTAAAAAACAAACATAATCTAAGAGCATTCTCATTCCACTCCTTATCTTTATCCTTATAATTATATTAATAATCCTTACGTTTTCAATTAATAATATACTATAGAAACATACCAAACCTTATTTTCACACCCCGCAAGGACCGTTACTATCTATCACGGACCATGACAGAATAGGGTTTTTGACGTGATCGTGATGTGACGTCTGCAAATCAGGGATGGGCCCATTATTGACCGTATTGTCCCGAAATTATCCTGGACGGCCCCGTATTGTCCTGTAATGGTCTGTTACAGTGTCCGTATTGTCCGTTATTGTGCCCCTGTTATATCGTTATTGTTCGTGATGGGTGAGGATGTGTATGTAAGGTTAAGGAATGTGTGTGTAGCAAAGGGAATGTTTTTTTTTTTACTTTTAATATTACATTCATTTTCTTATCCAATAATAAACAATTTAAAATATATTTAACTATCTCTCATATTATCTCCATTTTCAAATTTAATTTTTCGATCTCTCTCCAAAATCTCTAAATTTAATTTCACTTTATCATCTCTATCTCCATTTTTCTCTCTCGACATTCACGAGAATTTTAAAAGATAGGATGAGAATGCTCTAATCATTTTTAAACAGAAATATACAAATCATCCTTTTTTATATATACAAATTAAAATTTTTAACGGAGATTAAGAAGTTTTCTTATGAAAACCCCATGCATTGGCTGTGGTGGTAGACTAACTTTTTTAACATACTAACTTGAAGTTTGGAGGCTCAGATCGGCAGATCCTAATCCTGGAGTCGTGTTATTAAAAGAAAGAAGTTCTCTTAGGGTACTGGCAATGGATGCGGTTTGCATTTGGTATGGACCCAAACCGCACGGCAACACCATTGCCACCCACGCGGTTTGGTTGAGGTTTGGAGGGCATCGGCATCCCATGATTCAACGGCATGAAGCAAAAAAAAAAAGAGAATATGACCGTTGGTACATTTAATTTGAAAAGAAATATGGCCGTTGGCCACTAAACCAATATATATATATATATATATATATATATATATATATATATATATATATATATATATATATATATATATATATATATATATATATATATATATATAGTGTATCTTTATTTTCAGGACCCTGTTAAGTGCGGGAACTGCGAGAACTCTAATTTTGCATTAGAAAACATGCATGTTCATACAAAACAAGTATGTTTTGTAACAACTCGCATTTTCAGGTTAATTACTTTTCCCAGCAGGTCACCCAAGCCAGTACTACTCTCACATGAGCACGCTCAATAACTACAAAAGTCGATCATTCTTCACGCGCTTCATCCAAGTCAGCATTCTTGTATTTATGTTTGTCTCCCTCAACCTAAAAAACATGAAATAAAATGATATGAAAAGGTTAAATAGATTGTGATACGAATTGAAAGATATATTGGGGGTAAACATGTCAATATTATGAAAATGGTGATGCATTAAGAACTTATATATTATGCATTAGGAACTAATACGTGCATGCTTTAGAGCACTTATACAATGTGCATTGAATGAACACTAAGTTACTAATTATTACTCGTATTATATAATATTTTTAAATCATGGCACATTTATCATATCAATAAAAAAAATGATTTTATATGTATTATTATCACCTGTCAAAGATATGTGGATGGGGCCGTTCCAAAAAAAAAGCACATGTCATTGGGTCCCGGATATCAATGAGGAGATCACGGTTGATGAGATGAGATGTAGCTTTTTTAACCTTATATATCCATGTTTATTTTGTCTTGTTAATAAACTAAGCTGTCAAGAATATGTATGTATGGCACCTAACCTTCAATCAGAGGGGATGGGTACAAAAGACAAGGCAATTAGATCATGTGGAGTGAAGAGAAAACGGAGTTTTTTTTTCCTAAAAGGGTGTAGTTGGAAAACTTATTTTCCAAAATGGATGTTATGAAAATATTTATCAAAATGGGTACTTTTGTAGAAAATTTACATTTCTCACTCCTAAATCTATTGAATTAAAATTAGTTTCTATAAACTGTTTTGTAGAATACCAAAATGGGTGCTTTTGTAGAAATTTACATTTCTCACTCTTAAATCTTTGCATGTATTAAGAAATTTATAGACTTGTATGCATAAGGTTATTGAATTGCTCATTGACATGAAACAACATTTTCTTCTTGAGATCTCACAATAGGATTTTATTTACAGGAATCACATTGGGAAGGGAATGCGAGTAACTTGATGTTCATCTTCCAGTTTACTAGTTGAGTTTTTATCTGCTAGTTTGAAGTTTTTTGTGTAGATTAAATGTAATCATACTGTTTAAAAGCAATTGAATGTTTATTTCAAATTATGTTTGGCACAAATATTGTTGAGATTATGCTTATTTTTTCAAAAAATAAGCTACTTAAAAAATAATATTTGTTTGGCAAACATAACTTAAGAGTTTATAAAAAAAATAATAATCTTCAATAATCTCTTAAAACTAAATATTACTTCATGTAGCTTATAAAAATAATCTCTTTTTATAATCTCCAGCACCAGCATCATCTTTAGTTCCACCAACAGTTATTTTTGCCAAACATACCCAATATGTATTTTTTTTTAATGTCTTAAAGTGTATTTCTATTTGTTTATTGTTTTGCATGATTTTTAATGAAATAATGAAATTAGTTAAAACAAATGATTTATGATTTTCATGTAATGAGAAAAATTCAAATGTATACTCTTATTTTGGTGCATATTAAGGAACAAATCCCCACCATCTATCTAGTTTGATCTAATGGTAGGGATTAACCTAAGATTAAATATGAAAACCTAAGTTCATATTTTTTTTTCCTTTTTCTTTGTCTTTTTTGTTAATTTTTTTCCTTTCTTTCTTTTTGTTTTCTTTGGTGTCTTTTTTTCACGCTTCTTCTTCTTTCATTTTTTTGTTTTTTATGTTTTTTATGTATCTTTTTTGTTTTTTTTCCCAACTCACGGCCTTTTGTTTATTTTTTTTTATTTTAGTTTATTTTTCTAATTCTTGTATTCACGTTTTTTCCCTCCTTCTTTACTTTCATACGTTTTCGTCTGTTTTCATATATTTTCGTCTGGTTTCATACGTTTTTTACGTTTTCATCTCTTTTCAAACTTTTTCGTCTGTTTTCGTCCATTTTTATACGTTTACATCCGTATTCAGTTTTCGTCCATTTTTATACGTTTTCGTTCATTTTCATACATTTTTGTCTTTTTTTCATATGTTTATATAGGTTTTCGTCTATTTGCAAACGTTTTTGTCCATTTTTTATGTATTCGCTCATTTTTAGACATTTTCATCTATTTTTATACGTTTTCGTCCGTTTTCATTCATTTTCTTACGTTTTCCTCTGTTTTCGTTCGTTTTCGTCCGTTTTCATCTATTTTTTCTTACGTTTTCGCCTATTTTCATACGTTTTCGTCCAATTTTTTACGTTTTTGTTCGTTTTAATACATTTTCGTCCGTTTTCTTTTGTTTTCGTCCATTTTTCATACTTTTTTGTCTATTTTCATACGTTTTTTTACGCTTTCATACGTTTTTGTCCGTTTTCATATGTATTCGTCCGTTTTCTTACATTATCGTCCATTTTCTTACGTTTCTTAATATCACAAGTGATATTCAGTGATATCCAGAATATCACTTGTGATATTTTGAATATCACTTGTGATTTTCTTATGTTTTCGTCCGTTTTCATATGTATTCGTCTGTTTTTTTACGTTTTCGTCTATTTTCATACGTTTTCTTCCATTTTTTATACGTTTCTGAATATCATAATTGATATTCAGAATGTCACTGTGTTTTCTGAATATCAATGGCGATATTCTAAATATCACTTGTGTTTTTCAGAATATATATCACTTGTGATTTTCAGAATATCACTTGTGATTTTCATGTTACAAAACTGTTGGACCCTTTTACTTGGTTACGGTTAACTACAAAGTTAATCTAACCAAGTTCCATGATGTAACGAAGTATTAATTAATTATCAAAAGTAAATAAACGTAAAAGATAAGATACAAACTTTTTCAACGTTTAATTATTTATTAGAAATTAATCAAAAGAATTATACCCAAGTGTTTGCGGAACAACACTTGGGATTGAAATGACAAGTATGGTATACTCCTCACTAAACTCAAATTAATTTTGAGTGACAACTAAGATCCAGCTGAGCTATCTCAGAGATTGAGTTGTTATTTGAAGAGAGTAAAGATTTGGTTTGTGAATGTCTAAGCATTAAGTGCACAAACGTAATCTTTACCTCTCCTACTTATTTTCTATTTATAAACAAGTAGATTATAACACATACCTAATAGACAAAGACTATAAGACAAATTATATCAGCCTACATTGGACAAAATACATAGGTATTTTGTCCCTGTTACAAATGACTATAAGTAGTAAAGCGCAGGGATGCTTTCTGGTCATTAGTGCTTACACATGTCTTGGTATTATACTCATTCAGGAAAAGTTCACATTTGCATGATAAGGACCTTCTGTTATCCATTCAAACTTATCCTGCCTAATCCTGCCTTTACTTCAGTCTTTGTTCACTCAGTGTTCTTAGTTGGTGATGAGTCATGGGACTCAGTGATTTATTGTCATCCCTCACTGAGTCCATCATCTTCTTCTTTGGCTCAGGTATCATTCACTGAGAACTGCCTCACTGAATGGTGAACCTCTCTTCATAGATTCGCTCTGAGCAACATGAGGATGACTCACTGAACGACTATGCATTCAGTGACTTGTTTGGTGTTCTTAGTTAACAAACACTTAGGATATTTTATGTTCAAATCCTAGATTAAGGAGTTTGGATTTTAACAAACCCAACAGTCTCCCCCTATTTTTCGGTTTCTGACCGTTTATATTTGGGCATGGAAAATTTATAGAAACAAACTTGTATTACATAAAAAATTGGTTATTCTTATTTTTATTTTTATTGAATAAAAGCTCATTTTGGATTTTTTTTAATAAATTGTCTTCAACAATTATGTATGCGCTCCTTCAGACAAAAAGCTCTTTGCAGATCTGAAAGTAAAAAACAAACATAATCTAAGAGCATTCTCATTCCACTCCTTATCTTTATCCTTATAATTATATTAATAATCCTTACCTTTTCAATTAATAATATACTATAGAAACATACCAAACCTTATTTTCACACCCCGCAAGGACCGTTACTATCTATCACGGACCATGACAGAATAGGGTTTTTGACGTGATCGTGATGTGACGTCTGCAAATCAGGGATGGGCCCATTATTGACCGTATTGTCCCGAAATTATCCTGGACGGCCCCGTATTGTCCTGTAATGGTCTGTTACAGTGTCCGTATTGTCCGTTATTGTGCCCCTGTTATATCGTTATTGTTCGTGATGGGTGAGGATGTGTATGTAAGGTTAAGGAATGTGTGTGTAGCAAAGGGAATGTTTTTTTTTTTTTTACTTTTAATATTACATTCATTTTCATATCCAATAATAAACAATTTAAAATATATTTAACTATCTCTCATATTATCTCCATTTTCAAATTTAATTTTTCGATCTCTCTCCAAAATCTCTAAATTTAATTTCACTTTATCATCTCTATCTCCATTTTTCTCTCTCGACATTCACGAGAATTTTAAAAGATAGGATGAGAATGCTCTAATCATTTTTAAACAGAAATATACAAATCATCCTTTTTTATATATACAAATTAAAATTTTTAACGGAGATTAAGAAGTTTTCTTATGAAAACCCCATGCATTGGCTGTGGTGGTAGACTAACTTTTTTAACATACTACCTTGAAGTTTGGAGGCCCAGATCGGCAGATCCTAATCCTGGAGTCGTGTTATTAAAAGAAAGAAGTTCTCTTAGGGTACTGGCAATGGATGCGGTTTGCATTCGGTATGGACCCAAACCGCACGGCAACACCATTGCCACCCACGCGGTTTGGTTGAGGTTTAGAGGGCATCGGCATCCCATGATTCAACGGCATGAAGCAAAAAAAAAAAAGAGAATATGACCGTTGGTACATTTAATTTGAAAAGAAATATGGCCGTTGGCCACTAAACCAATATATATATATATATATATATATATATATATATATATATATATATATATATATATATAGTGTATCTTTATTTTCAGGACCCTGTTAAGTGCGGGAACTGCGAGAACTCTAATTTTGCATTAGAAAACATGCATGTTCATACAAAACAAGTATGTTTTGTAACAACTCGCATTTTCAGGTTAATTACTTTTCCCAGCAGGTCACCCAAGCCAGTACTACTCTCACATGAGCACGCTTAACCGTATGGGCGATTAACCGTTAGACCACAAAACGCGTTTCTAACACGATTTGAGTTTTCAACTTATTAGAAAAAGTCAACATATTTTTTCCCTCCTCCTTTGACCAAAAATCATTCCTTGACATTATAAGTCATTCCTTGATTTTTAGGCTTACGGTTTGATGTCTAAAAGACATTTAATACCAACAGACACTAGACTGAGCCCAGTCTAAACATTATAAGTCATTTTAAATCAATATTATCCTATTAGAAGAGTAACATTTTACTTTTCTCAATTTTACGCAATATTCGTACGTTTTACGTATTACGCGTTTTAGACCCGTGTTTCCAGTTTTTAGCAGGGTTTTACCACCCAAATGGAACCTACCACTCATTTTATATTTTATTATGGAACATATGGACATGTTTAACAATACTTTCAAGTTCCATAATTTTACGACACCCGGTTTTACGTTTTGAGACGTAACAACTTACGGTTGGCATTTCCCGGAGTCAAGTTTCATCCTAATACTTAGGATAATATCATCCAAGGTCCAACCCTTCCTCCCCAAGCTTGTGAACCGCCCTAGGGGGGGGAGTCATCACATATGTGGCTTGATCTCATGCATTTAGTCATGAGATGTTTACATGTGTATAAGCTTCCTTTACAAGCTTTGACTAATTCAACTTTGTAACCTCCTCATGAGACTATAAAAAGCCCCCTCCCCTCCCTTGTTTGCCGTCCATACCACACCCCACAACACTCCTTCCATAGCTTTATTTCTTCCAAATTCAAGCAAGGTTCAAGAGCTAGTTCAAGATAGAAACCCTAGGGTGATCTTAGGTTACCAAAACACTTCCAAACCCTAATATACTTGGTGATTTCTCTTGAGTTTAAATCCACTCAATTCACCTCAACCTTCATCATCCATCTTTCAAAATTACAAGGGTAGAAAGATTGCATGAAGTGAAGTGGGTTGAAGCAAGTCTATCAAAGTCCTTTTCCTTACATGTTAACTTCCTTTCATCTTTGAAAGCCAAAAGTTGTAAGCCAAACCCTAACATGATTCTTGTTAAATAATCATATTCATGTTATTTACATATTATTTGTGCTATATTATGTCTTGTATTCATGTCCATGATGTATAAAAGTGAGTAAAACAAGTTATTGTACATGATTGATATGACAAGTTACTATAACAAGCAAACTAGTGACTTTCTTGGTAAGACCTGATCAAAATGGTAAAAATATGATATTTGATCATTACATATTACAGTAGAGGACTTAACAAGGAAACCGTAGCAACTTGAACCACCAAAAACGAGTATACGAGTCAAAAGTTACGCCCATTTGAAGTTACCAAAGATTTCCGGCAAAACTGCCTAAATAGCATTTTGATCAAATTTTGATTTTGAAAGTCCCACTTCTGGTCCGATTCATCAAAAAGTTAAAACACGAAAGTTGTCCGGAACGACGTTTTCATTCAGGAACAAAGAAGCTCGAGCCCTGAAAACGCTTTTTGAGTGATAAATTCTTCAAATTCTTAACAGCCCATTTTTAGACCAAAGTCATTACATATAAGTTATGGTTTATGAAGACCAAAGAGGTCTTATGACCTATAATCAAGACCACAACCATGGCTAGAGCCAAGGTTGAGTCTCAAGACCATGGAACAATGACCAAAGGTCATGGCAAGGCCATGACGAAATGACCATGCAAGCTTACTTAGGCGTAAACATGAAACAAGGAGTTGACGATAACTTGAACAAGCAATTTGGATCTACTTCACTTAAAGGAACCATGAGATATTACAAAGATAAATGGTCATACAAGACTTATGAAACTTCCCCTAATAACAATCTTCATGTACAAATAAACTTTCCTAAGTTTATTCAACTATTGGACATGTAACTTTCGGATCAAAACTTATACATATATATTTCATCAACTACTACAATAGTAGGGAGCCTCATGTGAGGAGTTCATTATGTAAGCCGTCGAGTTGAGTTGTGGATTTACGAGTTAAAGTGTCCTGGCTCCTCGAACGCTTACTAACATGACTTCTGAATTATGTCGGCCCGAACGGTAGTAAACGATATACAAAACATACATGTTTCATGAATCATTTCTTTCAAAGACTTACAATATACATCATACCACATCATGGACTAAATGCAAGATATATATATATATATAGGCACTACTTCATATTCTTTACACCAATCCTAAGTCGCGACATTCTATTATAGGTTGCTCATAGAAACCTTCACGATTCGACCATCACATTCATTACTTGCTATCTTACTTAAGGTGAGTTCATAGCCCCACTTTACATTACTTCAATGTTTTACAAACCCTTGGGGGGAATACATGCTATTATTTTTCTACTCGAACACAATGCTTTCTACTGTATGCTATTCGACCATGTTTTATTATCACTAAGTAACATCCTTGCCAAACCAAGATCCCTTATTATGAACCATTTAATCACTTGCGAGGGTTACTTGCAAGTGAGCGCGAATATTGTGAATAGGCCTATTGGGATTGACGAATCCCATTTGTTTTGACTAAGTTCAAACAAATGCATTAATATTTGAGACATTAGGTATGACGGCAAAGTACCTACCGGGATAAATCTGCCGATCGATATTGGTACACGTTAACGTTTTGGTGTCATAAGCTTAGTGAATTAATAACCTTTCCGGGCGTATAACAACGTAGCCTACATGTTTTGTTTTCCAAACTATGAGTGTGAGTCTATAGCTCACACTACGATTACTGTGTTCAAACGATTTAACTACAAACACTACGATTATTGTGTTCAACGATTTAACTACCAACACATTGTGTTCAAACATTAAACAAACTCTATGAATATCACTCAACCTTTGTGTTGACCTCTCAAGCATGTATTTCAGGTTCATGATGATCAAGGATGGCACGGAAGGGCACGTATACTCAAGAGGGCTATAAATTTTATTATCATTCAAAAACTCATTTATTATACATTGTAAACATGGAACCATTTGGGACCTCATTTTGTAACCTCTGATATTTATACAATTTGAATGATAAATCTCTTAAAACGACTCAATTGGAGTTCGTTTTCTATTATTGTGACTATTGTGCCGTCGAGTAACACCCAGTTTGAATTCCGCTGCATCCATGAATTGGGGGTGTTACAGATTGGTACCAGAGCCATGGTTATAGAGAAACGGGTCTAAGTGAGACCTAAACTATAACTACAATCACAAACAAAAACATTTTATAGCCTTCCGCTCTCCGTGTCTTCCATCCTCCAGACGATTATGGACTTAATAAGCATGTTATGCTACACAAACATATTAGTGTATTCATATATACACATTTTGAGCATTTCCACGTAGACACTTTTATGCTACACAAACATAATTGCATATTTATATATGTATCCTTAAACATAATTGAGCATTTCCCCGTAAGCATTTTATGCTACATGAACATACGTATATTGATATATACACACTAGGCATTCTATACTACATGAACATATTAGTATATTGATATATAAACTCGGTTTATTTTCAATCATTTATCTAAACAATGGACTAAACATATCTGTGTATGCCTATTCTAAGGCATTTCGGCACAGCCACACTCTCCCAACCATGTTCCTACTCCAACATTATATGTCCAAAACATTGTAACTAATTACAATGGTCTCATTCATTTTCCAAGACATTGTGAGATACAATGGTCTCATTCACTTTTCAAGACATTGTGAGATACAATGGTCTCATTCATTTTCCAAGACATTGTATTATACAATGGTCTTAACCATTTCTCAAATGTTTTGAGTCACACAATGGTCTAACCTACTTCCCAGACATTGTGAATTACACAATGGTCTAACCTACTTCCGAGACATTGTGTTTTGCGCAATGGTCTCTAGAATTATTCCATCACATCATCAATATCATTTCATATGATATCAGAAACCCGTCACAACCTATCGATTTCTAAATAGAAATATGAGATTTATAAAGGACAAACAAATCCATCACCTACAAAAGCTGAAGTTCAGCCCTACATTCATCAAAGTTTTCTTCTGAAACCTTCATTATTAAAAGTTCGTGATCCTGGCCAAGTATGTTCTATTTTAGAACTACTTAAAACTTCCTTTCCATACGTACCTACCCTTACTATCTTCTATGCAATGGAATATGAAAACATACGTTACAAGTCTTGTATGGACGGAACTTGCAATTGAAGGGTTTGACATCGCCTTTGTTTAGTGGACAGTTTCCCGAAAGCAACGGACATATCAAAAGTATACCTAGTTTAGGTATTTGAAAATTTTATCGAACCTTGGCTAAATATAGACTAGTCACCTATATTTAACCTAGGGACAGTGGAATATAGTCTGACTAACTATATTCGACTTAAAATTTTCAAATACTGAGAATAGTTGTACTAGGGTTATGTTTAGATTGATTTCCTACATGAACACGATAAACCACCAGAATACATTAAAACAATCTAGAGACACGATAGTGCCTTACCACTCAGCGAAATCTTAACACTTTATTTGTACTACCTAACTTCATTCTTGAAAGTTTTCATTTATGAGATAATCCGAACTACTATCTGGGATAGTTATCAATTATTCTCTTCATCCTGTAGAAGTACAATCCTGTTTAGGTCCTAAGGATACCATTCCATCATAAACCTTTAAAATCTCTTAAGATTTTTAAAGCAAACTCAACATCTATAACTAAGAGTATTAATGTTAAGCATACACTACACATTTTTGTTCATCAACATATCACATCATTATCTTCACAACCGTTGGAACCACAAGCTCATTAACAGATCTTGATGCACTTTTAAAGCTCAAATCATCCTTAGTTACACCACAAGCACCCTTATCAGCTTTACAAGTTTGAATATTCATCTTGTACTTTTGGAACACCAGTATCATCTCATAATACACTACATTGTAACTCACCGGCTAATTGTGAATGTTGTGTTGGGAATTCTTAAGTAGGATGATTTGTAATTATTTGAATGGATTGGGATGCCTTTTCATTTAAATAAAGAAATTGTAAATCGCCGAACCATAAGTTTATAATTCCGTATTTACATTGTTTGGGATGCCTCTCTATGTAAATAAAGAATTATAAATAAGTGGGCTTATTTGTATCCGAAATAACATAAGTATGAAGTCAATAAACACTAGGTACAACAACCGATTACCTACTAGACTATGATTGCAATTACTATCTCAATTCCTATTAATATTCAACTGCTATATCAATTTCCTTTGATATTCGACTATTACCATACCTTTCCTACATAAAAGTAAGCCTCATCCTACGCCATAAACTGAAATGACAAATCAAACTACATCACTGGTAACCCCAGACTTTAGTCCTCATAAGTAACCACACCTTTTCATCGACACCACTCCAACATATGACACACAAAGAACTTCGGGACGAAGTTCCCCGTAAGGGGTAGAGACTGTAACAACTCGCATTTTCAGGTTAATTACTTTTCCCAGCAGGTCACCCAAGCCAGTACTACTCTCACATGAGCACGCTTAACCGTATGGGCGATTAACCGTTAGACCACAAAACGCGTTTCTAACACGATTTGAGTTTTCAACTTATTAGAAAAAGTCAACATATTTTTTCCCTCCTCCTTTGACCAAAAATCATTCCTTGACATTATAAGTCATTCCTTGATTTTTAGGCTTACGGTTTGATGTCTAAAAGACATTTAATACCAACCGACACTAGACTGAGCCCAGTCTAAACATTATAAGTCATTTTAAATCAATATTATCCTATTAGAAAAGTAACATTTTACTTTTCTCAATTTTACGCAATATTCGTACGTTTTACGTATTACGCGTTTTAGACCCGTGTTTCCAGTTTTTAGCAGGGTTTTACCACCCAAATGGAACCTACCACTCATTTTATATTTTATTATGGAACATATGGACATGTTTAACAATACTTTCAAGTTCCATAATTTTACGACACCCGGTTTTACGTTTTGAGACGTAACAACTTACGGTTGGCATTTCCCGGAGTCAAGTTTCATCCTAATACTTAGGATAATATCATCCAAGGTCCAACCCTTCCTCCCCAAGCTTGTGAACCGCCCTAGGGGGGGGGGGAGTCATCACATATGTGGCTTGATCTCATGCATTTAGTCATGAGATGTTTACATGTGTATAAGCTTCCTTTACAAGCTTTGACTAATTCAACTTTGTAACCTCCTCATCCCCCTCCCCTCCCTTGTTTGCCGTCCATACCACACCCCACAACACTCCTTCCATAGCTTTATTTCTTCCAAATTCAAGCAAGGTTCAAGAGCTAGTTCAAGATAGAAACCCTAGGGTGATCTTAGGTTACCAAAACACTTCCAAACCCTAATATACTTGGTGATTTCTCTTGAGTTTAAATCCACTCAATTCACCTCAACCTTCATCATCCATCTTTCAAGATTACAAGGGTAGAAAGATTGCATGAAGTGAAGTGGGTTGAAGCAAGTCTATCAAAGTCCTTTTCCTTACATGTTAACTTCCTTTCATCTTTGAAAGCCAAAAGTTGTAAGCCAAACCCTAACATGATTCTTGTTAAATAATCATATTCATGTTATTTACATATTATTTGTGCTATATTATGTCTTGTATTCATGTCCATGATGTATAAAAGTGAGTAAAACAAGTTATTGTACATGATTGATATGACAAGTTACTATAACAAGCAAACTAGTGACTTTCTTGGTAAGACCTGATCAAAATGGTAAAAATATGATATTTGATCATTACATATTACAGTAGAGGACTTAACAAGGAAACCGTAGCAACTTGAACCACCAAAAACGAGTATACGAGTCAAAAGTTACGCCCATTTGAAGTTACCAAAGATTTCCGGCAAAACTGCCTAAATAGCATTCTGATCAAATTTTGATTTTGAAAGTCCCACTTCTGGTCCGATTCATCAAAAAGTTAAAACACGAAAGTTGTCCGGAACGACGTTTTCATTCAGGAACAAAGAAGCTCGAGCCCTGAAAACGCTTTTTGAGTGATAAATTCTTCAAATTCTTAACAGCCCATTTTTAGACCAAAGTCATTACATATAAGTTATGGTTTATGAAGACCAAAGAGGTCTTATGACCTATAATCAAGACCACAACCATGGCTAGAGCCAAGGTTGAGTCTCAAGACCATGGAACAATGACCAAAGGTCATGGCAAGGCCATGACGAAATGACCATGCAAGCTTACTTAGGCGTAAACATGAAACAAGGAGTTGACGATAACTTGAACAAGCAATTTGGATCTACTTCACTTAAAGAAACCATGAGATATTACAAAGATAAATGGTCATACAAGACTTATGAAACTTCCCCTAATAACAATCTTCATGTACAAATAAACTTTCCTAAGTTTATTCAACTATTGGACATGTAACTTTCGGATCAAAACTTATACATATATATTTCATCAACTACTACAATAGTAGGGAGCCTCATGTGAGGAGTTCATTGTGTAAGCCGTCGAGTTGAGTTGTGGATTTACGAGTTAAAGTGTCCTGGCTCCTCGAACGCTTACTAACATGACTTCTGAATTATGTCGGCCCGAACGGTAGTAAACGATATACAAAACATACATGTTTCATGAATCATTTCTTTCAAAGACTTACAATATACATCATACCACATCATGGACTAAATGCAAGATATATATATATATATATATATATATATATATATATATAGGCACTACTTCATATTCTTTACTCCAATCCTAAGTCGCGACATTCTATTATAGGTTGCTCATAGAAACCTTCACGATTCGACCATCACATTCATTACTTGCTATCTAACTCAAGGTGAGTTCATAGCCCCACTTTACATTAATTCAATGTTTTACAAACCCTTGGGGGGAATACATGCTATTATTTTTCTACTCGAACACAATGCTTTCTACTGTATGCTATTCGACCATGTTTTATTATCACTAAGTAACATCCTTGCCAAACCAAGATCCCTTATTATGAACCATTTAATCACTTGCGAGGGTTACTTGCAAGTGAGCGCGAATATTGTGAATAGGCCTATTGGGTGTCACAACTCGTAAATTCTGGTCTTTTCCCGAACTTTCACGTTTACTATTCATCGGTTACTATTCATCGATCACTATTCATCATTTTACTATTCATCATTTTTGAGGTCAGTTTGATATTCTGAGAAGCGTTTTAAAATTTTACTATTCATAAAACACTATTCACCTCCGGAGAAAATTTGTCATTTATATGTGGGTTGCGTCATTTTTGTAAATGTACGATTATCAACCTAATAAACGTTATCTTATGAACTAATATTTTGAATAATTGATCCGACACTCCCAATTATGGTCCTAACACATTTTTTTTATACTCATAGTAATAATATAAAAATTATATTATTAATTTGCCCGGTATTCTGGAAATTTATTTAATTTATATCGTACGCCTAATTTATTTACGACGGTTTTCGTAAAAACTAAACAATACTCACCCGAACACACTCAATATTTATACCCAACATATTTTCACAATTTTTATAACTTTATTATGTCCCAATTAACTTCATCATATTTTACTTCAACTCGTCACGATTTATTTTTAGTTAACTCGGTACCCGATAACACCTAATGCATACATAAAACCAACTAATACATACACTTTTGGGGACAAGATCCTTAATTAGCCCCAACCTTCCCCATTTTTCTCACCAACTTAATTTAATGCTCACCAAACATTTGTCTAAGTATAAATTAAACTTTTCATCCATTTTAATCACAAAAATCATTTTTACTAAGGCAAGCAAACTTTTTTCTCTTCTTTTCTCTTGGGGTGTGTTCGAACTAGGGTGTTCAAGGAGCAAGGAGAACAAATTTTACAAGATCTTGGTATAAACTTGATCATATAGGCATCCTTGTTGGAGTTTTGAAATAAAAACTCAAGGATTAGTAGGTTTTTCATCATCTAAACTCCCTAAATCTTCCTATGTAAGTTGTCAAACTCTTGTTCATCATTTCTTCATGTTATTTTTATGGTCATATGATTTCATACAAGGTTTACATGCATATGTTAGTATATACCACTCATTTATATATATATCTAACTTTTGAACTCTAGAAATAGATTATTGTTAGATCCTTGTTAGAGTAGCTTGGTGATGATGTTTAGGAACCCATGACACCCTAAGAAGGTGTATGGTAGGATTAGACTAGATTTGTGGTGATTGAAAGTGGTTTGGTTGGATTAGAAACTAGATTGGAACAATAGAAATGACTTTTGAAACTATATATTTACCTACTGTTGATATTTTTAAATCGTGGGAAAATCAGTAGGTGGTGGGTAATTTTTGACCAAAGATTTAGAAAATACTTTCAAAAACGAAACTTTTGGCGAAAGAACGGATTAAAATGAGTTTATAACGAAGGAGATATGAATTTTTCAATATTAACGACGAAAACTATTTTCTGAAAACTGCATGCTGTTTGGCAGTTTTCGACGGACAAAAAGAGGCGTTAGACGTAACCTAGAGGTGCCGAACTATCAAAAATATATTAGTATATACTAAAACGAATCCGTGGATATAAAGAACGAGTAAAATGAGCTTAAAACGACCAAGATATACACTTTTGAAACTAGGCGGACTATATATATATTTGACAACTTCTAATAGCACATATTCTTTTAAGTTTTGGAAACACTATAAATCAACGCCAACACTTATTTTCAAACTTCGAGTGGTATAGGCTTCATGTGCATGTACATTCATCGCATCCCCTCATAATTTAAGTAGATCGTATCATTCGTTCATTATAGGTCGCGGTTAGAGATCGAACTTCATTTCTGTGTAACCACTTTTGTCTTCGTAGCTATTCGTACCAGGTGAGTCATAGCCCCTACTCTTTTAATTGTTTTGTCAACTTTTGGGGGAGAATACATGCTCGTTTTTAAATGAACTATTATTTGACTCTTTGAACTTGTCTTGACCTTTTGAACTTGACTTGACTTTTGAAATTGACTTAAACTTTTGAACTTAACGCACCGTACGTGCTATAACCTAAAGTCTCCCATGTACGGAGCAATGCAAAGTCTCCCCTGTCTACGGAGCAGCATTATAAAGCCTCCCTTGTTCGGAGCAACCTAAAGTCTCCCATGTTCGGAGCAACGTTAAAAAGTCTCTCATGTTCAGAGCATCCTTAATAAATCTCGCCATGGTGGAGTGACTAATAAATCTTGCCAAGTCGGTAAAGTGACTAATAAATCTCGCCTAGGTGGTGGAGTGACTTAAAGTCTCCCTTGTTCGGAGCAACGTTATAAAGTCTCCCTTGTTCGGAGCAACCTAAAGTCTCCCATGTTCGGAGCAACGTTAAAAAGTCTCTCATGTTCAGAGCATCCTTAATAAATCTCGCCATGGTGGAGTGACTAATAAATCTTTGCCAAGTCGGTAAAGTGACTAATAAATCTCGCCTAGGTGGTGGAGTGACTTAAAGTCTCCCTTGTTCGGAGCAACGTTATAAAGTCTCCCTTGTTCGGAGCGGCCTTGACTTATTATTGACCATGTGTACTTGACTACTAGACCTAAACTATTTTAGCAGTGGGTTGTGAACACACAGGTTACAAGTCTCTTATGGCGGGACTTGTAACTGAGTGGATTTACGATGCCTTTGCTGTGTGATCATTTTCTATAAACTTTATTTGTTAAACAAACTCTATGAACTCACCAACCTCGTGTTGACACTTTAGCATGTATTTTCAGGTTCTAATCTATGGCACGCTACTGGAGGTTTTGGCAGGGTATGGCATGGTCATAGAAGACTCTGATTATTTATATGGGGACCGTTTTAAACTACTTTTAAGGGCCTACTTCCGCACTACTTTTAACGATGTAAATTCAACATTTTGATTTAAACGATTTTATTCTAAATCTTTAAAGTGAAAACCATTTTTGTACTTGTGTTGTAATATCAATTGAGTTACACCCCAGCTACACGTATGCTTCCGCTGGACCCGATTTTGGAGGTGTGACAGATTGGTATCAGAGCTCTGGCTATAGCGAACTAAGTGTTTTTAAAACCTAGACTATAGCTACTTTTACGAAAAACTTAACCCTATGACCGTCACGTGCCTGCCTGCCAAGCTGAAGCCTCATTGTGGTTTGTTGCTGACTTAGGTGATGAGATTTGTGTCTCATTATCTGGTATATTATGTTCATTTATTCTAATTGATTTCTATCATTGTCTTTCATATGAGCATGTTCACGTATCATATATGTCACCCTGTTATGTTTCTCCTTGCATAGTTTCATCCTTTGACGTCGAGTTTGGTCACCTGCCTTAGTCTTTCTGTACGTCTTGGTAGTATAACTGAGCTGAGTATTTCAAAATTCATGGAACCTCGGTGGAATATAGACTAGTCACCTATATTCAACCCGGGATAGTGGGACATAGGCTGACTACCTATATCCGACTCAGAAATGAATTTTGCAACACTGAGAATGGTTATAATAAAATTTTGTCTCGATTAAATCCTCTACTCAATTTCCGAATGTTTCATTCATGTGTGTGTGTACCCTCGTTGTCAGAACGCTTATACTTTTCCTCACCTTGTGAACCGCCGCCTGGAAACACGTCAACTGGTCATTTCATCTCATGAATCTTCACCTTTATAATACTTCGGAGACCAACGTTAACTGAACTTCGGGACGAAGTTCCCTTAAGGGGTAGAGACTGTCACAACTCGTAAATTCTGGTCTTTTCCCGAACTTTCACGTTTACTATTCATCGGTTACTATTCATCGATCACTATTCATCATTTTACTATTCATCATTTTTGAGGTCAGTTTGATATTCTGAGAAGCGTTTTAAAATTTTACTATTCATAAAACACTATTCACCTCCGGAGAAAATTTGTCATTTATATGTGGGTTGCGTCATTTTTGTAAACGTACGATTATCAACCTAATAAACGTTATCTTATGAACTAATATTTTGAATAATTGATCCGACACTCCCAATTATGGTCCTAACACATTTTTTTTATACTCATAGTAATAATATAAAAATTATATTATTAATTTGCCCGGTATTCTGGAAATTTATTTAATTTATATCGTACGCCTAATTTATTTACGACGGTTTTCGTAAAAACTAAACAATACTCACCCGAACACACTCAATATTTATACCCAACATATTTTCACAATTTTTATAACTTTATTATGTCCCAATTAACTTCATCATATTTTACTTCAACTCGTCACGATTTATTTTTAGTTAACTCGGTACCCGATAACACCTAATGCATACATAAAACCAACTAATACATACACTTTTGGGGACAAGATCCTTAATTAGCCCCAACCTTCCCCATTTTTCTCACCAACTTAATTTAATGCTCACCAAACATTTGTCTAAGTATAAATTAAACTTTTCATCCATTTTAATCACAAAAATCATTTTTACTAAGGCAAGCAAACTTTTTTCTCTTCTTTTCTCTTGGGGTGTGTTCGAACTAGGGTGTTCAAGGAGCAAGGAGAACAAATTTTACAAGATCTTGGTATAAACTTGATCATATAGGCATCCTTGTTGGAGTTTTGAAATAAAAACTCAAGGATTAGTAGGTTTTTCATCATCTAAACTCCCTAAATCTTCCTATGTAAGTTGTCAAACTCTTGTTCATCATTTCTTCATGTTATTTTTATGGTCATATGATTTCATACAAGGTTTACATGCATATGTTAGTATATACCACTCATTTATATATATATCTAACTTTTGAACTCTAGAAATAGATTATTGTTAGATCCTTGTTAGAGTAGCTTGGTGATGATGTTTAGGAACCCATGACACCCTAAGAAGGTGTATGGTAGGATTAGACTAGATTTGTGGTGATTGAAAGTGGTTTGGTTGGATTAGAAACTAGATTGGAACAATAGAAATGACTTTTGAAACTATATATTTACCTACTGTTGATATTTTTAAATCGTGGGAAAATCAGTAGGTGGTGGGTAATTTTTGACCAAAGATTTAGAAAATACTTTCAAAAACGAAACTTTTGGCGAAAGAACGGATTAAAACGAGTTTATAACGAAGGAGATATGAATTTTTCAATATTAACGACGAAAACTATTTTCTGAAAACTGCATGCTGTTTGGCAGTTTTCGACGGACAAAAAGAGGCGTTAGACGTAACCTAGAGGTGCCGAACTATCAAAAATATATTAGTATATACTAAAACGAATCCGTGGATATAAAGAACGAGTAAAATGAGCTTAAAACGACCAAGATATACACTTTTGAAACTAGGCGGACTATATATATATTTGACAACTTCTAATAGCACATATTCTTTTAAGTTTTGGAAACACTATAAATCAACGCCAACACTTATTTTCAAACTTCGAGTGGTATAGGCTTCATGTGCATGTACATTCATCGCATCCCCTCATAATTTAAGTAGATCGTATCATTCGTTCATTATAGGTCGCGGTTAGAGATCGAACTTCATTTCTGTGTAACCACTTTTGTCTTCGTAGCTATTCGTACCAGGTGAGTCATAGCCCCTACTCTTTTAATTGTTTTGTCAACTTTTGGGGGAGAATACATGCTCGTTTTTAAATGAACTATTATTTGACTCTTTGAACTTGTCTTGACCTTTTGAACTTGACTTGACTTTTGAAATTGACTTAAACTTTTGAACTTAATGCACCGTACGTGCTATAACCTAAAGTCTCCCATGTACGGAGCAATGCAAAGTCTCCCCTGTCTACGGAGCAGCATTATAAAGCCTCCCTTGTTCGGAGCAACCTAAAGTCTCCCATGTTCGGAGCAACGTTAAAAAGTCTCTCATGTTCAGAGCATCCTTAATAAATCTCGCCATGGTGGAGTGACTAATAAATCTTGCCAAGTCGGTAAAGTGACTAATAAATCTCGCCTAGGTGGTGGAGTGACTTAAAGTCTCCCTTGTTCGGAGCAACGTTATAAAGTCTCCCTTGTTCGGAGCAACCTAAAGTCTCCCATGTTCGGAGCAACGTTAAAAAGTCTCTCATGTTCAGAGCATCCTTAATAAATCTCGCCATGGTGGAGTGACTAATAAATCTTTGCCAAGTCGGTAAAGTGACTAATAAATCTCGCCTAGGTGGTGGAGTGACTTAAAGTCTCCCTTGTTCGGAGCAACGTTATAAAGTCTCCCTTGTTCGGAGCGGCCTTGACTTATTATTGACCATGTGTACTTGACTACTAGACCTAAACTATTTTAGCAGTGGGTTGTGAACACACAGGTTACAAGTCTCTTATGGCGGGACTTGTAACTGAGTGGATTTACGATGCCTTTGCTGTGTGATCATTTTCTATAAACTTTATTTGTTAAACAAACTCTATGAACTCACCAACCTCGTGTTGACACTTTAGCATGTATTTTCAGGTTCTAATCTATGGCACGCTACTGGAGGTTTTGGCAGGGTATGGCATGGTCATAGAAGACTCTGATTATTTATATGGGGACCGTTTTAAACTACTTTTAAGGGCCTACTTCCGCACTACTTTTAACGATGTAAATTCAACATTTTGATTTAAACGATTTTATTCTAAATCTTTAAAGTGAAAACCATTTTTGTACTTGTGTTGTAATATCAATTGAGTTACACCCCAGCTACACGTATGCTTCCGCTGGACCCGATTTTGGAGGTGTGACAGATTGGTATCAGAGCTCTGGCTATAGCGAACTAAGTGTTTTTAAAACCTAGACTATAGCTACTTTTACGAAAAACTTAACCCTATGACCGTCACGTGCCTGCCTGCCAAGCTGAAGCCTCATTGTGGTTTGTTGCTGACTTAGGTGATGAGATTTGTGTCTCATTATCTGGTATATTATGTTCATTTATTCTAATTGATTTCTATCATTGTCTTTCATATGAGCATGTTCACGTATCATATATGTCACCCTGTTATGTTTCTCCTTGCATAGTTTCATCCTTTGACGTCGAGTTTGGTCACCTGCCTTAGTCTTTCTGTACGTCTTGGTAGTATAACTGAGCTGAGTATTTCAAAATTCATGGAACCTCGGTGGAATATAGACTAGTCACCTATATTCAACCCGGGATAGTGGGACATAGGCTGACTACCTATATCCGACTCAGAAATGAATTTTGCAACACTGAGAATGGTTATAATAAAATTTTGTCTCGATTAAATCCTCTACTCAATTTCCGAATGTTTCATTCATGTGTGTGTGTACCCTCGTTGTCAGAACGCTTATACTTTTCCTCACCTTGTGAACCGCCGCCTGGAAACACGTCAACTGGTCATTTCATCTCATGAATCTTCACCTTTATAATACTTCGGAGACCAACGTTAACTGAACTTCGGGACGAAGTTCCCTTAAGGGGTAGAGACTGTCACAACTCGTAAATTCTGGTCTTTTCCCGAACTTTCACGTTTACTATTCATCGGTTACTATTCATCGATCACTATTCATCATTTTACTATTCATCATTTTTGAGGTCAGTTTGATATTCTGAGAAGCGTTTTAAAATTTTACTATTCATAAAACACTATTCACCTCCGGAGAAAATTTGTCATTTATATGTGGGTTGCGTCATTTTTGTAAACGTACGATTATCAACCTAATAAACGTTATCTTATGAACTAATATTTTGAATAATTGATCCGACACTCCCAATTATGGTCCTAACACATTTTTTTTATACTCATAGTAATAATATAAAAATTATATTATTAATTTGCCCGGTATTCTGGAAATTTATTTAATTTATATCGTACGCCTAATTTATTTACGACGGTTTTCGTAAAAACTAAACAATACTCACCCGAACACACTCAATATTTATACCCAACATATTTTCACAATTTTTATAACTTTATTATGTCCCAATTAACTTCATCATATTTTACTTCAACTCGTCACGATTTATTTTTAGTTAACTCGGTACCCGATAACACCTAATGCATACATAAAACCAACTAATACATACACTTTTGGGGACAAGATCCTTAATTAGCCCCAACCTTCCCCATTTTTCTCACCAACTTAATTTAATGCTCACCAAACATTTGTCTAAGTATAAATTAAACTTTTCATCCATTTTAATCACAAAAATCATTTTTACTAAGGCAAGCAAACTTTTTTCTCTTCTTTTCTCTTGGGGTGTGTTCGAACTAGGGTGTTCAAGGAGCAAGGAGAACAAATTTTACAAGATCTTGGTATAAACTTGATCATATAGGCATCCTTGTTGGAGTTTTGAAATAAAAACTCAAGGATTAGTAGGTTTTTCATCATCTAAACTCCCTAAATCTTCCTATGTAAGTTGTCAAACTCTTGTTCATCATTTCTTCATGTTATTTTTATGGTCATATGATTTCATACAAGGTTTACATGCATATGTTAGTATATACCACTCATTTATATATATATCTAACTTTTGAACTCTAGAAATAGATTATTGTTAGATCCTTGTTAGAGTAGCTTGGTGATGATGTTTAGGAACCCATGACACCCTAAGAAGGTGTATGGTAGGATTAGACTAGATTTGTGGTGATTGAAAGTGGTTTGGTTGGATTAGAAACTAGATTGGAACAATAGAAATGACTTTTGAAACTATATATTTACCTACTGTTGATATTTTTAAATCGTGGGAAAATCAGTAGGTGGTGGGTAATTTTTGACCAAAGATTTAGAAAATACTTTCAAAAACGAAACTTTTGGCGAAAGAACGGATTAAAACGAGTTTATAACGAAGGAGATATGAATTTTTCAATATTAACGACGAAAACTATTTTCTGAAAACTGCATGCTGTTTGGCAGTTTTCGACGGACAAAAAGAGGCGTTAGACGTAACCTAGAGGTGCCGAACTATCAAAAATATATTAGTATATACTAAAACGAATCCGTGGATATAAAGAACGAGTAAAATGAGCTTAAAACGACCAAGATATACACTTTTGAAACTAGGCGGACTATATATATATTTGACAACTTCTAATAGCACATATTCTTTTAAGTTTTGGAAACACTATAAATCAACGCCAACACTTATTTTCAAACTTCGAGTGGTATAGGCTTCATGTGCATGTACATTCATCGCATCCCCTCATAATTTAAGTAGATCGTATCATTCGTTCATTATAGGTCGCGGTTAGAGATCGAACTTCATTTCTGTGTAACCACTTTTGTCTTCGTAGCTATTCGTACCAGGTGAGTCATAGCCCCTACTCTTTTAATTGTTTTGTCAACTTTTGGGGGAGAATACATGCTCGTTTTTAAATGAACTATTATTTGACTCTTTGAACTTGTCTTGACCTTTTGAACTTGACTTGACTTTTGAAATTGACTTAAACTTTTGAACTTAATGCACCGTACGTGCTATAACCTAAAGTCTCCCATGTACGGAGCAATGCAAAGTCTCCCCTGTCTACGGAGCAGCATTATAAAGCCTCCCTTGTTCGGAGCAACCTAAAGTCTCCCATGTTCGGAGCAACGTTAAAAAGTCTCTCATGTTCAGAGCATCCTTAATAAATCTCGCCATGGTGGAGTGACTAATAAATCTTGCCAAGTCGGTAAAGTGACTAATAAATCTCGCCTAGGTGGTGGAGTGACTTAAAGTCTCCCTTGTTCGGAGCAACGTTATAAAGTCTCCCTTGTTCGGAGCAACCTAAAGTCTCCCATGTTCGGAGCAACGTTAAAAAGTCTCTCATGTTCAGAGCATCCTTAATAAATCTCGCCATGGTGGAGTGACTAATAAATCTTTGCCAAGTCGGTAAAGTGACTAATAAATCTCGCCTAGGTGGTGGAGTGACTTAAAGTCTCCCTTGTTCGGTGCAACGTTATAAAGTCTCCCTTGTTCGGAGCGGCCTTGACTTATTATTGACCATGTGTACTTGACTACTAGACCTAAACTATTTTAGCAGTGGGTTGTGAACACACAGGTTACAAGTCTCTTATGGCGGGACTTGTAACTGAGTGGATTTACGATGCCTTTGCTGTGTGATCATTTTCTATAAACTTTATTTGTTAAACAAACTCTATGAACTCACCAACCTCGTGTTGACACTTTAGCATGTATTTTCAGGTTCTAATCTATGGCACGCTACTGGAGGTTTTGGCAGGGTATGGCATGGTCATAGAAGACTCTGATTATTTATATGGGGACCGTTTTAAACTACTTTTAAGGGCCTACTTCCGCACTACTTTTAACGATGTAAATTCAACATTTTGATTTAAACGATTTTATTCTAAATCTTTAAAGTGAAAACCATTTTTGTACTTGTGTTGTAATATCAATTGAGTTACACCCCAGCTACACGTATGCTTCCGCTGGACCCGATTTTGGGGGTGTGACATTGGGATTGACGAATCCCATTTGTTTTGACTAAGTTCAAACAAATGCATTAATATTTGAGACATTAGGTATGACGGCAAAGTACCTACCGGGATAAATCTGCCGATCGATATTGGTACACGTTAACGTTTTGGTGTCATAAGCTTAGTGAATTAATAACCTTTCCGGGCGTATAACAACGTAGCCTACATGTTTTGTTTTCCAAA
Organism: Artemisia argyi; assembly: GCA_030686995.1. Lineage (NCBI taxonomy): Eukaryota > Viridiplantae > Streptophyta > Magnoliopsida > Asterales > Asteraceae > Artemisia > Artemisia argyi. Next base: position 1,377,224 of record CM060699.1, on the reverse strand, counting down.
CTATGAGTGTGAGTCTATAGCTCACACTACGATTACTGTGTTCAAACGATTTAACTACAAACACTACGATTATTGTGTTCAACGATTTAACTACCAACACATTGTGTTCAAACATTAAACAAACTCTATGAATATCACTCAACCTTTGTGTTGATCTCTCAAGCATGTATTTCAGGTTCATGATGATCAGGGATGGCACGGAAGGGCACGTATACTCAAGAGGGCTATAAATTTTATTATCATTCAAAAACTCATTTATTATACATTGTAAACATGGAACCATTTGGGACCTCATTTTGTAACCTCTGATATTTATACAATTTGAATGATAAATCTCTTAAAACGACTCAATTGGAGTTCGTTTTCTATTATTGTGACTATTGTGCCGTCGAGTAACACCCAGTTTGAATTCCGCTGCATCCATGAATTGGGGGTGTTACATGTTTTCTTACATACACCTTAATACACATCCATGCATAACATAAATTTTCATATAAAAACCTATTAAGTGCAACAAATCAATGCAAAATGGTTTTATTTTTAGAACCCTGTTAAGTGCGGGAACTGCGAGAACTCCAATTTTCATTAGAAAACATGCATGTTCACATAAAACATGTATGTTTTCTTACATACACCTTAATAAGGTGTATGTAAGAAAACATACATGTTTTATGTGAACATGCATGTTTTCTAATGAAAATTGAAGTTCTCGCAGTTCCAGCACTTAACAGGGTTCTGAAAATAAAGCCCCTATATATATATATATATATATATATATATATATATATATATATATATATATATATATATATATATATATATAAAGTGAGGATCATGTGCTGATTTTTTTAATTCGTACGGATGTGCGGACAGATCTGGATCATCTATTCCATATCTGATCTTGACTTTTCGTAAAAAAAAGTCAAAATACAACGCAACCTTCAATCAATCAATTGACCATGCAAATGATTTTTTTTCCTTTTGAGCGCTCCTTAATATTGTTGTCTTCTTTCATTTTTTTATTTTTTCATATTTTTTGAGCACTTTTTTATTTTGTGATTATGAGTGCTACCATGATATTAACAATATTATGAATCCTACCGTGATATTAACGATATTTACTTAAAAAGTTACTTTGATATTTGTGAAAAAACTTAATATCACTGTTTTTTTTATTACGATATTAAGAAAAATTTCGGTGATTTAAAAAAAAATTAACTTTGATATTAAGAAAGCATTATAATTACGGTGATATTAACGATATTATGCGGTGATATTTATAAAACGTTTATATTATAAAACCAACCGTGATACTAAACTTTTTTTAATGTAAAAATGAATCGTGATCCTCACCCTATATATATATATATATATATATATATATATATATATATATATAAATAAACTACCTACAATTCACACAAACAATTCACATATTTTTTCGTCTCCGATATGATCTTACAGAACATGTAGAGACTCAAGACTTACAATACCTCGATAACTAGTTATTTTTTATTTATTTTTTAAAGTCATATATAACTTTCTTTTAATTATTAATGAAATATTACTTTTTATTAAATTGTTTAATATAATTATGAATATAAAAAATAAAAAAATAAAATTTGGTGAGGTATGGGATTATGGTTGCCACTAAAAAGTATGATAAAGTATGAGAAAGGTATGAATAAAATGGAATAATATTATTGATGGGTGGTGAGATATAGTTGAGATATGAGATCATAACCGTCACCACACATATATTTGTAACTAAACCCATTTTTTTGGGAATTGATGTTCCGGTTCAAAGAAAAGATAATAATGGTACATTTTTGTTTTTAGTTCATAATCATCACGTGTAAGAATAATTTTAATATACTATTTTTTGTCCTTTACAATAAATAAAGAATTTAAAAAGCAGAACCCGTAGGAAGTGGGTGCACCTGTCCAATTACAATATCAAAATCACAATATTTAAAAAAAAAAAAAAAAAAATGAAAAGAAAAAAACCCATTTGAAAGACATACCTACATTTATTGTTGTCTAGAGAAGCATATTATGTTCAAAAATCTAAATCACCATATATTAATACACGCAGGTTGGTGTCAGCCGCGTTGCGGCTGAGAAATCTTTCTAACGTGTTCTAAATTGTAACTCGTTTGTTTGAGATGTGTATCCGAGGCCGAGTGAGAAAAAACGCTATCCTTTCTAACGTGTTCTATAGTTTAAACTTAGTTGATAGGTTAAGAGTTAATTATGAAAGTTCTTTTATTTAAAAAATATACATGTATATTAAACATAAACATTTTTTATAAAATCGTACGTATGTCAAAAGCATATTAATATTGAGCTTGTTTTGTACGTTATCGAGAGACATTTTTGCCGGTATTTTTTTTTTTAAGAAATCACGAGTGTTGGATACTTGATAAATAAGGTTTGTTGTATTAAAAAGTTGTAAATAATAAAAAGTTAAAGGTGTGATTTATAAATATTTTTTTACTTGTTTTTTTTGCCCGTTATTTTTTATCCTTGTACGCTGAGAAACGAATTATTTATTCTGGATTGGGAAAAATTCCTTCATCACGTGTAAGAATAATTTTAACATAATATTTTTTGTTTTTTAGTAATTAAAGAATTTAAAAAGCAAGACCCATACGAAGTGGGTGCACATATCCAACCACCATATCAAAAACCACAGTATTAAACAAAGTCCCTTTTGAAACACACACCTGTCCAATAGGATGTGGGCGCACCTGTCCAATCACAATATCAACAGCCGCCTTTTCTTATCTAGATCCCTTATATTAATATTTGTCTTGTCGCTTTCATAATTTTCTTATCTTTTGTATTACTTGTCAGAGATTTTGACAACTAAACCGATTATGTGCATCTCGTGTGGGGTGATTCACTTATTAATATAATGAACCCATTGTCGGTGATTAATTCAAGATGAAATATTCATTGATTAATATGTGAAAGATTGTTGGTTTAATTTGGGTATGATCAAAAACATATTTTGTGGAAGATAAAATAACAATCAAATCACAAGGACCTAAAATGTAATTAACTCTACTTTTAACTTTTTTACAAAACGACAAAAAAGACAAGTCGCTTTAGAAATGTGGGCTGAGTCGCCCAAAAAAATACCTGTATAAACTAGTACTATGTATGTACATGGTAGGGACACATATAGGGACACATGTCACTATTTTATGATATCCGTTCTAGATATTTGGGCGACCATCTTCAATAGGGTATTTGGAGGTTTTTTTATTTTTTATTTTTTTAATCTTTTTAATTTTTTTTTTTCTGACAATAGTGGTGAAGGGCTTTTACTTTTGGGGTACGTCAAGAATTATTTTCACAAATCCCTTTTGAAAAACATATCAAAGAAAAAAAAAAAGGAAAAAAAAAAATCCCTTTTGAGTCACACCTACATTTATTGTTGTCTAGAGAAGCATATCAAAAGGTAGCCAAAAAAAATCCCTTTTGAAACACACGCCCATATTTATTGTTGTCTAGAGAAGCGTATCATTTTCAAAAATTTAAATCACCATATATTAATATTTTGCCTTGTCGCTTTTCATAAAAAAAAAAAAAAAAGAATTTTCTTATCTTTTGTACTAGTTATCAAAGATTTTGGACTACTAAGCCGATAACGTGCATCTCGTGGGGGTGATCCACTTATTAATATAATGAACCAACCGTCGGTGATTAATTCAAGATTAAGTAGCCACAAATAGCCACAAATATTCCTTTCCGTTTATAAAAAAAAAAAAAAAGAAAAGGTAGCCACAAATATAAAAATGTATAGTTTATACACAAGACTAAAGGTGCGCTTGGTTCAAAATGGGGAATGAGAAAGGGAAAGGCAAAGGGAATGCAAAGGAATGGAATGAGATTATCATTATCTTTTATGGTGCTTGGTTTAAGAAAAACACATTAACCTCCAAGGTGGTTGGATGGTGGTGGTTGGTGGTGGTGGTGGCAGCTGGTGGTGGTGGCTGCTAGTGGTGGTGGTGGTGGTAGTGGTAGCGGCTGGTGGTGGTGGTTGCTGGTGGTGATGGTGGTGGCTGGAGGTGGCTAGTGGTGGTGGTTGTGGCTGATGGTGGTGGCCGGTGTTAGTGGTGGTGGCTAGTGGTGGCTGGTGGTGGTGGCTGCTAATGGTGGTGGTGGTGGTGGTAGTGGTAGCTGGTGGTGGTGGTTGCTGGTGGTGGCGGCTAGTGGTGGTGGTCGTAGCTGATGGTGGTGGTGGTGGGTGGTGGTGGTGGTGGTGGCTGGTGGTCCTGCTGCTGGTGGGTAATCATTACCATACCTCCCAATTTACTGGGTAATGCCTCATTATATAATACTAAATAATGATTGTATTCCCTAGTTATAACCAGACATGTTTAATTATTACCTTTCCTGTTCCCCACCCCCATTACCCCCAACCAAGCACCCCTAAGATAAACGTGGGATATACATTTTTGGAGTTTATTTTTAAAAAAAAGGGTATATCATTTCGTTTGGGAATCTACTAATATCTGGGATCCACCCATGTGTTCTCGACTGGTGGTGATACACATAAAATTGTTCGTTATAGAGCCATTAATGAATATCAAGTGAATGGATATGATTGGGCCATACAATGTTGACTAATTTCTGACTCGCACCAGGTGAGCGCTGGATTGACCTCGTTGTGATGTTCGTGAGCGCTTGCGGCCTCCCCCTTCTTCCCACCCTCCCTTTCTGGCATGTTCGCTCAAGCAAGTGGGCTCGCCCCATGCCTCAAGCGAGCATTTACGCGGTCGTTCACTCTATGACGTCGTGTGTTTATGAGCCACGTGGCTCACCCGATCCACCCGCGGCCTTGTTCGCTTGTCCACAATGGACAATCTAAAGACGTTTGGTTTATTGATAGGATAAACGTAGATCAAATATACATTCATATGTTTTTAAGTGTAAATAAAAAACTATCTATCAAGATGGATGGATGATTTGTAAAATATTTACTAACAATCTTTATTTTTTCATTCCTTATCGTAATGGATATATAAATTTATATTTTAAATAAGGGTTTTTCTTATTAGGGAATAAATAGGCCCAAGCCCGGTTTGTGAGTTTAGGCATCTAGGGTTTTACCATTATAAATAATGGTCAATAATAAAGTGATACCTACGGGGAATTATGTAGTCTTACATTTCTAACATGTGCCTTAAGAGAACACATAAAGTGCAATAAATGGATATCGAAAATTGAAGAATGTTTGGATCTAATAGGGTGCTATCACTCCGGTAGGTATGGTGCGTCCCTTCCAAAGCTCCTCCGACATGTATGGTGCAACTTTAGATTGGACTTTTATCTCTCGTCGCAAACATCACCCTTCAAAATTGTCCCGCCTGCCAAAAGATTCTTCCGCCATCACATACTTTGTATCAAACACCAAAAGATTCTTCCGCCATCACATACTTTGTATCAAACATCCCGGATGATAGTTCGAATAACACGCTGTGAAGACTTTTTGAGCACTTTTGCAATAATGATTTATAATAGTTAAAACATGTTTCATAAAATATAATAACACAAGTTCTTGTAATTTAGTTATTAAACAATTAAATCAATTTATTTTTTATCAAACAGTTAAATCAAATTTAAAGATAATAATAATAATACAATCAAGTTAAACTTAGTAAAGTATCGAGAATGTCTAACCAATGTCTTAAGGGCATTGGTTAAGCTTTGGCTTTTTGTGGTTTTTAATTACCTAAATGGTCCTTATAATTGACACAAAATGACATATTTTGATAGGGACCCACAAAAAAAGGAATAAAAAATCACAAATAAACAAAGCTTAACCAATGCCCTTAAGGCATTGGTTTAAGAGCATTGGTTAGACATTCCCTAAAGTATTATATTCCCTGATGTTCGAAGGAAAAAATATTATGTTTCCTCAAATAATTGCCTTGTTTTTTGTTTGTACTATGTAGGACCACCTAACCATCAATCAATCTAGGACACGTGGGTGGGTCCATGATATGAATGAGTGGATCACCTCACATGAGATTCATGCTATAAGAGTCTATGTCCTTTTAAACTAAGATCAAGTACGGAGTATTAAAAAAACACGATAGTAACTAGACTACATTAACACTACACATTAGGGATGAGCACTGTATCGGTACCGTATTGATCCCCGTACCGAATTAGTGGTATCGATTTTTTTTCGAGCATAAATTAGTGGTACCGGTACCGCACTGAACGAGATTCGGATACCGGTATCGGTATCGGTACCGGTACCCGAAAATCGGGTTTTCCCCGTTTTTTTCGGGAATTTCCCGATTTGATACCGGTCCCGTACCGAATTAGTGGTCCCGATTTTTTTTCCTCCTTATTTCGTAGTACCGATACCATATCGTATATCGGGAATGAAACCGTTTTGATACGGTACCGGTACGGTTGCAGTTCAGTTATGGGATTCGGTTCGAAATGCTCATCCCTACTACACATGATCTTCTAGACACGTTTGTATATATGGCTACCTAACCATCAATCAATCTAGTAGCCACGTATAAGAATAAAAACATTTAGTTTTAAATGCACATATATTCACGTGCATGTAGTCTACACATTGATATCATGGACCCACCCAATGTTTGTTTGTTTAAAAAATTGATATCATGTGGGGTGATCGATTATCTACACATTGATATCATGGACCCACCCACTGTTTGTTTGTTGACAAATGTACCATTTAAACATGCACGGGGCCAATAAATGTAATGCGGCTCATCGTGAGTGGTATCCACAAGATTGATGATTTTAAAAATATTTACTAAAAAATTTTATTTTTGTCGTTCCTTAACTTGTTAGATATATAAATTGGGTTTTTCTAACATGTGCCCTTAGGCACATGTTAACCAATCATTTATTATGTCCTTTTCGTGGGTCCTTGCCACTTTTCAAAAACAATATTAAGTTAAAAAGTTAAGTACATTATTATATATACTAAAAGGGGTACGTTTACTGTAGCAAGTACTGTAGCAGCTATAGTGCGTGAACGAAACAGTGGTTTTGTGAGTCGGGGGTACTGTAGCATGTTACTGTTTATCCGATTTTTTTTGTAGCATGTACTGTTCATTTTTTTTTAAGACCACCTCAAGTTAATTTTTAATTTTAAAGTTAGTCTCAAAAGTCTAACTTAAAAAAAATAGTACTTACGTTTATCAATCTTTTGCAAATTTAGTCGTGAATAACAAAAATAATTTTTTTCAATCATTTTATTTCGAGTTTAGATTAACTACAACATTTCAGCAATAATTTTTTTCAAACGTTTTATTTCAAATTTATATTAACCACAACATATCCGCAGCAACGCGCGGATACTCTCGCTCGTTTACTCTGAAAATAAAACGCTTCTTTTTCAATATTTTATATTTTTGCTTTTGGGTACCTTATTATTCGTAGCTGGTGAGATCATTGTTTAATAGTGAAAGCTTAGGGACATATGGCATATTTTAAAGGGGTTGAATCTTGACGGAAAGTACGAAGAAAGTTTGCTCTTTGATATGACAAAATATTGTTTGGGTATATTGCAATTTGCATAATTGATCATATGACTTGGCAAAACTAAGTTTTCTAAGTACGTGTTTTTTGGGGCTATAGGTCAAAGTTATTTCACCTGGATAGAACAAAGTTGTCTTTTTAGTTGTTACAACATAAGATAGCAACGTTTTTTTAGTTAGGGGTTAAAATCCGGCTCGAGATATTAATCGAGAACATATGCCAAAACTTGAGTACTGACATGTTTTGAAATTTCTTAAACGCGTTAATGAAATCGTAACTGAATGGAATACCATTAGTGGTTATAACAAACACGTCGCTAGGGAAACATAGAGTATACACATTTGTTATTGGTTATAACAAACACGTCGCTATGGAAACATACACATTTGATATTGAACAAGAACAACACTAGCTTCTAAAAACATATCCAACCATAAGTTCCAGTGTTTGGAGATAAAAGAAGCAGTAAAAGAATCAAGACGATCTGGCTATATCACCCAACAGACTTTATTAGGCTAGGATCAAACTTTAATCCGTAGGCTCAATAGGACTTTAAGATGTCACAGAAAGATCTCAACTCAATTAAAAAAGCAACGATACTCTAAAATGGCAAATAGATATTTTAAAGAATTACGGAGTACTATGTTTATGTCTTAACATAACGAGAATTTATATCTATTTATAATAGAACATGACTTAAAAAAAGCTAACATAATTTTAAAACTTAAGGATGCTAAAGCATTTAGGCTTGGACTCTGATCTATCATCTAACACTCTTTTTCACTTTTTCAGTTTGAACCGGAAGTTTTTGGACCTACAAACTAGATAGAATGTTGAAATCACTTTTTTCTTCTTTTCTTTTTCTCCTCTTCTTTGTTGTTCGTTTGCATGAAGATGGACTTGTATTTGACGACATAATTGTATACTACTTCGGGGTTTCTACTAGTTTTTTTTATAAAGTCCAAAACTATTTTGCTGAATCATTTTATTTTCGTCAAATTGGTTTCAGTTTGTTACAACTTTCAAATTGTGTAACCATTGGTCTCAACTATCGATTTGGCAACCACCAGTTCCATCTATACCATTTAATGCATTCACTGGACCAGCCGTTAAAAAAAGTAACATTAGTTAGTTTCATGTTTTATAAATTACACAAGTAATCCCGATATGTTATAAAAAGGCTATTTAAATAATTGCATGCGCCATTCAATATTATACAATATATAAAGTGGGTGATTGAGTGTAGTGGTAGAGGGAAATTTACAACAAAAAAATTATAAGTTCAAATCAAATTTAAAGATAATAATAATAACACAATCACGTTTTCAAAAAAAAAAAATGTATTATATTCCCTCAAATAATTGCCTTGTTTTTTGTTTGTGACCACCTAACCTTCAATCAATCCAGGACACGTGTGTGGGTCCATGATATGGATCACTTCACATGAGATTCATGCTTAGGCTATTCCCATCGCTATGATAGTGAGGAGATGGCAAGGAACTTTTCAGCGTGAGTGTGGATGGGTGCCAAGGGTGAGGGGTTGGAAAGGTGAGCAAATAAGCACCGAATGGTGAGTGCTTCACTTTTGGGGCAATGTGCCAATGTGAGATTTTATTATTTATTTTTTGTATGCGAGTGTGTTTGTAGTATTTAGTGTTATTTTAATAAATAAAAAAATGTGCTGAAAGGTGAAATAGTGTGAGATGGTTGAGAGTGAAATGTGAGATAGTAGTGAAGAAGAGCTAAAGCTGATGTGGAATGTGAAATGGTGTGAGGGGCGGGTAGTCTTAAGACTTAAGAGTATATGTACTTTCAAAGTAAGATTAAGAAAACCAACTCCGATTTTTATTTTATTTTTTTTTATTTTTTATTTATTTTTTTTTTTATTTTTTTTTTTTTACCAAAAACAACCCACTTTTACTATCTCTCTACTACTTTTTATTAAAAAAAAATATAATAAAATATACTAACTAGACTACTATATAGTAGTAATACACAACACCGCATTTGAAACTTTAAGGATCTAGACACCTTTATATGTATGGCTACCTAACCATCAATCAATCTAGTAGCCACATATAAGAATCCTATATATTAAGACATTTAGTTTTAAATGTACATAGAATCACATGCATGAAATCTCATGTGGGGTGATTGATGATCCAATATATATATATATATATATATATATATATATATATATATATATATATATATATATATATATATATATTATCATGGACCGACACCTTTGTAAGTATGACTACCTAACCATTAATCAATCTAGTAGCCACATATAAGAATCATATATATAAATACATTTGAGTTTTGTTATAGCCTTCTACAATGCATTCACATATCCTATTGCACTCATATTAATATTTTATGTTTTCTTTACTCATTATTTCTCCGCATCAAAATCGTCAATTCTGACAAATGTCAGGATCCTGTGAATATAAATATTTGTAGGAAGAATTAGTAGGAGGATATATCATTTCTCTAGTTTTAAATGTAATCACATGGATGGTCCTTGGGGTTTGTCAAAAGTAACAACCTTCGTCCCTCAAAGTTTGAATTTGCACTAGTAGTCCTTAAGTTGGTAAACAAATAACACCGCCGGTCCTTTAGTCTAACTGATGTTAATTGAGTACCATTACAATTTACACGTTAGCCCTTTTGGTTAAAGATCGTTGCATCGTTTATCCTTAATAATAACAGTTGTTTATAATTTAAAGCTTTCATATGTTTTTATCCGGTTTTACACGTTTTCGACTATTTTTATACATTTTCTTACGCTTTATAAAAATAGATAAAAATGTAAGAAAAACGGATGAAAACGTAAAAAACAGACAAAAACGTATAAAGCAGACAAAAATGTATAAAATTGAATGAAGACGTATAAAAATGGATAAAAGCTAAGAAAAATGGACGAAAACGTAAAAAAACGGATGAAAATATATAAAGACGGATAAAAAAGTATGAGAACTTAAGAAAAATGGAAGAAAACAGAAAAAAATGTATAAAAACGAATGAAAACTTAGAAAAACAGAAAATGTATGAGCATGGATAAAAACGTATGACAACTTAAGAAAAACGGGCGAACACGTTTAAAAACGGATAAAAACGTACGAAAACGTATAAAAGGGTTAAAACATAAGAAAAACGGACGAAAGTGGATAAAACATATGAAATTGTAAGAAAACGGGTGAAAACGTATAAAACTAGATGAAATCGTATGAAAAACAGACTAAAACTTATAAAAACCGTCAAAATTGTATAAAGCAGGTGAAACAGATAAAAACGTAAGAAAACATATAAAAACAAATAAAAACGTGAAAAACGGATAAAAACATATGAAAACTTTAAATTATAAACAGCCGTTCTTATTAAAAATAAGCGATGCTACGATCTTTAATCAAAGGAGCTAACGTGTAAATTATAAAGGACTCACTTAACACTAGTTAAACTAAAAGACCGGTGGCGTTATTCATTTACCAACTTAAAAACTACCATTGCAACTTTAAACTTCGAGGGATGAAGGTTATTACTTTTGACAAACCACGTAGACCATGCATGTAATTTACTCTTTAAATGCACATAGATTCACATGTATGAAATCTCATGTGGGGTGATCGATGATCCACTCATTGATTACATGGACCCAGACACCTTTGTATGTATGACTACCTAACCATCAATCAATCTAGTATTATTACAACAATTTCAAAATAAATAAAAGAATAAATTTAGGGATGGCACCCGTGGGTAATGGGCACGGGTACCTCTAACCCGTCACCCGCCCATGAAGTTTTTTTCTCACCCATCACCCACCCGTTACCCATCAATGGGTACAAATTTCTACCCATGCCCTTGCCCGTGGGTATTTGTTGCCCATGGGTAAACCCATGGGTTAGTGTTATGTAACAAAATTACAAAACGATAATATGAAAACTAACTACGAAATTGCGTAATAAGACACCAATCAATTTGCCAAATACAACTTTGATTATTTGATCTTTCATACTCTCTTTTTAGTTTTGAAACTCAAACAAACTTTTAGGTTAATGTGTTTTTTTTTTGTGACTTGGTAGTAACTGTTAAATGTATACCTGCAACATAATAAATATTTTAGTTAGTATAATTAATTTTAACATGGGTTTATGGGTACACTTACGGGTATTTTGACGGGTATACCCGTGGGTATTTTGACGGGTATACCCGTGGGTATTTTAAATGGGTTTCATGGGTTTACCCACGATGGGTATGCCTCACCCGTCACCCACCCGCCACCCACTGATGGGTAAAGATTTTCACCCACAACCCACCCGTGGGTAAAAATTGACGCGTTTACCCACCCATTTATGACGGGTACCCGCGGGTTGTGGGTTTTTTCTCGCCCATTGCCATCCCTAAATAAATTATGATTTTAGCCTCGGTAATTTATACCAATTTATGATTTTGGCTCAAAATAAACAAAATCCCATGTTTTGTTTCAAGTAAAAACTCATGTTTTTACCATTACATGGGCTAAAATCGTGAGTTTTTGAAACCACAGGAGCCAAAATCATGATAAATTTTAAAACTGGGCAATTCTTTACCCGATTAGTTAATTTGTTTCACAACACTCCGAATGTATAAAAACCCTAACACTCTCTACCCGTCAACCCCCTCCAAAAATATATAATTTTGACGAATCAAGTTTGTATTGATTCAAATTAAAGTAAAATTAGTAAAAAGTTGAATCAAAATAAAATAAAGTAAAAATGTAAGAAAACTAAATATTTATAAAAGTATATCAAAATGAATATTGAATTCATTAAGAGCACAAAATTTTACGAAATATGATGAAATTAAATCATAAAAATATAAATAAATAAAAAGATATTTCACTTTGAAAATAATGGTAGTTTTTAATTGAGAAGTGATATATGCCATTTTAAAATTATATATCATTTATCTTAAATTTTTATTAAACCTCACATCTTAAATGTTTTATATAATCATAGAAAAATATAAATGTGCGGCTAAAATTATTTATCTATCATTTTAATTTTTATTATTCTAGTTACTATATCTCTTACCTGTAATCTTAATCTATTGAAGTGGTAAATTTGACAATCTTGCAGTAAAAAGATTGTCAATATTGGATCATCATTTCATTTCATAGTCTATAAACAAAGCAATGGAACACTACGCAAGATAGACACAAAAATATTTGACCTCTTGATCTATCAATGGACATAAAAAAAAAAAAAAAAAAAAAAAAAAAAAAAAACTAAACTCAGCGACTGAATAAAATAAATACATAAAATAAACAAGAAAAATCATATTATAATTGACTGGTATTTGATATTTGATCAACATGAATAGCATTTTTGACATCTCCATCATTAGGTTTTAAAACTACTAAGTCAAAATATTTGACGGGTTTTTCTAATATGTGCCCTAGGGGCACATGTTAAGAACACCAAAAGGACAATGAGACCCACGAAAAAGTACATCCGAACCCACAGAAAAGTACACTTTTCAGATAAAAGGTGTGGGTCCGGATGTACTTTTTCGTGGGTCCCATTGTCCTTTTGGTGTTCTTAACGTATGCCCCCAGGGCACACATTAGAAAAACCCATATTTGACCTCTTAATATAAAAGTAATTAGATGACAAAAGTGGAATTCACGCTATAATTAGTTTACTATAGTTTCAGCACTCGTGATGTTATTAACTTATTGCTGGTATATAAGTAGTATGTTCAATACATTCATTAGCCACGCAATCACAACACAAAAAATCACTATTTTTCTTGTCATTAAAATGTATTTTCTAAGTCAAATTATTATAATTATAATTATAACATATATACATTTGTTGGGATTGCTTTTGGCAACCTCACATGCCAAGCTACTGTAGAAACCATTTTATGGCGGGTCGGGTTTGGGCGGGGCGGGTCGGATTTAACGGTCGTTAGTTAATAACTAACGACCGTTAGATATTTAACGGCTGTTAGCTAATGGTCGTTATCTTTAACATTTTCTTTAAAAATCCATACAAAATTGATCCTTCATCTCAAAAGTTCGTTGCATATTTAGTCCTCGCATAATTTACATGATTGGTCTTTCATGTTATACGTCCATTGCAAAGTTAGTCCTTAGTCACTAAACTGACGTTAAGTAGCTACCGACCGTTATTACACTTTCCCTATTCGGAAAACACCCCGCGGCAACGCGCGGTTTTCCAACTAGTTATATTTCGTTCATTGGGATGTGTAAGGAGAACATACTATTAGTGGTGAAAATGTATTGAAGTGTGTGTTGTGTACGAATAAATAATTGGTGGTATCCATGCACAATATCCGATCGAGCTGTTTCGCCATATTTGTGGGATCATATTGAGTCGTCAAACCTACAATCCATCCAAAGTAATATACTAACTGTTAGATCCCAAAACTTATATCATTTCACACATAATATAAAGATTATAAGAAAGATTAATAGAGAGATGAAGAGATAAGAAAGGTGGCAACTTCTAGAGAGAGAAAGTGAGATATATTAGATTAAGAGAGAAGAATACAATGAGAGAAAATAACATAGAAGCACCACCTCCAAATGGTAGCATTTGGAGGTTTATATAGTTAGGATAAAGAGATGGGCCGAGCTTGGGCTTATGTAATGGACTAGACATAAACTAATACAATGTTAGATTAAACCAAGCCCGTTTACCCTTAACTAAACTACAAGACTATTACAACATTATTACAAGACTCGTTGATATAATAATGATCGTCACTTCCATTTCTAACAATCTCCCTTAGGGGGGCGATCATTGAGATCTCTCTTTAATTCCATTGATGATCAACACTTCTATTGCTAACAATCTCCCCCTAAGGGGTGATCATTGAGATCTCTCTTTGTGATCTTGATCTTTGAACTTTGAAGCTTGTTGTCTTGAACTTTGAATCTTTGTAGAATAGTCTTTAAGTTTTTGTTCCTTCATGCTTTGTGATATTTGATAACTGAATTTTCTTCGTTCTTTGTTCTATTGTGATGTGGTGTCATCTGCCTTTCGTCACTTCTGTGCCTGTGGTGGTTGTCCGCCATTCCAACATGCTCATACATCTTTGGACTTTGACTTTCATACATACGTAGTTCCCTTTCTTTCACATTGATCTTTAGTCTTTATACTTTGTAGATTCTTCTTTTTGGCGTAGAATCTTTCTTTGAACTTTGTGTTGTATAGATCTTTGAGGGAGCTTTCTTTAACTTCCAGATGTATGTATGAGCATGCGGAATCTGTCGCCATGGAGATGATGTATAGCTGCATGAAAACAGTTAGTAATAAATCAACCGGTACTTACAGATAAGGAATTAGAGATCGTCAACAGCATAGTGTGAAGACTCCTTCTAACCCTTACCAAGGCCGTTCCCATGTCAGATACTCCCGAGGGAGCTTACAAGACCTACTTAGTAGCTCAATGACTGGGTGAGTCGCTGGGGATCACTCCACGACTGTAGACCGTTTGAAACCACCGCGAACACTAAGCATAACCCATAAAGAATTACCGAAGTGACCTGCTATCAGAGCTGTTTGATGTTGACCCTGGCAGGAGTTTCCATTCAATCATTGAGAATCATAAATGTGAATCCTCTCATAAATGTTCTGGCAGATTGCTAAGATCTGCGTAGGACTCTTAAGTTTACATCTGGCGTTCTTAATGTTGAACAACCAGTGTAGAAATATTATGTGTTCCTATGAGATCTTTTGATGAATCTCGGGGCTCTAGACTCGATAAGTGCACATTTGGTTTCCTATGCGGAGATTAGGGAGAGGTCTCCTGTTTCACTATCAATCATCTCTAAGAGACAAATCGATAGATTACACTGGTTCCCCGTGAGAATGAAACAAGCTCTTTTAAGAGAACTTGAGTGGTTAAGAAGGTTAAGTGCAGTGCGTCACTGGGTCCATGACGTCTTGTCTTCAATACCGGTGTCACCTTAGTAATAACCAGTAGCATATGAATTGAACCCGGTGTCTGCCCTAAGGTTGAACATATGGAGGGCTATTTCTTTTCACCCTTTTCATAACTTTTCTTTTTAATTCTTCAACCCCTTCTTTCTCCATTCTCATTTTCTCCTTTTTTTTTCAATCATACCTAAGGACTTCTAATTCTAACTATTGGAATTGTCCTTGGGTAGATCCCTCCGGCTCTGGCGGATCATAGGACGGTTATTCCTAACCTTAGTCACCTTATATCTTTATGACTATCCTATTGTTGCCATAAAACCATTTAAGAAAATCTTCTCAAAGTTTTTATGATAATGAAACATATTTTGTTAACACTTTGAGAGTTTTGATTTCATTTTGAAAGACTCCCCCTTCACATGTGCTCATGTGCTTATAAGAAATTTGCACATGCGGGAGGAGTTTGCACTTTTGAATTGATCCACTTTCAGCGAACATGACCGATTCGAGACACGCTTACATCACTAGTTAGACTAGCTTGAAATTATTACCCGTCCTGGTCAAGTCCAAAGAAAGTCTCTCGATATGGTACATTCTACTCAGACAAGTCATATTCGAGACACGCTTACATCACTAGTTAGACTAGCTTGAAATTATTACCCGTCCAGGACAAGTCTTTTCGATTACTGACATTTAAAGCTTCGTCAATTCATTGGTACTTACTGAGTCGAGCTCTTTAGAGATTCAGTCACAATCATTAATCACTTTTAGATCACATTTTAATCATGTCTTCGCCCCTTCAAAAATAGCATTTCGTGATATTTTTGATATCAACTGATTAAGAAAAAGCATTTGGAGAGATAGACAGATTCTATTTTTGCATGAAATCGGAACATTTTTTGGTTTTGAAATTATTCCCACTCAAAACTCGCATATGTTTTTGAGAAATGTTAAACTTTTAAAGTTTAGAGGGAAGGAGTCTTCTTGAAGTAAAATCCTGAAAGAGAAAGAAGTTTCAGATTTGTTGAATTTTGCATCAAGGTTTTTTGAAAAACAAAGACTTCTCTTTGTTTGACTAGGAATGTCGCACTGAGGCGTACAACAGTGTCCAATTTTAGGATAAGTGCACTTTGTTGATGAAAATCATTTTTGCGTAGCACTTTCCTTTCTTTGAAAACTTGAGTTGTGCACTGTAAGGTGTACACAAGTCATTTTGATGATGAAAGAGATTTTTTTTTTTTTTTTTTTGGATAAGTGCTCGAAAGATATTTAAAACCTTGTTTTGGTTAAGCACTTTCCATTCTATGAAGAACGAGTTCTTAGCTGAAATACTAAGAAGTCATTATTTAAGCTCGGGTTTCGTACAGAAGTATACGAAAGCCATTTGAAGAAATTTTTGAGAAACGACATGTTTTAGAAAAACATTATAAAGAACTCTCGCTCAAGCATCTGTACATATCCGTATCATTGTTGAATGACATTTCTAGAAACGTACAGAATATCAATTATACAAGAGACATGTCGTGAGAAGAATATTTTTGGATTTTTGGTTTTATATTGTTTTTGGATTTTTGAAAATTTTATATTTTTGTATTTTGTTTTTGATGGTTTTTCAAATTTTGTATTTTGTTTTTTCAAAAAAGTATTTACAAAGAAAAGATTTGAAGAAAGAAAGAAAAATTAAGGTTTGACAAGTAAAAGTGGAGTTACGAGTGGAATTAGAAAAGGATTTCCACATGCGATGTTGGCGTAAAGTTCTTCTTTACCACATTGGGTGTATGAACCCTCAACACTTTCACAAGTACCTGCATCCACAGAAGAAGAATTCTCACAAATAACAGTGTTAGAAGTACATGTTTCCTCACATTGAGGGTGTTCACTATCAACGGTTGTAGTGATTTCTACTTCCTTATCCTGATGATTTTCACTATTATTTGTCTTGGTGTAAGCATCGAAAATCTTCCCTGTTGGAATCCATCTAAGACCAACTGTGTTAAAAACTTTTCCCGTGGGAGTCCACCTAAGGCAAGATCTAGGAGTTGTTTTCTTTTCAGATGCAGCGGAAGTCTCATTTTGAGAAAAACTACGTCCTGTAGAGATCCACCTATTAGGTTTCTTAGCCTTTTGCTTCTCATCAACGGGTTTGTTTCTATTCGGTTTCTTAGTGGATTGTACCTTAGCACGTGCATTTTCTTTCTTGATATATTGTGTAACACATGCATCATGATTAACTGAAAAAACACATTTTTGACATGTAGGACAGACAAATTCAACATTTTTGTTTAAAATTGCAACCTTAACGTTGTCACTACAATCATTTGGAAATTGTTTGTTGTTCGATGAGACTTTGGAATTCTTTGTGTTGCATTCTACGTTCTTAGCATTTTCTTTTGTGCCACTACTCTTAGATGCAAGCCAATCCCTAGTATTTTGTTGATTCTTCCTAGGTAATGGTTTACTACTACTAGCAGCGCTTTGGAATCTTGTAGAATTCATCACACTAGGTTTTGCGCCTAAAATTCCGTCTTTTCGAAGTTGTGCCCTTTTCCTAGCTTCTTCTAGATGGTGATTGTGGACCATGTCATTAGAACCAACAGATTCCTTTACAGTTTTTGTGGTTACATTTGGTGTTCTATTCCTAGAAGTGCTAGGTGCACTCACATTTGTGTTTCTTTCAACAACCAATTTTTGTTTATCAACAATCTTTTCAATTTCCTTTTGCTTGGGCAAGGGTTGTGGAGTGACTGGTTTTGACAAATCCTTTTTCGCATCGACTTTTGGAGCAAACCGAGAAATTGACATTTTTGGTTTTTCAACCGTTTTTGAAACATTTGGTGTCTCCGAAGTCGATGGTTTAGCCAACTTAGTATCCACACCCTTCCCTTTTATACTTTCAAGCTGAGCTCTCAAAAGATCATTTTGCTTTTTCGTGTCCTTGTAGGCATGCTCATACGACAATTTGTCATACTTACATTCCTCTGATTTTCGATCAAGTTGTTTGAAAAATGACATGTTTTCTTTTTCAAGTTTTACAAGAGCATTTTCATATTTTGAAACAATTTCAGATGTCTCAGCTCTCAGTCTTTCATCGTCCTCAACCGAATATGTTTGTAAAATGATGGACATTATATCAGTAGTCATGACGGCTTCGAAGAGAGAATCATTTAACCTTTCTAAAACATTCAGGTTTTCACGAGTTTCATTAGCTTCGTTTACCAGGGATTTGTGGTCCTTGACAAAGTCGGCCGTTTCTTTTAAGAAAGCGTTTTCAAAATGGATTACCCTCGCACTGATGTTATTCAGTGGGATAGTAATTTCATTTTCAAACACCTTTTTCTGTTCGATATGAAAACTAGAATGCCAGTTGTTAATACTGATGGTAGTTTTAGATTCAACAATATTTTGAAGTTCTTTAATTCTCTTTTGAACATCATCGAGAATGTCTCTAGCCTCACTTGTATTAAAAGTGTTGTTAGAAGACATTTGTTCCATTTTTGAAAGAGATTTGGAAATGACTGTCTTTTTAGAAAAGAATTTTGCGAATGGTTGTTTTATGGAAAACACAGATGGTTCTGTTTGTGAAACAAAAGTAATTCCCGAAAGTTTATTCAATTTGTTGTAATCAATAGGTTTCAAATCCTTTTGTTTCATTTTAGTAATGCTCTCTTCGACAAGTTCCATCGTTTCCACAGAATCCCGAACGACAGGAGGATCATGTTTGGTGTATATCACATTACCATTGTACAAAACATTCTGTTCTTGCTGAGCTTTCTTGAGATTACAAGGAGTTTTGTTCCCTAGAGCCACTTTATGTTTTGTGTGGTAAATCGGATTAGTTTGATTAGCAATCATATTCATTGTTTGACTTGACTGACCCGACTTAACCACTAATTCTTCTAAATGTGCAATCATGTGTTCTGACTCTACGATTTCTTCCAAAAGTTTGTCTTCTTTCTTTGCAAAGTCCTTTTTCAACTCATCCATTTCTTTTTCAAGATTGGTATAAGCTGTTTTTTGTTTAGAAAGTTGGTTTTGTAAATCAGAAATTTCCGTGTTTAAAGATTTTATCTTCTTAAAAGAATTAACATCAAGTGTATCAAACTTGAGTTGCAATTGTTTTTCCCTTGAAACGGAATTTTGATAACCAGTTTCTAATTCAGACAATCTTTTGTTATGAAACACAAAAGCTTTAACGTTTTCCTTGTAACTCTCAAGCTCAGCGGTCAATTTAACATTCGCAGCTTTAACATCGCGATTGACCTTTTTCACTTTCTCGATTTCAATGCCACAATTATTTAATAATGATTCAAATAAAGCACGGGTTTCCTCATCATTAGCACCATTTTGTGCAACTTGAACTCCATTAGGATCCATGTATGGAGTTTCATAGTTAACATTGCTATTAACTTGTTCCCCCATATATGTATCATAATTAGGTTCAGGTGGCACATAATGTAGCTTCTCATGAGCAAACGGATTAGCATCATTACCATAATTTGGTACCTCATGGAATGGATCTGAATCATAAGTAGGAGGAAGATCAAAATCACTGCTTGATGTTGTTGCCTGTTGATTTGCCATAAAGTTGTAGGTTTCATTAAGATCTGCTGAATTGTCATTAATTCTTGTTGTAGCTCTAAACTCATTTTCCTCAGCTGTCAACGGTATTCCCAATTTTTCTTTATTGGCTAGCATCAACAAGAACTGGATCTTTTCAACCTTTGTCATTGCATTAACATTGTAATTTCTACCAATATCACTGTTGTGAATTTCAGATGTAGGTTTCTGAATCGAAGTCATAAAGCAATCATTCCCATTTTGATTTATCACATTCTGACTCACAAACTAACCCATCGGATCTCCAACATATTCCCTTATCAGAATCCCTGTCTGTGTACTCGTAGCATATTTATGTTGATGCCCAATAACATGTTCATTTGCCAGTGTACGTTGATTCCGAGTAAAGTCAGAAGGAAACATTTCAGCTAGAACCTCAAGTGCTTGCTGCTTTTGTCTCAACATTGCTTCATCAAACCTAGCCTTGTAGGTAAGTTTCTCTTCCAACTGTTTCTGCTTCTCATTCTCAGAATATGGGGAAAAGGTTGGTTCTGGAAGTTCCGTATCAGTTGGTGCAAAGAGATCGTAAATAGGTTCAACAGTCTCAGCTTATGTTTCTTGCATAGTCAACTTCTCTTTTGGTGTGTCGGAGTCATAGGAAGGTTCTTCATATTCAGGTTCTTCTGACTTATGTTCACATGATTCTTCAACACTCTGTGCCTTTACAGTCAAAGGTGGTCGTTTCATGTGCTCAACGAGTGTGAATGGAAATCTCAGGTCAAGATATTTTACGTAATCTGGAAGCTCATTTTCATCAACGTCTTGTTCATGATCAGTTAACGGCTTCTCAGTCTCAGTCAATATTTGCTCAGTCTCAGTCATCGTCTGCTCAGTCTTAGGATATGGAGCAAAAAATTGAACAAGGGGATCCATATCAATTGATGAAAAGAAATTTGTGACAAAAGACATTTTGAACGTGTGAAATGAATACGGATCTTTTAGACGATAAAGAAGTGATTTTTGTTCTCGAAACAAGTTTTTCCAATAACTAGCACGGTAGTTATATCGACGAACCCAAAAAAAATTATAACTCTCAAAATAACTCTGAATCTCGGATTGTCGAGGCTTAATCAAAATCGTTGTCCAAAATTATAACCCGAAAAAAAAATTGTCACAAGATTTTAGCTATACCACTACAAACTTTGGACAAAAATAGATTCCTAATAGAGTTCTAATGCAAAATTCGTCCTTGTAGTTATGGCTGCCCAAGCAATCTTATTCCAGTCCAGCTATAACTCACGGCCCAAACACAAATTACTGCACTCTTCTTCAGCCCACGTAAAAAGGATAACCGGATCCAGCAAAAAGGAAGAAAACGTACACTAATAATTATGCTATTTAGAAGCCACAAGATACCAACACAACCCTAATAACATTCGCACCCTAATCTGAAAAATACGCAGTCACAAAAACTTTCTATTATTTCTTTCAACCACCAAACCAAATCTCATTTTACAAAAATTCGTCCTTCAAGAGAATCTGATCCGAACAACCTTAATACCAAACAACCTTCAATCTTAATACCAAACAACCTTTTCTTACTTGTTGTTAATAACCCTGCAGCCACAAACTGTTCAGTTCACACTATAAACGGATCTAAAAAAATTATCTTCCCTGTTGCAGCTTATTAATCCGAATATAAAGCAAAAGAAAATCGTCCCTTGTTCTTTGATTCTGAAAACAAAACTCTTAAATCTACAACCCCAGTTCGTCTCCTGATCAACAATTGTTACCACGAAGAACTTAAAGGATCAAGTCTTCAAGATCTAATAAGGGTCTCAGGTAGGGGTGACGCTGTTTTGTGATTTCGTTTTCGTTTTGAACCGAAAGAAAGGAATGATACAACAAATCTGTTTTGTTATTTCTTTGATTTGTTCGGATAATAAAAGAAGTGTTTATCTTCTACAAGATCTATGATGTGATATACTTTCGATTTGTTAAGATCTTGAAGGTCTTCAATTCTGTTATAAGATGTGAAAGTATAATATGAGATCTGTTTTTGTTTCTTGTTTTGATTCGAGTTTGGTTTCTTGAAATGGGATTAGGATAGGTTGGATTTGAGTTGTTGGCTGTTGTGGTTTAGACGAGGGGATGGGATGGAACAGTTGGGTTACAGGTTGTGATATAACTCTGCTTCTCGTCCTCTTCTTTTTAATTTGAAAAAATCTTATGCGTAAAATCTTATGCGTAGATGTTGTGCGTAAAATCTTAAGCGTAAAGCTTGGTCTTACGCGTAAGACTTTTGCGTAAACGAACTTACTAACTTTCCAAGCTAGAAGTTATGCGTAGGATGACGAGTTTAGCGTAGACTTTGCTTGTTATGCGTAAGAAAAGGGTTTGTTGCATAAGTTTAAGCGTAGACAGTACTATTGTACCTTTTTCAGCGAAAAAGTTGGGTAGTGGGTGTACGACTACGCGTAAAAAGGTGATTTTTACTTTTTCCGACCAGATTCCGACTAGGCTCTTTTCCGACAGTTTATTGACCAGTTTTCTGACCTCAAAAAAGAAATACCAATAAGCACAAGAAAACTGTTTGGACTGAATAAGAAAAAAATAAGCTCGTAAAAAATAATTCTTTGGACAAAAAGTAAGTACTATTTAGACAGAAATAAGCAGGTAATAAAGTTTGAGACAATGGACAGAGTAAAGTTAGATACTGACAATTTCAACCATAAAAGTTTGAACAAATTAAGGACTAAAAAATTTAGTAGTACCAAATAATCAGTAAAAAACTGTTAATAAACCAAAACCGTGACTAAAAAAGGGTGCCAAAAAAAATTAAAGATGATATTTTTTGACAATAAAGACACGATTTTTGACAATAAAAACACTTCTAAATCATCTTAGGCTCTGATACCACTTGTTAGATCCCAAAACTTATATCATTTCACACATAATATAAAGATTATAAGAAAGATTAATAGAGAGATGAAGAGATAAGAAAGGTGGCAACTTCTAGAGAGAGAAAGTGAGATATATTAGATTAAGAGAGAAGAATACAATGAGAGAAAATAATATAGAAGCACCACCTCCAAATGGTAGCATTTGGAGGTTTATATAGTTAGGATAAAGAGATGGGCCGGGCTTGGGCTTATGTAATGGACTAGACATAAACTAATACAATGTTAGATTAAACCAAGCCCGTTTCCCCTTAACTAAACTACAAGACTATTACAACATTATTACAAGACTCGTTGATATAATAATGATCGTCACTTCCATTTCTAACACTAACAAAAAGGATCAAATTGATATTTTTATTTACACTATTGAAAACAAGTGCAATACACGTGCGTTACTCGGGTATATAGTTCTTATGTGCGTTGACTGGGTATACAGTTTTGATAAATCGCAAGATTTAAAAGTGAAATAAAAAAAAAATTGTTGCTAGTTAAACTCGGAACAACGAAAAAGATGTGTTGTTATTAGAAATCCTTTAACCTTTACCATGATTTAAACTTAATTAACCTCTTACGTCTTAGGCTACAATGCCACTACAAGCTCCGCCACCACCAGCCATTTCATCACTCATTTGCATATCATCACCTGGTATATTTCACAATAATGAGATTATAGGCTTTGACAATGTCCATTTCTTATAAGAAAATATAAGAGTTCCTTACTACTCCGTACTCTTTCATACGCCTTACTAATTAATACAACACAAAACATAAAAAATATATCTAAAGAGATAATGACCATCTCTCTACAACTCTACTAATCATCTCATGAACCAAATCACCAAATGCATTATTTTTATCCTCGGAAATTTGGAATCACTCAAGCTTAACTTCCTAATCCTGCTTCTCAAAGCCTTCCTACTTCCATATAAGATAAAATTGTGGCCAAAAGAGTCATAATTTAAAAATCCGTTCCCCAAAGCCATTTCACTGATTAAAAAAACAACAAATAAGTAAATGCATGTGCAACAACAAAAGACATAGTATTAAATTTCAATAATAAAAAAGTGTCAAATGGGTTTACCGTAAATCTACCATCTTGTTGAACATTTTGCCATTATAGTAATGAACGTCTAGTAGCACCTAGCAAGTAGGAATACAATGAAAATGATAGTATATGTGTAGCTTTATATAGTAATTTAGTGGCGGTAAAATAGCAAATTAAAATTTAAACATACGCTTATCCATATAACTTTAAATGAAACTTATCAACGTAGTGTATAAAATTCAAATGTTTGTTGCAAGTTTATTGGCTACATCAATGCAGTGTTAAGTTGTACTTATCCACATAAATACGAAATAGAAAACATGTCAAAAAGCAAACATCCGTACTTGTGAATAAATTGTTGACCAATAGATGAACTTTGACTTGTATTTTAAGTGGCTAGGATTTATTTTGAAGTTGATCTGACGGTTAAAAAGATATGCATGTCATCATTTAATTCTCACTTTCTCACTGCTTCGGCAACAATATATATTATAATTTGAAAATTTCGTGTAATATTACTCAATTTATCATTATGTCGCTTAAACTTTTTATCAATCATAAAAATTATTTAAGATTCAATAATGCTAGACTATTATGCAAATATTTAAAAAAAAAAAAAAAAAACTTATTTTCAAATTCCAGCATGTATTTTTAGATTGTGTAACTTGATTTTTTTTTCATTATAGAATGGTGCCTTTCTAAAAAAAATGTATTTTTAGATTGTAGATTACTAATAATCAACCTTCCCCCTCCCCCTCCCCTGAAAACCACTTTCAACCAATTTCATGAACAACCAACTTATGCAATATTAGAACGATAAATAAGTCACAAAATACGAGTCACTTAAAAATATAATGAAAATAATGCATATTCAAAATTTTAATGGCAGTCACTTAAAAATATAATGAAAATAATGCATATTCAAAATTTTAATGGCCTTGTGCCTCTTAGGGTACTGACTGGCCTTTCTCTAATGACCTAGCCCAGAAAATTAACATTTGCTTCAGTGACCTTTCGTTAGGATTTGGGTTGAGCTCATTACATATTTCCTGATCAATCATCTACACGTTTGCAGTAAAGAAGTGACTGAATTAAAACAAATTCACACCCAAGTACTATTTAGTTATTTCACTGTCATGAGTTTATCCATGCCACTATAACATTTAGTTATCGTATTCTTGTCACTGTGAAATACAAGGTGGTTTCCGTAATAAAAAAGAAAGGAGAAGAAAAAATCTACTATACTTGACTCTTATTAAGAGAAAAGACGTGAAAAAAATTCGCGTCAAGTTAATTATAAAAAGTCTCGGTCTGTTAATTACGAAATTTAAAAAAAAAAAAAAAAAACTGCTTTTATAACCACATGGACTATATTGTAAACACCAAAGTACCACAAGGACCAAAATGCAAAAATGCTTTATGTATCATCTTCATCCTCTCCACACAACACACACTGCACACACACAAACTCGAAACCATGCAACAACGTCAATCATGGAGGGGGTGACATGATTTTTTTTAACGTCAACTCACCTTAACGCCACGTTAGTGGCTTAACGAGCCGCGTTAACGCATCCATAATGCCATCAAGCACAACGGTTAACGCACCTTAACGTGCGTTAACACACCCTTAACGCAGGTGAGCACGTTCCCACTGCACATGCTCTTCAAGGATAAGGATCCAATTTCCATACGGAGGATCATTCATACCAAAAACATATTATTCTTTTTGGATTTCACTTCTTTGTATATTAGATGACTTATTTATTTGATTGTTTTGTGAATATGCAAAGGTTGATTATAAAAAAGTTAAAAATAACAATCTTATGCTACATTTAAATCCTACTACTTCATTAACCAATTCGAGTCTATGAACAAATTTCTCTTCAAATTTCAAGATCATGTTAGATAACTTATAAAGTTATTCCTTTGTATTTGTAATTAGAATGTCAAATCGGTTTTTGATACAGTAATCAAAGCAGTGCTACAACCACTAAGGAGGAAGGAAGTAGCTACAAGACCAAATAAGCGTAAGAGTTCTGGTTGCTCATTTGTGCAAGTATAATACCATGAAGGTTGTTGAAGTTTATATCTTTTATCCTTCATTTTGTGAGTCATACTTATTAATTCACTGATTGATGACAGGGGCATTTTGTGTGGAGGTTGTGCTTCTTAGAATAGGTTCATCTATTGTTGAATCTGTCTCAGCATTTTAGTTATAAAAAAAACCACTCAATAAAGGAAGGGATCTATAAAGAGTATGTAACCGTGACTAAAGATCAAGTAAGATGGTTCAATATAAGAAATGTAATTTTCCCATCTTTTTAAAATCTTATAAATAATTAATAAAATTATAGAAACTACATTATTTATGTAATGATATAATAATACGAAAACTACATTTTATTTATAAACGATTACATAAATATCAGAAAAGTGTGATCTTTGACTTATGGAGTTGCAATTGGAAGTGGATTTATAGCAAAGTCAATGGGGTTCTGAAATACACAGGGCTTGAGGTAGCTCAAGTAGTAGCCCTTCATTCTCGCATTACATAAGTTATAACTGTAAAACATCACTGATATCCGTACATGACTAAATTAAAATGTAAACTACAAGTCATGCCCGCCCATTGGGCGGGCTTTGAGACTAATATATATATATATATATATATATATATATATATATATATATATATATATATATATATATATATATATATATATATATATATATATATATATATATATATATAGGGTAGGGATCCAATAAGAAGAATAATTAAAATGAGAAGGGTAAGAAGTAATTCTAGCCACACATTATTATATGGGAGGGAAAATTTGAATTAAGATGCATCCATTTTTGTAGGTGCATCTAGAATGTGTGGTTGTGGTTACTTCTTATCCTTTCTATTTTAATTATTCTTCCTATTTGATCCTAACTATATATATGAAGGTGTGGAAAGTGGATATGGATGTGAAATCAATTATGTAGTGCAGGAATCAGATAGAAAAACATAGGATAAAATCTGAATGTGAGCAATGATGAGGACGGTCCCGTAAACTGGGGGACGGTCCCTTATTGATGGAGGACCGCCAATCCATTTAAAGGACCTCCGGTAGTAGTCGTTCTGGTTGGCAGATGTGTTGTGATTTAAGTAACTTCCCATTTTTAAGGTTAGATATTTTTAGTCCATTTTCATGTTTAACTATGACCAAGATCACAACATATTATCATAATTTAAAACATAATCATTCGTTCATTTCATGCATGTGACATACAATGACTACCATAAAAATTTCATGACAAACATATCATAGAAACAACAACATTGTCATTAACTAATACAACAAGTTATCGCCCATTGCATGTTTAGTCCAAAACACAACTTCCACTTGATTATTCATGACTAGACTTTTGAGAATATCTAGTCGGAAGGTGGAGTGGTTGATGGTGAGGATGATGGTGGAGCCGATGGTGGCATTGAAGCAAGGGAAGTTGGTTGCACATTTTGTTGAGCAATGAGAAACTCAATGTGACCAAACATGATGTGGAGTTCATCTCGAAGAGAGTGGATGAGATGAAAGTTATGGTAACAACAAGCACACCCACAGTGTGGTTGTTAACAAAGTAGTAAGGTAAGTGATTACCAAGGGTTGGAGAAGATGGTGGTGTGGAAGGAATGTTTTCCAATGGCCTATTTGGTGATGTGGTAGTATGAGTTGATGAGTTTGTTGGAGGAGGATGTTGGTTTCCTAGTGATGAGATAGAGTGAGTGGGACATAATGGTTGATTACTCACAAACGGAGTGAAAGCACTCGAGCTAGATTGGGTGAGTAAGGGTGACAAGTTTTTGACGAATGATAAGAAAGGTAATGTGGTTATATTTGAGCTAGAGGATGTCTTAGATGAAGAGTGATATGTTCCATTGGTGGATGGTGTTTTGAGTGGTGCACTTGGTGCTTGAGGTGATCATGATGGTGACTTAGGAGATGGAGTGGTGTCATAGAGTATGAGGTCAATGAAATTAGTTTGAGGTCGAATGATTTTGAGCTTAGGCCTTTTGTTTGATGATTGTGTTATGAGTTCATTGTTTGTTGTTGGCAAGGAAGTGGAGGATGAGGCCATTGTAGGTGATGAAGTTGAATTGATAGGTGATTGTGATGAGGTTAAGGGTGATGAGGAAGGTTTAAATAATCAAGCATGGTTATGGTTTGGGCAAAGCATGCATTAGGAGATTTTAAGCACTCAAAAATGTTTATCTAAACAAGGTAAGGTGGTGATAATCATGCAATAGGTTTAGGATTGCAGGAAAGAAGAAAATAGTGCAAAAATTCGTGATCCTATAGGGACGATCCATTAAACCACCGATGGTCCCTTATCATTGGAGGACCGCCGGATCGATAAAGGACCGTCGGCAGCGAGTTTGCAGGATTTTGCCTAGTTTTTCATTTCTGCAACCTGCATATATACTACATTCCCACTTGCTACAGAACAACATAAACATAAGCTCAACAATAAAAGATATCACACCCCAACAAAACATTTTATAATCCCATCCAAATCCAAACATAATCAATAATTTAACATGTCTTAAGAGTTAGAACAAATAAACATAGATGTTTTAAATGTATTACACATAATCATAAAATAAAGTTACTTCAAATAACATTCACTTATTCTTCTTTTTCTTGAGAAGATTCTTGATCGACTTCAAGCTTTCCTTTGCTCGTCTCGAATTTGAGTGAGAAGAGTGATCACCGATGGATCTTGAGACTCTAGATTTTGAGGGACTTGAGGAAGGGCATTTATGAAGTTTTGGGATGGATAAGAAGCACAAGCATTTGAACTACCAACATGTCCATCATCATCTATGTGATGAGTAGATGAATCACCAGAAGATGACTCGGAAAACAAGGTCCTTTTCGACCCTGAATCAGACCTTGTTTTATGCTCAATATGGATAGTGAGCGGGAACATGACACGATCATGAATGTGATACTTTTTTGATTGAAGTTCCGGAAATTCATTCATGATATGGTTGATGATGCGTGGGATTGCGCCTACGCAAAAGGTTTTACCTCTTGAGGGATCTCGAGAAGCTTGCAATCCCCACCAGGCAGTGTACCAGACCGATATAGTATAGTGTAGTGGCAAGTACCGGGGGATTGATCGTTCTCTCGGGGAATAGTGTTGGATCAAAACTTAATTAAACTAGGTCTAGAGGTGAAGGATGATTCTTTTTGTATTTTTATGGTTTTTGGAAAGCAAGTAAAAATCTCGGGTATTGGAAGAGTGGGTGAAATTAGTTGCTAGTTAACTAACCCAATTAACTACAAATGCAATAAAAATAAAATAACATGAAAGTAAATATGAGAAAAACAATAATGAGAGAAACGTGTTTACTTAATACCATTCGTGGATGATGAGTTATATTCCTTAATACCATTCGTGGGGCTGTGTACGATCTTCCCCAACTCTATAAGCTTCTACCTCTTCCTATGTTGAGCCGACAGCTAGCTCCTAACATGGCCTCCTTAGTAGTCACTCATGCATTAAATACAACCATTAAAATCATAGTACACATCCAATTCATCTTTCTTAAGACGTTCAAGCAAGTTACCAATTGGAGATTAGCCAGTTTTCTTAAGCCTAACATCGAAATCATTCATCCACAACAACTAATAACAAACAATCAACCAACAATCAATAGCTAAGTTTTATTACATCTAAGCAAACACAAACAAACCTAGCCTAGCATGTTAAAGTAAAGACAAGCATAAGATAGAATCAAACAACACATAGACATATTGAATGATTATTGGAAGACTTATCTTTATTCAAACATGGATGAAAGAAGGGTTTGAAACCCCTACAAGAAGGTTGAAATTCGACCTAGGGTTTGTGGTAAAGTTCCTCCAAAAGTTCTCTCCCTAATGAATGAAAATTAGAAAACTATATATAGAGATCATACGTCTGACGGCGTCATGCTGCAATTCTGACGCCGTCAACTAGCCGTCAATACTCTTCTCGGATTGCCTAGATCCAGATATGATGCCGTCACTTGTATTTCATCTCTTGGCCGCCACGTGTTAATTTGCTCTTGACGGCCTTGGCATCCCAAAGCACGACGCCGTCACTTGTTAAGTCACAAAAACATTCTGGCCCGTCTCGTGTAAACTTTATATCCACCTCTTTGTCAACACATGACGCCGTCACATGCAAAGCGTGACGCCGTCAGGTACTATTTCCAGCTTGATTTTGTAGACTTTGCCGTTTTCTTCACTTTTCACTCAAAAAATGTCCAAAATGCTTCCTTTTCTAGATTTCTTCTCCAAATTACCTAAAATGACAAAATGAACGACTTGAGGCAGTATTTGATCAAATAATCACGACTTAGGGCTTAAATGACTCCTAAAAGCGTAACACTTTTCACTTCATCAAATACCCTTACACTTGAGATTTGCTTGTCTTCAAGCAAATGCGCTTTTATTCTAATCAAAATATAAGCTAGGGGTCATTTAACATTAATATAAAAGTAATTACAACAATTAATCGTTCCACTATAACCAAAACAAGCACGAAAATTATACACCACCTCACAAATAGTGTTTAGATACTCCCATCTCTCGGGTGTAATAAAAGTATATATCACAATATGAAAATGGAAAATATCTCTTACTACCTGTCATAGCACATAGATTACTATAGGCTTGGGAAAGGATCAAACCTCCACCACTTGGCGCAAGCACCTAGGATAAACTATCAAAGAGGTCTTTTAAAGGGTTGTAACGTGAGTTGTAGGGATATGGTAAACACGGTTTTTTTTGGATAAAGGCAATCATTACTGGTGGCGAGTTAATCATCTTGGTCAATTACATGTATAATGTGGCATTGCTAAGCTAAGACTCGACTCGACTTAAGCTAATCATAAACTATAAAAACATAAAATAAACATAAAAGGAAACGGGATGGTAGTCCGTATATTTTTTCTTTTTTTTCTTTTTCTTAACATTTTCGATTTTTTCGATTTTTTTTTTCGATTTTTTTTTCCATACACTCTTGCCCTACCATCCAAAATAATACATCGTAGGGAATTTGCATTCCCCTTACACCTGAGCTTTTACATACTTTACAATCAACTATTCTAATGACTCGAATTAAGATAATCAAAACACTTGGAGTACTTTTTAAATATTAACGCACATGTGGGGGTAATAATTGACGTCCTCCCCAATACTCCATAACAATAGTACTTTACCCATGAGTCCCAATCGTCCCAAAACAATATGTACAAGATATGACTCGACTTAGCAACCATGTAATCAATTAGATAATTAACTAAGGGTTTAAAACATGTAACAATAATGCACTAAAGATGAGTGCATACAAGGAAGGCTAAGGCGATTTGGGTGTACATTTGGGGTGGATTGTAAACAAATTCTACTTTTAAGTAAAATGCTTAAAGTTAGAAACGAAAAAGATAGGCTCAGAGGGGTGTACTAGGGGTATCATGTACTAAAAATGAGTACATCGCAAAGGTGTGAGAAAATTAATTGACTTTACTAGTCAAGTAATTATGACTTCATTGGTCAAGTAATTATGATACGGGTTTAACACAAGGGTGATCATAATGCCTCTTATCATGCAATAAATCCTACTACACGAATGTAGTCTCACTAGCGGTCTTGGGATATTGTTTCCTCACGATCTTTAGAGGTAAACGTTTATCAGATGGAGTAATTCTCAATCGTGGTATGATAACCTTATTTTCAAAATGTGTCCCATTAATGATTTTTGCTTGAATAGAAGTCCGTGATAATCATTAAACTTGAAGTCGTTTCCCGTTACACAATCCGTTAGATTGATCAATATTCCTCAGCAACATTATCGGGACACCAACTTTTAACACCAGCCTTTAAAAGTGATTGCTTTTCGCTCTTGTTTATTGTCATAGGAAATGACACTAACACAAGATATTGTTCATCACAATCTTTAGCGGTAAATGTTTATCAGGTGGTAGAATTCTCAACCTTGGTAAGATAACCTTATTTCTAAAATGTGTCCCATTAATTGTATGTGCTTGAATAGAAGTTCTTTATGATCGAACAACTTGAAGTCTTGTCCTGTTCAACTGGTACATAGTCTTGAATACGAAAAGTATGCGGTCAACATCAAACATTCGAGTAGCCATGGAATCACGGGTATCTTTAATGGAAT
The DNA here is from genome assembly GCA_030686995.1 of Artemisia argyi. Lineage (NCBI taxonomy): Eukaryota > Viridiplantae > Streptophyta > Magnoliopsida > Asterales > Asteraceae > Artemisia > Artemisia argyi. The sequence goes on along the minus strand of CM060699.1, from coordinate 1,344,942 downwards.
TATTTATTAAGGATTTGTGTGTGTGAATAAATTAACAAACAACAACGAACGTAAATACATTTATTATTTTTTTAAGGAAATAAAAAGTAATATGTCAATGATATGATAAAAAATTTGGTTTGTAAGTATTAAAAATAAACGTGCATGCATTGTCTTCTCCAACCAGTAGATATGTTAAAGAGCAACGTTATGCCGTCAACATCAAACACTTGAGTAAGTCATGCTCATTTCGTGTACACCTAAAAGTCAAAGTAAAAGAAATTTGTTGATAAAAGTATATGTGAAGTTGAAAAATGATATAAAGACACTTGGGTGTTCAGTTGCATCAGTTTCGACCTTATCCCTTTCTTGTTATAAAAGTCTCTACAATTAGATGAGCTATAGAAAACATAATATAAAAGTTATTGCAGTTGGTAAACAAAAACTTAAAGATTACACAAAAATTAATAAATTACACATGAAATTTGATCATAATACTAACACATGATTTAGTTCGTAATCACACATTAGAAATTATATTGCAATGTAAAAAACTAATAATTAGCTACTAAAATAAACCATGCCTTCACAGTGCGTCTTTCTATTGCCTATATTAGAGTAGTTTACAACAACATCATGCGATACAATTAACACAAGCATATACACGTAATATATATATTCAAAAACTCTGATACAACTCATACACTCAAACTTTTACCTTGCCTGCAACTTCCTTAATCTGATCTATTGTAAAAACGCCAAAGCAATCATCTTTTACTAGATTGATTCCAGCTAATGCAACATCGTCGATACTAAAAGGATGAGACAAAATTAGATCTGATGATGGTGATGAACTCAAGGGTTAGGTGAAACTTGCGGTTGCATTTAGAAGTCTTTCGATGGGATCGCCTATTAAATGAAGAGGGATCTCATATTCACCCACCTTTTTTTTCCCATATATAATCCAGGCCTTAGCACCACACCTCCTGTAAAATCAAGCCTAATGAGAAAACATCCAATTTCGTATCGTAGTCTTCATTTCTAAAGCCATCATGTGCAATATATCTCCTTATTCCATAAACATAACCAAGTCAAAAGACTTCATAAAATAAACATCTCTTTGTTTTCATACAATCAACACTCTATCTATGATACTTTAACTTCGCAACATTGTAAAAGTGATTTGTGTGTGCAGAGAACATTCAGAAATTTCAAAAAGAAAAAAGACTCACATGTTGTGTCATATGACATGTTCGTTCCTTGTTTTACCGTCTTCATCACTTTCATTAATGGGCTTATTCAAAGTCTGAGTTTGAGATACCGAGAATCAGCCTGCAAAATATTTATGTTTTCTAAGGAGCAGTGGATGACCATGCGATTTTGACCAAGGCTAAGAAAACAATCTAATACAATGAAATAAAAAGTGAGTTATGGATATTAACCTATATATTCTTCTATCCCGAGTGATATCAACATACAAAAAGAAGCACGAACGATGTGAAGTCGTGGAGCCAATTTGAAGGAAGAGCGCAAAGTCAGATACCCTTGTAGCTTGAGAGAAACACTGCAACAACGTAAAGTTAACATCTTTTGATCTGCAACACAACGTAAAAGTAATTTGATGGATTAATTTGCGCATCAGTGTAAATTTTAAGAATGAGTTTAAAGTACTACTTATTTGATTTGTGGAAGAGCACCTAAAAGCTGTGAAATTAAGTCTAGAAAGAGCCCATGCAAATCAACCAATGAGGATATTCAAACTGACTTACAACCTTGCAATTAACAATTTTTTAGTGTGGACATGTAATAGTATCAACTAAGCATAAGAAGACCTAGATAAGTGTGATTACAGCATTCAGAGTTCATCAGAGATGTCCTCTAGTCAAATCGGGCATAGATATCACGTTCATTGATGAGGCGAAAAGTGTACCGCTTTTAATGGGTCATTTAAGCCCGAATTCGTGATTATTTGATCAATTATTGCCCTAAATCGTTCCTTTTGTCATTTTAGGTACTTTTGAAGAGAAATCTGGAAAAGGAAGCGTTTTGGACATTTTTGGAGCATAAAAGTGAAGAAAACGGAAAAGTCTCAAATTCATTGCTGGGAACAGTACCTGACGACGTCAAGCCTTAACACATGACGGCGTCAAGAGTGACAAAAGAGGTGGAAGTGGAACTTATAACGCGATGGCCCAGAGCATTTTCAATGTAATTGGCCTGACGGCGTCACCAAGGCCGTCAGGGTCAAAATGCATGTGACGGTCCAGAGTAGATTTGCACATGAAGGTGTCAAGACTGGATCTAGGCAATACGAATTTCAACTTGGCGGCGAGTTGACAGCGTCAGAGGCTAATACATGATGCCATCAGGATGCTCTGTCTATATATATTTTTCCAATTTTTCGTTGTAAAGTGTGGAACAAATTGTGGAATACTTAAACACAAACCCTAGGTCGAATTTCCTACATATTGAAGGGGTTTCAAGCCCTTCTTTCTTCCATATTTTAATAAAGATAAGTTCTCCAATAATCATTCAATATGTCTATGTGTCGTTTGATTCTATCTTATGCTTGTCTTTCTTTTAACATGTTAGGCTAGGTTTTTATTGTGTTTGCTTAGATGTAGTGAAACCTACATGTTGATTATTGGTTTATTGTTTGTTTATAATTGTTAAGGATGATTGTATTCGATGTTAGACTTAAGAAAACTGGCAGACTTCCATTGGTAACTTGCTTGAACGTCTTATGAAACATGATCGGAGGTGTACTACGATTTTTGGTTGTATTTAATGCATAAGTGAATTCTAATGATCCCATGTTAGGATCTTTTAGTCGGCTCGACATAGGAGTGAAATAGGATCTTATAGAGTTAGGGAATATTGTACACGGCCCTACGACTAGTATTAAGGAATATACCCCGTCATCCATGCAATTGTAACAAACTAATCAACCGGTAAAGGATATCTAGGGAGTAATGAAATCTAAGTAAACACAACTTTTCTCATTATTGTTTCCACCACATTAGTTTAATTTCATTTTTTTTATTTTATTTTGATTGCATTTGTAGTTAATTGGGTTAGTTGGCTAGCAACTAATTCCGCCCACTCCTTCAAAACTCGAGATTTTACTTGCTTTCATAAAATATAAAAAATACAAAAAGAATCATCCCTCACCTCTAGACCTAGTTTAGTAGGCTTTCTAATCCTAGTGACACTATTCCTGAGTTGAACGATCAATCCCCCGGTACTTGTCACTATACTATACTACAATGATCAGGTACAATGCCTGGTGGGGGTTGAAAGCTTCTCAAGATCCCTTGAGAGGTAAAACCTGTTGCGAGGGCGCAATCCCCCATATCAAGTTTTTGGCGCCGCAGCCCGGGGAATAGTTATTGTCTAGGTTAGAATTTCTTTTTATTAGGTTTACTTGCTAGATTCCTTTCTAGTAAGATTTTTATTTTTATTTTTAGGTTTTCCTTAGTCTATCTTATTTCTTCGTTCCTTTGTTCGTAACCATTACCATCCGACATCATTGAAGGTGGTACTATCTTTGAACCCATCAACCCACCACAACAAAACCACCCATAAAACCCACCACTAGCAAACCAACCTCCTAGACCCCGAACATTAGGAGAGTATTCTCGTCCTAGCCACCAAGGCTATCGAAACACCATTGAGCTCACTCAAGGAGCCAATGTGTCGCCATTGCGATCCGACACCATCCGGTTGGTGCACAACGGATGTGCATTTCATGGACTTCGTTGCGAAGGTCCTAATCAACATCTCAAGGATTTCCTAAAAATCGTAGATTCCATAGACCTTGATGTTACAACTAGAGAGTCGACCCGATTACGTCTATTCCAATTCTCTCTACGTGACCAAGCTAGTCAATGGCTTGAACGTTTACCCGCGGGATCCATCACCTCTTGGGATGATCTCACTTCTCGTTTCCTTGCTCAATTTTTCCCACCGGGTGCGGAAGAATCATTGGAACTCATAGAGGATCTCTCTATGACAACGAAAGTTGGAATGATCCCCGTGATTTGAACAAAATGGTCAAGGCAATATCTTTGCCTTCGAACAATTCTAGCACTCCCCGAGACACCATACGTCCTTGGTTCACCACTTATCAAAGTGGGTGATCCCTCTAACATCAACATACCATGCAACATTGGGCATATGCATGTGTGGAAAGCTTACATCGATCTTAGGTCTCCTATAAACATTATGACTAGGACCTATTATAATTGGGTAATGAAAAAGCAACTTGGGTATAGGATGATGCCTAACATGAATTGGATGAGCAACTTTGTAGGAAGAGTGAAAGGATTACATGTCTTTGTAGGAAACTTCACTTATGTTACCGACTTTGTGATTATAGAGGATATTCGTCCAGTAATAGATGGTTTCCTAAGTCAAGTAGTGTTCGGAAAACCGTTTGTTGAAACCTCTAAGATGAATTATTACCCGTCCCTAGGGATAGTTAGATTCAAGGATGAGAATGATGAAATTGCTTACCAAATGCCCTATAAGATTGAACAATTCCGTCTTCTATCAATCCTTGAAAAGGAACACAAGCAAGCGGTTTAATATAGGAATGATGAGGACAGAGGTAGAGGAGTAGACTATGTCATGAGTAGAATATTAGGTTTCTACAAGGAATGTTTGCAACTAGGTCCGGAATACAAAACTAAGATTAAGGATGACCTAGAGAATGAGACCAATGACGAGGTCACGTAATTGCCCATGACCTTGAGTCTAGCTACAAGACTCGTAAATAAAGAAAAGCGCTTCTTGGGAGGCAACCCATGTTTTGTGTGTTTTTTATTTGTTTCCGTATGCATGTTTTATTTTTATTGTTGGTAAATCATGTTTCAAAGTAAATTGTGAAAATGCTTTATTTTGTTTTTAACTTCGTCTTAATTACATATAAAGGTATTTTGCAAAAGCTAAGTGTAAGGGAAATCCAAATTTGTTTATAAGAACGAAAATGATCATGTTTCGCCACAATATTAAATGAGCATGTATATTAGTAATTGTTTGAGTCAAATGATTGTATCGAGTCATAATGATGTTTCGCAGGATTTTCCAGGAAGTAAGGCATAAGTTTTTCTAGAAATTTTTCGAAAACTTAACATGAGATTTTTCCAGGAACATTTTGACGGCGTCAGGAGTTACAACCTGACGCCGTCAGGTACTAAAATTCTGAAAAATTTTGCGAGTTTTGTCTAAACTGGAGTTTTAAAGTTTTTGTTGATTCTTTAGTTTTGTAAACTCTAGGAAATCTGCAAACATTCATTCCACAAGCATTATATCTTAAATTGTTTTCTAGGATTTATTAATATATATAGATTGCCACCGATTTTTTGCGAGGTTGCCTTGATTGTTTCTCAGGTTTAACAGGTTATATATGACAAGAAGATGATTTATATTTCTGGAGGGAAGCTTTAAACGTTCATTTTCTTGGAGGAAGATCTAATCTTATTGACACACTATCCACACCGAACGAATCAGGGGAGTATTTGTTTTCATTCTTTTACCTATTTTTACTTTTACATCCTTTAATTGAACATTGGGGACAATGTTCATCCTAAGTGTAAGGGGAGGGTAAATGATGATACCTTATAGGATACAATTGCACTTGAGTTTGTTTGTTTGATAGTAGGTGTGTAATAAAACTAAGAGAAATACTTGTTAGTGTAATTTTAGTGCCAAATTTAATTTTTTTTACAACATTTAGGAGTGAAACTTTAGCTTTAACAAGCGTCTCATGGATAGGAGTTGTATGACTAGCAAAAAACAGTACCACTTAAAAAAATTTTCACACAAATATGTGAGGTTCGCCTTTAGATTTGATAGGAAAAGCATTCATTATTAGTGCTTATGAGTGTACCGGTAGCATTTAGATTCTAGAACTTGCGTTAGTGATGCATCCCGAGACCGCTAGTGAGACTACATTCGTGTAGTAGGGTTTACTACATGATAAGAGGCATTAGGATCACCCTTGTGTTTAAACCCGTATTATAATTACTTGACTATTTAAGTCATATTACTTGACTAACAAAGTCAATTAATTTTTCCCACACCTTTGCATTGTACTCATTTTTAGTACACGAAACCCCTAGTACACCCCTCCGCCTATCTTTTCATTTATAACTTTAAGCATTTTACTTAAAGGAAGAATTTGTTACAACCCACCCAAATGTGCAACCAAATCGCCTTAGCCTTCCGTGTATGCACTCATTTTTAGTGCATTATTGTTACATGTTTTAACTCATAGTTAATTATCTAATTGATTACATGATTGCTAAGTCAAGTCATATCTTGTACATATTGTTTTGGGATGATTGGGACTCATGGGTAAAGTACTAGTGTTTTGGAGTAATGGGGAAAAACATCAAATTATTACCCTTATATGTGCATTAATCTTAAAAAGTGCTCAAAGTGTTTCGATTATCTTGATTCGAGTCATTAGAGTTGTTTATTGTAAAGTATGTAAAAATTCAAGTGTAAGGGGAATGTAAATTCCCTATGATGTATTATTTTGGATGGTAGGGTAAAAGTGTATGCAAAAAAAATAATAATAAGTAAATAAAAAAAATCAAAAAAATAAAGAAAAAGTAACGCCATATTGTACATGTAATTAACCAAGATGATTAACTCGCCACCAGTAAATATTGCCTTTATCCAACAAAACCGTGTTTTCATATCCCTACACCTAACGTTGTAACCCTTTAAAAGACCTCTTTGATAGTTTATCCTAGGTGCTTACACCAAGTGGTGGAAGTTTGATCCTTTCCCAAGCCTATGGTAATCTATTTGCTATGACAGGTTGTGAGAGATGTTTTCCATTTCCATATTGTGATATATACTTTATTACACCCGAGAGATGTGAGTATCTAAACACTATTTGTGAGGTGCTAATGTATGACATCCGTGCTTGTTTTTGGTTTTTAGTGGAACGATTATTTGTTGTAATTACTTTTATATTAGTGTTAAATGACCCCTAACTTGTATTTTGATTAGAATAAAAGCGCATTTGCTTGAGGACAAGCAAATCTCAAGTGTAAGGGTTTTTGATGAGGCGAAAAGTGTACCGCTTTTAAGGGGTCATTTAAGCCTGAATTCGTGATTATTAGATCAATTATTGCCCTAAATCTTTCCTTTTGTCATTTTAGGTACTTTTGAGGAGAAATCTGGAAAAGGAAGCGTTTTGGACGTTTTTGGAGCATAAAAGTGAAGAAAACGGCAAAGTCTCAAATTCCTTGCTAGGAATAGTAGCCTGACGACGTCAAGCCTTAACACATGACGACATCAAGATTGACAAAAGAGGTGGAAGGGGAACTTATAACGTGACGGCCCAGAGCATTTTCAATGTAATTGGCCTGACGGCGTCACCAAGGACGTCAGGGTCAAAATGCATGTGACGGCCCAGAGTAGATTTGCACCTGAAGGCGTCAAGACTGGATCTAGGCAATACGAATTTCAACTTGGCGGCGAGTTGACGGCGTCAGAGGCTAATACATGACCCCGTCAGGATGCTCTGTCTATATATATTTTTCCAATTTTTCATTGTAAAGTGTGGAACAAATTGTGGAATACTTAAACACAAACCCTAGGTAGAATTTCCTGCATATTGAAGGGGTTTCAAACCCTTCTTTCTTCCATGTTTTAATAAAGATAAGTTCTCCAATAATCATTCAATATGTCTATGTGTTGTTTGATTCCATCTTATGCTTGTCTTTCTTTTAACATGTTAGGCTAGGTTTTTATTGTGTTTGCTTAGATGTACTGAAACCTACATGTTGATTATTGGTTGATTGTTTGTTTATAATTGTTACGGATGATTGTATTCGATTTTAGGCTTAAGAAAACTGGCAGACTTCCATTGGTAACTTGCTTAAATGTCTTAAGAAACATGATCAGAGGTGTACTACGATTTTTGGTTGTATTTAATGCATAAGTGAATTCTAATGATCCCATGTTAGGAGCTTTTAGTCGGCTCGACATAGGAGTGAAGTAGGATCTTATAGAGTTAGGGAATATTGTACACGGCCCTACGACTAGTATTAAGGAATATAACCCGTCATCCATGCAATGCAACAAGCTAATCAACCGGTAAAAGATATCTAGGGAGTAATGAAATCTAAGTAAACACAACTTTTCTCATTATTGTTTCCACCACATTAGTTTAATTTCATTTCTTTTATTTTATTTTGATTGCATTTGTAGTTAATTGGGTTAGTTGGCTAGCAACTAATTCCGCCCACTCCTTCAAAACCCGAGATTTTACTTGCTTTCATAAAATATAAAAAATACAAAAAGAATCATCCCTCACCTCTAGACCTAGTTTAGCAGGCTTTCTAATCCTAGCGATACTATTCCTGAGTTGAAGGATCAATCCCCCAGTACTTGTCACTATACTATACTACAACGATCAGGTACACTGCCTGGTGGGGGTTGCAAGCTTCTCAAGATCCCTTGAGAGGTAAAACCTGTTGCGAGGGCGCAATCCCCCGTATCATTCATAATTAATTCCGCAACTTATCAACTAATGTACTTTTGAGTCATTTTTAAGCTTATATAAGCTGTCTGTTTCGGACCAGCTTATGTTTATTGTAATACAACAAACTAAAACGCTACTGCCTATTCATTCAGTCTTTCAATAAGAACTCCCACACAACCCCTTATTTTAGAAATAACTAATGAGTGAAAGTATCCCTAATTTCCAACTGCAAGTATTCTTGGCATATACTCCATAAGCATCCAAAATACTATTCTTGCATTGCGTTTTGCTACAGCTTATTATCTTTCATAATAGCCCATGTAGTCCAACTAAGCAATACTAAACACCACTGATGTTACGACCAAGACCAAGAAATCCCAAACACGAGCTTGATGTTAAGACTAATACATACAGCTTATTATCTTTCATAACATATGCAAGACCAAATGAAATTTGAAAGTTACCTGGTCTCTTTGAAGCCTGGAGACGTGTAGACGTATTGCGTTTCCAAAGCTGATACATCCCCATGCCTCCTGCAATTCTCTCTCCCTTTCTGCTTGGCTAGCCAACATTGGGTTCTTTGTTTTGCTGTGTGGTACATCTACATCCGCAGCAACCACCTTTTCCCTCTCGAGTCATGACTCATGCTAGTTTCTTGAGAATAATAATGGTAAAAAAATGTGTTAATATTATCCTAAGTGTAATGAAAACTACTATGGTCACAGTACGTCTGAATCACCTGAAAGTGTTGAAACACTTCTGACCAGAATAAGCAGTTCTAATTAGTAATATATTATTGAGGAAAATAAACAACCATTAATTTAGCATCTTTATTAGCATGGCCAACCACTCATTGTTTACTCCAACAATCACAGTTAGGATCTATTTATTATACCAAGTTCATTAGGTACATGAGAACAATATAAATTGCTCTTAATAAGTCAAAGGTTGGCAAATAAGTACAGACATTTCTTCCAAGGTCAGTTGATTACATTTTTCAGGGTCAAGCACAAATCCTGTCAAATGGGAAATTACATGTAGGAATATTACTATAGGCTTGACATTAAGTGTTACCCACACCGTGTTACCATTTCATCTAAAACCATATTATGAGACCAACAAAAAGAAATCTAAAAGTAGGTAAACTAACTCTGCCCCGAAATTGTTGTTCAGTAAAGTTGCATAAGAGATCCAATAACATACACAAGCACTTTTCAGGTCAACAAACACTGGTACAAAAAGTTGTATTGGTCACGCCAAAAATGTGTGATGATATGCATATAGTCACGCACGTTTTTTTGGTTGTGTGTCACTAAAGGTCACGCCACCGTAGGTGGCATATGGTCACATTGTTGAGTTCGTGGCCTTTTCTATCGAAAAAGAGTGACCAAAACCCCGAATATATGTGACAAATTAGGCACAAGTTTTGTTGGATTAGTCATTATCAGTGACCGTAAACACCTTATAGTCACACGAATGTTTTTTGAGAGTGACTATTGTTCGTCCTTTGGCCACATAAATATATAATATATGTGACATTTGAGATGATATATTCAAGTAAATGTGTATTTTGTGTGACTATTGATAATCTAATAGCTACATGAATATACAATAAATGTGACGTTTGTGATGATTTAGTCACACAATGGGTGTTATTTTTTTGGAGTTAGTCACATAAATTTAACATAAAGTGGCCAAAAGTGTGAATAAGTGTGACCATATGCTGTTTAAAGTGAAGAAATGTGTATTTTGTGTGACTATTGATCATCCAATGGCCACATGAAGTTTATGTTTGCGTGGCCTTTTGTAATATTTAGTCACACAAAGCATGTTTCTTTTAGGTATTTAGTCACATACAATTAAGCAAACAGTGGCCAAAAGTGTGAATAAGTGTGACCATATGCTGGTTAAAGTGAAGAAATGTGTATTTTGTGTGACTATTGATCATCCAATGGCCACATGAAGTTTATGTTTTTGTGGCCTTTTGTAATATTTAGTCACACAAAGCATGTTTGTTTTGGGTATTTAGTCACATACCATTAAGCAAGCAGTGGCCAAAAGCGTTAATAAGTGTGACCATATGTTGTTTAAAGTGAAGAAATGTGTATTTTGTATGACTATTGATCATCCAATGGCTACATGAAGTTTATGTTTGCGTGGCCTTTTGTAATATTTAGTCACACAATGAACTAAGCAAACAGTGACCAAAGTGTTAATAAGTGTGACTATATGCATCTTTTAGTCACATTTAAAAAATCAATATATATCAAAACAATTCAAATATATATCAAAACAAATTCAAATACAATAAAATTGGAATGTATATAACTGAACCAAATATAAAATTGGACATCCTTTTATACACCAAGGATTCCTAGTCGGCTTTACAATAGTTTCCTAAGTATCTATAATCTTCTCCGTAAGCAACTAGCAACTTCGAGCGGTCTTAATCTCTGAGCAGTACCAACTTTCACTAGCAGTAGTAACTTTTGTACTAGCAGTAGTAACTTTTGTACTAGCAGTAGTAGTTACTTTTGCACATCTTCTTTGAAGTTCATGAGCAGAACTAAATCCATCTAAGCAATATTAACACAAACATAATCAGCAGTAATTCAAACAACATCATGAAGACTTTTAATCCAAAACAATGAACATAATAATAAAATTTGCAGTTAAACTTACAAGTTTTTCTCCCATTGATCTAATCTCATCATCTGGATATAAAAGCCTTGAAAACGTAGGCTGCTGCATATCAACAATAACCACATCAGGATTAGAGCAGAACTAGAACATGTCAAAGCTCACAACATAACAGAACTAGATGAGCATACTGGAATAAAGTTCTTGATTAGATGCTAGAAATCCTTCCTCTGTAAAAAGTATGTTGTTATATATGTTGTTGATGGGTGCATCTATTTCTTGACATTTGACAGACACACTATTGCCTTGTCTTTTGTCAGGTGCATATAGTTTGTTGCTGTTTTTGTGGTTTTGAGTCGCTTGATTCGCCACTGATTCAACTATCTACTTTGGTGGTTTTGAGTCGCTTGATGCGCCACTGGTTCAACTATCTGCTTTGGTGGTTTTGAGTCGCTTGATGCGCCACTGGTTCAACTATCTGCGCAAACACGATAGGAATAAAACGCATATCAGATCTTGTAACTTTGTCCCAACCACCCAATTAAAAATGGAAAAGATAAGCTGAAAAAATTAAATAGACCAACGCGACTACTTGATTAGAAACAGCTATATTTTTTGATAATCAGATCTTGATCTATTTCCGATTTTAGGCTTTCTTACAATCGATTCTGCATCTTTTATTTGTAACTTTTATTCAACCTTCCAAAGTTATATACATTTCAGATTATTTTTTTAAAACTAGAAAAAAGTAAAGATTCCAAGGTAGCATTTGCTTTTGACCAGTTTTGTTATGGTTAATCTAGTTTTTAAATCAGTCCCCACATAATTGGTGCTTAAAAACATCTAAAAGATGAATTCAAGGATAAAAAACCATCTCAGATGTGAATGCACTTTCAAAAATAATAAAAGATAATACCACATAAAAATGGCGGGCTGGGTAACATGTCATGAAAGACATTTCGAGTTGTTTTGCAACCTGATGATTTATTAATAAATTAAGGACTAAGATATGCACCAGATAAAGATGCCTGAATGCATCAGAAGTGTGTAACCAGGTATTCACAAAAAATTTTGACATTATAAGATAGTAATGCGGTATATGAACCTTGAGATTGTTTCAAAGCTTCATTGACAGCATCATCAACCCGATTTAATATCTGCGCACATTACATATAGCTTTAGTGAAATTAAAATCAAGGAACTTGAACCACGTAGCTCAATAACCATGTAAAAGCAAAGTACCAATCAAGAACAGGGCAAAGTTGGAGTGTTCCTCGCCAGTAATTAGGATCAACCAAACCGGTGAGCTGAATACCGAGCCGGACTGGACCGCCAAACATAGTGAGCTGAATACCGAGCCGGACTGGACCGCCAAACATGTCATTGGATCGGGCCTTAGCGGTGGTGTTGGTGCGAGTGTGGTGTTGGTGCGAGCGGTGGCGTTGGTGAGGAGAGTGTTGAGGAGATAGAAGAAGACCAGATCTTGATTTTGTTTTTGTGGATATTAATTGGGAACGAGTATTGAAAAACATGGGCGGGTCAATGAAATATTTGGGTGGAGGGCAATTTAAATTTGGGGAAAATTTTAAGCGGGTTGGGGAAAAGTTAAAATTTGGGATGGAGTATTCAAGCTCAAGCCTATCAAATGAAGTTAAATATTTAATGAGTTGAGCTCAACATTATAAAAGTTCGACTCGAGTTATTGTTGAGTTTTCGAGCTTGTAAGTGATATAGCATATGTTTATATATATATATATACTAGACTTCAAAGCCCGCCCGATGGGCGTGCATGACTTGTTATTATCATTGAAAAAAATAAGTTGCTAAAAAATAAATATATAAAAATACTAAATTATATATTGAATGGACGGTTTTAGTTAACGTAAAATAATGTTTTAAGTCGTAGGTGTTTTTTTATTATTTTTTTTGTTAGGATATTAGCTGACGGCTCTGTATTTTTTTTTAAAGGAAGTTTATTTTAATTTTGATGTTGTCAATTAACGGGGAAATATTTTTAATCACGTCATTTTTATTTATTTTTGCTATGAATTTTAATACATAGTTATTTCAATAAGATGCAAGTAGTGTATCTTTATCATTACTACTCAAAGTCTATAGTGAACCTATACGTGGTCTTTTCATATCACTTTTTTAACTTGTTATCTTTAGTACAATAAACATGATTACAAAATTGAATAAGTTAACGAAAATTAAAATATAAACATAGCAATCAAACTTGTTTCATTCTATTGGGTCTTTGTGGACAAAAAACTCATATGCATCCATTGTGTTTACTTTTACCAAATTTATATCATTTTTTTTACCAACTTTTCTTCATTCTCCATTATTTCATGTTTTTTGACAAAAAATACAACAAAGATAAAGATATTGATATAAATCCATGTGAATATATTAAGCCAAATTTCGCAACCCACACATGCATCCATGAAATGAAAGGTTTTTAATTTTATACATTACTTTCTTATACAATTATGAAATCAACGAATCGACTATGATCAAGGTTAATGGGAAAACAATTAAAAAATTGAAAGATTAAATACAAATGATTTGTTAAAAGAATAAGACAAACAATATACATTGTATTAAGGAGATCAAAAAGATGAGATCAAAACCCTATTCCATTAAACTTTGATAACGTAACATACAAAAGCAAATTGAATCCTTATACAATATCATTGACCTCATATTAGAAGCGTACACAGCAACCCATGTTCAATATGTAGGGCTGAGCGTTTGAGAAATTCTATTTATTGTAACTTAAAATTACAATATTCGATAATAATTTTTAAAGCTCAATATTTAAAAACTTCATAGTAGTATCACTTACTTTTCTTCTTTTTTTGTAATAGTTGAACCAACATGTTTGCTCTTCATCTTTAGTAGTAATTGACATGTTTGATGGATATAAACAGACACAACTTTCTAGTGAAGATCACTTGCATTTAATGTCATAGCATTTCTCTAAAAAACTCAGCAATGATAAACCTGCTATGTGCGCGTAGAAGTTTGGAACTGACCCGTTTTTACCCAATTTGCACAACAAAGGAGTTGATATAACCTGCTATGTGCGCGTAGAAGTTTGGAACTGACCCATTTATTCTATTATATAATTTTTGTTAGAAAGAGTAACTATTTACCGGTGCCAAACCCATAGCGAGATCAACAATGAAGGTGTCTTCTATTTCTCCACTATGACACAAATCAAATCCTTATTGATGCAAAGATGATGCAAGAACAAATATGGAGATACAATTTACATTTATTGACTTTATTATACCTGTGATAACTGGCCTTAACTCCCCAACCAGCATGTTTGGACATCTTCACAGCTTCAATGCTCTCTGTCACAGATCCAATTTGGTTAACCTAAGATTAAACAACAAAACGGGAATAATTTAATTTTGACTTTTTGCAATAACCTCAGTTTCTGGTATGATCTGTGGAGTACCTTGAATAGAAGGGCGTTACATGTCTTCACCTCTATTGCCTTCTTAACTCGCTATAAACATAGTTGAAGAGTAGTAATAACTTAAATTTTTTCGAGCAAACAAAGTTGGGGTTGATTCAAAAGTGGAAAATCTAACCGTTGGGTTAGTGACTAAAAGATTGTCTCCAACAATCTGTACTTTGTCACCACATTCAGCGGTCATATTGCCATAGTGTTCCCAATCATCTTGGTCAATATGACCCAAAATCCCAAAGAAAGAAATGCCTTTTATTACCAAAATTAAAATAGAGGTGGAATCTTTGATCTATTTATTAACGAATGGTCAATTTGGTTGTGTCCTATCTCAAAACGGGTCAAATTGGTTGAAAATCGCAAAAGGTTTATTTTAGTGTAAACAACTTCCAAAATCCTTTTACTCAAAGATTTAGATTAATGCTATTTTATTATGCTCACAATTGGCACATAATTATTTATGATGTTTTTAAAACGGACAAGAAGTGTTAGTGGGTTAACCTAACTGATCCATTCTGACCCGTTCTAAAGATTAACCATTTCAACCTAAGTATGTTCTAACTTGTTACCTAACCACGAGCAACCACCCATCTTGCAAACTCTATTAGATTAGCGTGTCAAATATGATTACAAACACTATATATATATATATATATATATATATATACATATACTAGACTTCGAAGCCCGCCCGATGGGCGGGCATGACTTGTAATTATTTGTTGCTTAATATTAATTGGTCGTTAATTAGTTGTTAAATAATTGATTAGATGTCATTAAGTATTAATTGTTTTTTTTTCCTCTTTTATATGGATGTATTGTTTGTCTTTATGTTTTTGTTATATAGCATCGAGTTATGAGTAGTAAGATGTGAGTATTATATTTGAGCAGTAGCCAAAGAGCACATCTCATTGCATATTGAAATGTACGGTATGAAATTGTAGACCGTGTAATGAAAGTTATAAGGATTTAAAGTTTAAACTTTCATATTTGTCCAACTAAAGATCATAATACCATATATACTCAAATTAAACACTAAAATTCAAGATATTAGATGCTCTCGTGAATAAACCAAATTAATATATTGACCCAATTTTATTAAAATGTGGATTACAACTTTTTATATATCCTAACCATGATACCAAAAGGTTTTTGTAAGTTGTAAGTTTCTGAGAAGTTGCTAGGTACAATCTGAGCGGTCCAAGAGATGGTAGAAAAAGAGACCTGCACAAACTTAAATACGAATGGTATCATTTCTCAACCAATATATTTTGATGAAATATATCGTGCTAAATTTTTGTTAGAAAAAATAAGAGAAATACGATGTAGCCTATTAACAGGGTAAAAATTTAGATATGTAATTGTAGCTGGATAACACATAATCACTATAAGATAAAACTTAATCTAGCCAAAGCTAATTACTCGTCTAATATACCTCATGAAGAAGGAACCTGCCATACTTTATAAGAACAAATTTTGACGGCTCTTTGAATTGCTTACAACACTATACTTAGAAATAATTTATCATAAAATATTTTCCCCATATCCCTCCTCAACGGGATTGGGTATGTTGTTATATTTATTACGTATTTTATTTCAAAATAAACTATTTAGCAGATGCGTAATTACTTCAGCGAAAAAAATAAGTTCATAGGCAGAAAAGTAGAAATAATAAGTAATACCAAACACCCCCTAATTTCTTATAAGTTAAAGTGCAGATCGAGTGTACTCATGATTGCTCGTTAACTATTAAAAAAATTATAATGGACGAAACAATGTTGGTCGGTCAACCTAATTCGACCCGCCTCTTGAACCAAGACCGACAGAGGACTCGTTTCAGCCGAGACCCATTTTGACCAACCCACCCACCCACTTATTCACATAATATGGTGTTTCTTGTAACACATACTAACTTGATTACATATTGGCATTCTAAGATATAAATAGATTATTATCATTTTGATATGTCCATTGCATATTTTATCACACTTCTGATTCCTAAAGCTTTATACATTGCACATATATCACATTCTTAATTCTAATAAAGTATATTTTTGCTAATAACCGCCCTCACGATTCATTCCACAAATGTGTTTTTTTAACTTGAAGAATGTTCATAAATCATAATCTCATACTTGTGCTATGTAAAAGAATAAAACATCTTACAATGGAATTTTTGTACATTCCATACTCTAGGGTTGTAATTTGACCCGTTTAACCTGTAAGAACCCACACGTTTTCCCACCACTTTCGTATTGCGGACACCAGCAAAACCATCAAAACTGTCAGCTTTCTGATTTTAGCAAAATATTTTAGAAAAATATGGTTACCTGGAAAAACACCAGCAAAATCGCCAGCTTTCTGATTGAGTTTATCAGCTGGTAGAGCTGCAATGAAATTATCCTTATGATTGCCAAGATTTACATATTATCAGTCACTCCTAAGCGTCTCCCAGTCTCCTTAGCAATAGCCAATTAGTCACCTGGAGATTTTGCATGATACAGCTTTGTACAGGATTGTATAATAAATAAATAAATACGATAGACTTAGAGAATTAGAGCATACATGTTATCATCTTAACAATCACATCAATGTCTAAACTCTTCGATCTAATTTTCTCTGGACAGTCATGCCGAGGTGGATCGAAAAGAGGAAGAAGGCCTGCAAATTCCCAATGGCCACCAGGTTTTTCTTTACTATGATCAGGTACTTCCTATGTGTAAAAGAAAACCATACATCAAATGTAGAGAATTTAAAATTCAAATAAGTGTTAAGAACCTGTGTATTTAGATGGCTCTATTTCATACCTGCGAGCTACTCCAAGATATCGAAGTCTACTTTAAGCAAATTTGTCAATAATGGAGTGTAACCTATTTTCAATCTCTGACTTAGTTATTTGCCAGATTTAAAATCTAAAAGTTCATACAAATGACCAAAGAGATAACATCAACTTATGGTTTTTTGGCATTTAAAAAAGCTTGGGATTCTGGAAGTGCTTAGTTAACTGCTCTGGTGCACCTTTCGTTGACTCTATGCATCTTTCCTGCACCATCAATGTATGTAAGAGTGGTTCTCTTATCAGTTGGATCAAATGGAAGAGAGGTGCACTTTTGGAATTCCATATCACGCATTGAAAAGCCAATATAAGAAATTTGTCAATCTTCAATATTAAATGAACTATAATGTGTATATGTGTGCCTACTTATACAACAACAATAATACCCAATCTTTGGTATCATTGACTCGTGCTTAGCATAATATTTAACTACTTTAAAACTATAGCTAAAAAGTGGTTAAAAATATATTATAACTGACCAGACTGAATTGTGCCTTTTAGTGTGTTTATGCGGTTATCTTCTCGAATTTTATCAGTGTTGTGTTATCACTTTGACTAATTAGCAATTTGTTTCTATCCAAACACTGGTAAACTTTCCTATAAATACACAATAAGCATGTTTAATATACAATCCCAAATACCCCCTTAGTATTTTTAATATATCCTTTTAAATTGATCAACTCCAACTACATATATCCGCAACAAAAGTAATCAGGTCAGTGTATGAATAAGCAAATACGAAACACCCAACGCTATAAGCAAATAATCAGTCTTATCTAAACAACCCCTGATGTGCATTTTCAAAATTGTTCTTTTATGTTAAGAAGATAATCAGGTAACTAAAGTTAGACACAGATACTTATGTAATCACATGCTTGTTTTTTGCTTTATTGACTTTAAGATAGAATGATGGAGTAGCTACATTATCAGGGAAAAATACGTGAAGAGATCATAAAATGTTTGAATCGTGTTCCATTGTATCCACATATCCTTTCCATCATAGCTTATGCTATTGGGTATCTACCTGTGTTTCTCAAAAATGTCATAATTTGCATAAGATGACAGTAGTAAGGGATGTCTTAAAGCTTACATCATCAATGCCTGGAACATTGCGAGGTGCAAACTTTGTGTGATATGTCCCACCACTTGAAGTTCTTAGTAATAAATTTCTCGTTCCAAGTTTAATACATGTCTGTAGTTAAACATTTATAAGCCAAGCAAAGAGTTCGCAGTCCAGCTTCTCCATAGTGTTCCATATGCACCATTGGTAATTTTCTTTATATCCTCATTGACACCCACCAATCTCTCATATATTACACAATCGGCAGATTTTACCTATCAAATAGAAAGAAATAGATATATGTAAGTATATGGCACGGTCCAACGTGACATGCATGAACCATTTGACCCAAATCTGTTTTCAGCGAAGGGGAAAAATTTTATTTTATGAGAACCAAAAAAAGACGTGTAGATCTTATCAGACTCAGATAAAAGTATATGGCCTTGTAAATGCACAAACCCGAGCAGTAGTCTAAGCGATGTACACAATTAAGAGAAATACACAAACGGGTCTTCAGTGCCAATTTTAGATTCCTCATCTTATATATGATTAACTTAACATCTTGATGTCTAGTGAATATTTAAAGCGTAAATGATTGATTTAGGATGTAACTGATTATCTATGGCATGTGATCATACATGCTCATAAACATCTTAAGTAATAGAATATAGAAAAGTAGCATAAAGTTGAACAAAAATAACTAACCATTAGTGAACATCGTGCCCATGAGAAAATCTGCCTCAAAGAGAAAATACATAAATAAGAGAGGTACAACAACTTCATCATTGCTCCAGTAGCACAAATCCATTGAAAAATCGTTTGAAACAGAAACTTCAACATTACCGCAACACCATAACTCCAATGGAGAATGTTTTATGTACCCTGACAAAGCGACAATATAATATAGTTAACAACAAATATATAAAACCTTACTTGCATGAGAATTCCATTCTTTTTTAGCACATGTACTTATGACATAATCTGATTCTCGCATTTTAAGATACAAACAAAAACAATAGCGTTAGGATGTTTATACAGAGTCAAAAAAGTCTAATACTCTATCAAGGCATTTAATTTGAAAATATTAATAAGAAAAAAGAACTCAAGCTACATTTTATCAATCAACTTTTTACATCAATTTATATATTAGCGGTATGTAGAGTTGTTTGATCAATATCTTTTACCAAGATGTAGTAGAAAATTTTGGTTTCCAACTGTTTTTGAATTCTACAATATAATGTGGCAGTGCTCGCACTTGGAAAGTAACCTGATTTCTGTAACCTTAAAAGGTTCGTTTTCTGTTTAAAGCCAAACCGTGAATCCCTATAAAAAATAAGTTCGCATGCTATGTCTTCATGATTATAAATAATATGATCTTTCTTTTAATAAAAACTCGATAAACTTGCTTCAAATTATCTCAAGAGTTCAAGGGGGTCATAGCAAGAAATGTATCATCATAATTACTAACCAAAATTACTTACATTGAATTCATCTCGAAACTCAAATCAATATTAATCAAATACATGTGATGTTAAGAACTATACACTCAATGTCATGTTTTCGTTTCAAATCATCATCATATACACAAACCCAATTAAAAGACATTAAATTAATTTCCATATCAAATTGATGGGTTCCAAAGGTAATGGCCTAACGGATTACCTTGAATTCAGGACAATCTCGTTTGAGCTGAAGCTCCGAACCAAAAGCCTAAAGTAATACATACCAATATTAGCAATCAAAAGATGATCGAAAATCGCTGAGACGACCATGTATCATTTTGTAACAACTCACCCGTTCAGACTTACCATATTGCACCTGTAAAATTTCAAGCTCCCCACTGCTCACTTTACCCAAATTTTTCTGAAGCTGTAAATCAGGAAATCCATTTGCACTTTCGCTTTTTACAATTGTGCATGCACAAGTTCAATCTGAAACAAAAAAAATTAGAATTGTTGTTAGTCATATAATTTTGGCTTCTCTTTCCATGGCCTCTTTGACAGTAACCGAGTCACCAACAAATAACACCAATGATGATGTATCTCCTCCCTCAATCTCAAACCGAAGTCGAGGAATGTGACAACACTCACTTGTACGTGGCTGAATTAAATCTTCATCCGGTGACGTCAAGGAATGTGACCACACTCACTTGTACCTGGCTGAAGCTTCGTATGGAGTCGTTGATTTATACTCCATCGGAGGACCTTTACATTAGATTAAAAGAAAATAATAAACCTGTACATTATAATAAGAAATGACATAGGGATTACATAAACTGGATTAAGTAGCTAAAATTCACTTACCTGCGCACGAAGGTGGCCGTGCTGATGCGGCAATTACTTGAAAGTATCTGAAACCAAAGTAACGTTTTAGGAAAAAGCCATTTTGAAACCTCTGGAGCTATAACAACATAAAGCTATTAACATTATCTCGCACCTTGAATTAACAGCCCGAGCCTCCTGTCGCACAAATTTGAAGGGCAACATATATTATTTGTTATGGAGAATAAGATTACAACATATAAGTATGGAGGTAGCAGGCTTAAGTTCATAACGTCAGTCGACAATCCCAAGCAGTAAAACCTAAAGCCATACAAAAACGATTCAGGTCCAAAAGAGAAGGGTGAACTTTGGCTCCCCATATTTGCATCATCAGTTTCCTATATGGCGTTTGATCATAAGAAGCTCTAACTTACCACACCTTTAAACCAAAGAATATATAAGGTTAATATTATATTTTTCTGTCATTCATAATGTTCACTTTTACACTTATCAAATGGTCATATCCTAGTCGGGACGAATTCACACATAGGCTCTCAATCATTCAAAATGTTGCTGTATCAAACATGAGCTAATAAGGCACTTGGACTTACTTATCTAAATAGCTTAACTGCTTCAAAATAAGTTGCTTATGTTCAAGTGCATATTATATACTCCGGTTAAGCAGATAAACGGTGAATAAAATACTTAAAAACACTTATCTCCTTAAAATTAGAAGCGGATAAGTACTTAATAAGCAACCAATGCACCCTATAAGACTATAAAATTCAAGATCCTTGACATTTTAATATATTGAGGAATAAGAATAAAAAATACTTACTTCACAACTGAGACCAAATAATCTGCAATCGCATACCAAAAAAAATCTCCTGCTGACAAACACCAGTCTCAAGTGATGATGTTCTTGACACCTTGTTGTGCATTGTATCAAACTCGAGGGACCGCAGTGTTTGGTTTATGTGAACTGGCTGGACTCACACCTTCATGTTTGTAGTCAAACTTCAATTTCATCATATGATAAGATAAAATTTGCCATAAGAGTGAAAGTTGTTACTCAAACTTTTAGATTCTCTCTACAACCGGGTAGTTAAGTTTGAAAGCTAAAAAGTCAGTGTGTCAACTTGGTCTGATCTGGATCAGGTAAAAAAAAAAGGTCTGACCTTGACCAACTCATTTTGACCCGGTCCAGTTCATAATCCCATTTTTCCTTTTCAATTGAATACTAATAAGAAGCTTACACAACGTCTAGAGCAGTATATATAACAATAACATTTATACAACATCTACAGCAGAATATAGCGCAATAACATTTATACGGCAGGTTATCTTCAGTAAAACTAAATAGGCAACTATATACTAACCTCGGTTCGTACCTTGAATGGTTGTTGGGATTGCAGAGTGGCTGTTCCAGTACCCGATGCAAGTGTTTGGTTCTGATTAATTATTTGTCTTATAGCTGTGAAAAAGCACACTACATACATTTAAATAAGCTACCCCAAATACCCCCTCACATAAAAATAAACTTGCTGAAACTCACATTTGGAAACATGAAAATGAATTAATTAACTTTATTGCATAATCTAAACACCTATAAACAGAATAACCATTTTTCATTGCCAAATCCTCAACAAAATGAAATAAGAACTTTCATTTAACACTAAAAAATGCTTATCAAATTCAAATAAAGAGGTGTTTGAGATTACTTATCTAGTTCTAGCGTATACACACAGAAATGAAGGTAGAAAATATAGGAGCACTTGCAATGTTAAGTAAATGACCTGCACCAACAAAATAAGTTTATATTAGAAAACTATCATACTAAGCTATTAGTTCAGGCAAGCATTTCCATAGGCAATACTAAAAAACTCAATAAAACATTTGCATTAAATTTAGGTAAGCTATTTAGTGGACAAAGTAAAAAAATTTCATTTTTATCACCTGGTTTTGTATCTATTTGACAAAAGTTGAGCATAAAGAAGTAAATTCCAAGTGTCGGAGACACCAGGTAGGCACCAATCACTACAATCTTTTGGAGCCGGTTTTGGAGTACCTGGCTCACGATATCTTGCGGGGTGGCCATCTTTCCTTATTGCGGTTAGATATGTATAAATATCCAAGAAATGGTCTTTTCTGTTTTCAATTTGCATATCTTTACCACATTCAAAATGATCGGATTGTTCAAGGACTGCCAAGAAGTACCAAGCTGGAATCCTGTTGGCATAAGTAAAAACATTTGTGTTTCATCCTGGAGCAATTGGTATAGCGAAGGTTGTAAAGGGCTTGGTTTAGACAGGATTAATCTGCACATTGCAGCAACAAAGAAAAGATCATCATTCAGGGCTAAGCTTTTAAAGCCTGCCCAGTTTGAAAAGGTAGATAAATGTAAGCTAATATGGGAAAGGTATTAGCAAGTATTACAAGTTGCCTATTATGGAATGTCATAGCTCCAACCACCTAAAATTATGATTCATTTGAGATCAGTAATAAAAAAAATGAAAGTGAATAAAACGATCCAGTTGGCCTGCTGAAGTGGATCGAAATTTATCCACTAAGATTTTTGTGCTCTATGAATTTTAAAAAACAAACAGACAAAAGAAAAAAATTTTGCTCAACAAACCTAAGCAGCCCCAAGCCCATTCCATGGAAATCTGACTCGCTATTACGTGGACAGAAAACTAAGTAGCAAATAAGTCTGTGGAATTCTATTAATGCAAAAGTGTTATTAATGATACACAATTTTGAAGCCGCTCTTCTTCCCAAGTTGTGTGCCTTTCTGTCCTTACCTCTAGCGTTAGCTGTGGACCTGTCAGTTGGTTGTGGCTGAGAAAATAAAACACGTAGTTAGATATTCGGTAAACAATATAATTATTAGCCATTCATTGCTTCTTTAAATCCTTTACACAATATATTAGCCTGCATAGCTATGTACCTAATTATACAACATGGAGTGTCTGATGGGGGCACTGGTTTAGTATTTGGTGCTTACCTCATATATAGGATGAAAACCTAAGAACAATATAATTAATGAATAAAAAAACACCTAAATAACAATTATATAAATTATAATACAATTACCTGTAAAGATAGAATAACGTTAACAGCGTCAAAGAGTTGCTTTACGCCAAATAGTATGAATTGCATCTTATGCGGTTTCATAGTGATATTATGGATCAGTTTTGCAGATATACATACCTGCTACAACGTACAAACAAATGTAACAAAGATACATGCATATTCTTTTTTGTACTATTATGTAGCAACTAAACATCAATAACTCGAAAATGATTAATTTACATACCTTGACGAACCTCAACAGCCTTTGATCGAGGCATGTACTCTAAACCGGGTGGACCACTGCTGCATAAAGGAAAACAAATCACCATTATAAACAAATTGCTACGCCATAAAGAATAAAACTTCAAGCTAAATATAAATATAGATTACAACCATAATATTATCAAGTTCATTGCAATGCAGACAATTATCATGCTTTATAAATGCATTTGAGTTCATTGTATTGCCTCTTTTACCATTTTGTATATTACATGAAACAGTTAAGCTATTATAGATTTCTTATATATGTCAATTAGTTTTGATAATGAATTTGTTTCTATGTGATTATCCACAACAGGAAGCGTCTGGATTCAACTGTTCAGGATCTGGAAGAAAAGCAAAATAGCAAGAAAGAGGCGGTTAGTGACCCTTTCCCTATTCATGCTGGTTTTCAGAGATGATGGGATTGTTGTTGGAGAAGAGGGTGTACCTTTTTTTCCCGTGTGATAAACCTGTAAAAAAACACATATTAAGGTTGAGGGAGAAGAGGGCGTACCTTTTTTTCCTATGTGAAACAAAAACCCTAATAAACGTGGGAACTATACATATCTAAAGAAAAAATATGCATGATTAATACTTGGTAAACATTATATATTTAGTCTTGCAAGATTTAATTCAAAAATTAACTTGGTCTAGTGGTAAAAATACATGATAACCAATGAAGAGGTCCATGGTTCGAATCCCATAATGGTCTTTTTTTCAATAAAATCGAAATCATAGTGCCACATGGCTGATGACATGGCTGAAATTGAATTACTGGGCATTGACTGGGCAATGACTGGGCATTTCCTTCAAATGCCTCCTGTTATATATAATGTAGAGATATATAATCTTGCAAACTCTATTAGATTAGCGTGTCAAATATGATTACAAACACTATATATATATATATATATATATATATATATATATATATATATATATATATATATATAACATAAACTTTTGAACAATTTGACCCGTTTCTGTTTAATGCTTTAGCTGTTGTGAAACTAACAACTTTACCCTCAAATAAAGCTGATTATTATTAAATGATTTCTTTGGACCCTAAAGAAACATATAATCAGTGGTTGGGATTACTTATGGACTCTCAAATAGTCATATAAGCATTTCCAAACAAATAATCCTATATGCAAGAAGACATTGTAAAAACTCAGCAAACCTTAAAAACAAAAAAGAGAACATACTTTTAGTAATAGGCTGGTTCAATCTATTGTTAACTTGCTTAGTAACCGGCATGTCCTCTGATCAACGACTCATGTCTACAATAACATTGCCACCGACGAACTTCGATGTAAATTAAAACAACTGTTAAATGTTATATAAATCAAACTTTTTATAACCACTGACAATGCGAAACTATAGATGTACATGTATCATGAAGCTGTTGAGTAACCTCCGTGTTTCCAGATGTTCTGAACCTAACGTTTTTATGCTGGTATCCCAACAACTTGCCCAAAAGGTACTGCCTTTTTCCTGAAACACTGTTGCCTGTAAGCTGTTGACCATGAATACCTACACAATAGCTGTTGTTGTCATTATCAGCAACAGGCTCTTCAACTCAATTCCTGTTCTACACAACATGTAAATCGCTGGAATTTTTCTTAGTTTAGATAGTGCAAAAGCATGGGCCATTTGATTCCCTGAAAAAAATAAAAATAAAAATAAAAATAAAGAATCAACTTGTTAGGCAACATAAAATCTGCTACTTGCTTGTAAAAGGTATTTAGACATCTACTCATACTACACCCTTTTTATTTTATTTTTTACAAATAAAAACATTTGGCCAATTGGATTGCTAAATGTAATAACAAATCCGAATTTAACATTTTTTCTTGGTCAGATATCACATGAAAAATAGTTCAAAACATCTCAATTATAAAAGTTACATCTTCATTAACTTCTGGAAAATGCTACAACCACTTCTCCTCAAATGTTGCAACTCTTAAAATAAGTAGCAAGTTTAGTTGATAGCTACAGACATTATTACAGGTGACGTTCAGCATACATACTTAGTTGTGACTACAATTGGTAGACGTGTTTGGAAAAGTGGACTTGTACAAAGAAAGGGTCGTAACTATAATTGGTAGATTTGTCTCGAATTTCATCAAGCATGGGTCTCCAACAGGGGTAAGAAATGGCAAAAGCCTAAGCCGGATCGTAGGAACAACCCAAAAGCTATAACTCAACCTAATTTTGCGATACACATCATGTGATTTTGGTTGCGTCCATCGCTTAGTCGGCTTATGCTTTTTAGGCTTGAGATTTTTATACTATTTTAGATTTACCCGCTGGAATAAAAAAACCTACATTGACCCGTTTGGGATTATGCAATAAGAATATATTAAGAGATGACTACCTCCATAACTGCGAACCTTGCAAGATGTCAGTGCGACGATGATATTTGTATCTTTTAAGGCCGGATCATACTTTTGAGTTCAAAAAATATATAGAATTACATAATATTCATTGGAATGATAAAAGACTGATATCACAAACAACAATTTATGAAACAAAATTATACTCTTGCACCATGAACCTGTGCATATTATTGATCATGTGGTAGTGCACGAACTCGAATCATCTTAAACAAATTCTTGAGAGATTGAGATGTATTAAGCATATTTAGTGTTACCTTAAAAGTTGGGTTACTCAATCAGATCTTCTTGTATTTATCCTTTTCAGGATCTTGTGCAACTACATATATTTTAAGAGTCTCAGAAGCTCTCTTCACTTTGAATTCATCATCCTATATATTAGCAATATATTTACATGAAAACTAATCAAAACGGACTTAAAGTGTAATAAGGAGATTACACATGATATATAAACCAAACATTTACCAAGAAACACTCTTACCGACACCGATACAATAAGCTATTTCACAGAACCTGATGATGTAGTAACCACTTAAACAACCCTCCCTTCTCCAAAAGCCCGTCAGATCCATCACACTACTGCACTTAAACAAATTCTGTATCCATTCATTCTCAGCAGCACGACACCTTGATAAATCAGAAGATCATGTGGCCAAATTAAAAAAAATAAAATATGAAAACAAAGAATGATGGTAAGGCTGACCCATCTTGATCTCATTTTCAAAGTCTGAGTCATCTTCGTCGATTTTCAACCTTTAGAAAATGAGAAAAACGCACAATACAAATATGTCCATTGCATACATTTTTTTATAGATAATTAAATATTTCTAATTATAACGGTGTTTATACCTCCAGGAAAAACCACCCATCTGGAAGTGGTTCACAACTGCATTATTTGGAACAAATTATTAGTTTACTGTGTGTAAGATTCAACTTGTAACATGACAAATGACTGAAACATACTCTGTATTCCACCTCACATGCATATTCAGCAACAGATCCTGTTGTAGAATTGGAAATAACCTACACTATGAGAACAGTTAAAAATAGGCCCAAAATAATGAGTTAAGGTTACTATATCGGTACATCTTAGATAATAGGAACAAAAAAGATTAGATAGGCATCTACCATTCCCATTTGCATGTTTCCTTCCATGATTCTCCTCACATGAAATTTGAACACAAAGGTCACCCATAAGAACAACTCCTTGATGTGGAATCAACTCCAAGAGATAGCTACTACTATATTTGTAATAAACGGATTGTGTAACTTACTGAGTTATGATGAGCTGGTCTTGGCTATGTACAGTCGCGCATATTGCAAGTTGTCCGAAAAGAAAAGTTGACATTCCCACACCTAGGACAGTTCCAGTCGTATTCTCTACGACCACCTAAATCATAATCACCACAATTTAATACCACATAATACAATTCCATACTCGCGAGGGAATTATTTGTATGAATGGAGTATATATTGGCTTTAAAGCAACAATATGCTAATAACAAATCCACCAGAAATATCTAAAAAAAACCAAGTATTCCTTGCCATGTAATAAAAAAAACACAAGTAGGAGTAACAATAGCAATTTTTACCATTTACCTCCATCCGGAACTCCAGAACAATTATTTTTTTGACACTATGTTAGAAGGTAATTTCGATAAACACACGTTAAAAAATAACAAAATTAGTACCTATTGTTTTAGGAGACCAATTAGAACCATGACCTTGATATTGCTACCTTAAATTCATCGCGTCATGACGAGTTAGAATCTGAGAGAAACTAATTCATCAAAAAATGAGTATATAGCCATTGTAAGCTCAAGTTCATACTTCAACATTTCAATTACTCTTCTTACTCATACTCCCCCTTTGCAGCCAACCTGTAGAGAACTGAACTGGACATTACTGTTAGGCCAAAGGCCTATATGTATCAAAAATTTACATTTGTGTTTATGCATTTGTTTATTAAATATCACACGGACAAAACCTCTTCAAGTACATCAACGGTGGCTGGAACATAATCAAGTTGGCAACCCCCACGATTCAACACTAAGTCCTTCAGCTCCTATTTCCATAACTTTAATGGCTGTCATAGTGTCATCATACACGCTCACATACTAAGCTAAAATTCAAATTAACAAAAGTGAATATCTACACATAACTAACATGAAGAACTCATTACCTTACTGTCCTTGCGAGTAACTGTGCCTTTATAATAGTTGGCATACTTGCATAGTTCAAGAAATTGTTGCCTTGATAGCCTATAACAAATAATCAGGGTGATAAATATAATTGACTTACTTCAGCCTAAGCTTTAAAAGAACACTAAATTGAACTCAATATTATTGAATACACTTTCACTTGGTCACCAAAATAAAGTTATTAATAAAAATCCACTATATTGAACACAATATAATTGGATACATACCTCGACGTCTGCTGTAAAATCATGCAACAAAAAGAATAAATATACTAATAAGCAGCACACATATATAAAAGAATAAATATATTTTATTGAACCCAATATATTTTATTATGTGATAAATATACTTGGTCACATTCTTTGGCAAACTCTAAAAGAATAAGTTTTCATTTAGTAGATGCATATATAATAAGTAGCACACATGCAACAAAAGCCAACTCACATAATTACCCATAGAATGCCGTGAAGAACAGTAGTTTGCTCCTCAATTGCTGCTTGACACAACCATGAAGGTAAAATCATCACACCTCCATTTGTTAGAAACCTACAGTATTAGATCTTAAATTGTTAGGGTTATGAGGAAAAGGTATTAGGGTTTGTTAGTGATCAATGAATAAAAAGCCGTAATCAAATATGTTTTCAAATACTGTAAATCTTGCAACATAATCTCCAAAAATATAGCAGCTCCAACTAAATGGTAGGATATCTTTATCAATAATAAGCTGCAAATTAAATCTCAAAAAATTTGTTGGTGTAGTGGTAAAGTTATACGGAGTGTTACTCGCAACCCATTGTTCGAATCTTGTAACATTCTTTTTAAAAAAAAGAATCGGATTTAAAATAAATGGTAAAAGATTTTTGAAATTAATTATAAAAATACAAATAAATTATAAAAATTGCTTACATGGCGACATGGCTGATAATGAATTACTGGGCAATGAGGTGGCATTGAAGTCATACGCCTCCTGTTATATATATATATATATATATATATATATATATATATATATATATATATATATATATATATATATATATATATATAGTGAGACTTTCTTGCGAGAATCATCTTATCTGCGAGAACTAAGAGAACCACAAAAAACAGACATGCACGCCTTCAATAATTGTGGTTTTGCACATATGTTCGAAAAACAACAAATATGTTTTAAAAAAAACATAGTTGTTTCTAAAGAATTTGATAAAAAATCAGAAATACAAAATTTTTCTTTTAGGGTGTGCATGTATGTTCTTATA
The DNA here is from genome assembly GCA_030686995.1 of Artemisia argyi. NCBI lineage: Eukaryota > Viridiplantae > Streptophyta > Magnoliopsida > Asterales > Asteraceae > Artemisia > Artemisia argyi. The sequence continues at coordinate 1,314,996 of CM060699.1, read as the reverse complement.
AGGCGTGCAACGACAATATTGCGGTCGTGTGCAAGGTTTTCGTGAGAAAAGAGGATGAATTCATGATGATATTGAAGAACATAGGTGGATACTTACGATTATTGATGATTTGCATGTATTTTTATTTTATTTTAAAAGGCGTGCATGTATGTTTTTGGTGGTTCTCTCAGTTCTCGCGGATAAGATAGTTCTCGTAAGAAAGTCTCCCTATATATATATATATATATATATATATATATATATATATATATATATATATATATATATATATATATATATATATATATTGTATGTAAGCGTACTAAGTGTAAATAGTTAATTATAAATCTATCGAGCATGTTTGTCAGGATCCCGATCCTGATCTTAGGATCTTACGATTTTACGATACTGCAAAGCAAAAACGATTCGGATCTTATGTAGCATCTTTGAAAGCTTAAGATCGTATAGGAACCCGATCCTGACCATAGGATCTTAGGATCTAATCCGATCCGATCTTACTTTTCTCGAACTAGCAAACTAAAAAACTACAAATTTATGAATTGTGTTTTGTAAAATTGAAAAAACAACATGTTATAATCTTCTTATACATTTCATAACCATAATTTAGGACAACATTTCTATGAAACATTTATATAATTTTGTGTTTATGTATATAATAATTTATAAATTTGTATAATATTACAAAGGATACTTAAAAAATGCATTATGGTAGGATCTTAAGATCCCGATCTGATCTTACAATCTCGACCTCGATCTTGCAAAAACAAAATTGATCCTAAGTACGTAGGATATGATCCCGATCTTGAAAACCTTGGTATCGAGATTTTCGAGCCGAAGCTGAACCAAATTCGATTATTAGATTATATCTCAATTTTAATTTGTGTAAGACACACACCTTTACAAATAAACCGAGCTTTTCTAGTGATCAAGCTCAAACCGAGTTCAAACTTTCTCGATCCCGGTATACACCTACCAAGCCGGTGTAACCCATGCATGACCGCCTTTAATAACTTCAAATACAATTCATATAACATTCAATTCACACTATATATAACTACTATACACCTACCAAGCCGGTGCAACCCATGCATGACTGGTGATAATGGCTAATTCACATGGGTCATGGGTCATATGCATTAGGTTATCACTGGTCACATTCAATAATGGGTATTTGACATCATATGGGTCATATGCATTAGGTTATCACTGGTCACATCCATGACTGTTGATCATTGGGTAATTAACATGGGTAACGGGTCATGTGCATTAATATTGGGTTGTAGTGAAATGTAAGATATATTATCGACCAATACATGATTGGTGATCGACAATGGGTAATTAACATGGGTCATGGGTCATGTGCATTGGATTTTGTTAAATAAGACAAATACTATACAACATTTTATACGTTTTGTTTTTTTTTTACGTTTTAATCCGTTTGTAACGTTTTTCGTCCCTTTTTGACCGTTTTCAATTGATTTTGATCGATGTCGCTAGTTTTCGACTGACGTTGACAATTTTTGATAGATTTCGACGGATTTAGACCATTTTAGTCCGACTACGACCGATTGAGACCCTTTTTGACCGATTTCATCCATTTTGAATGTTTTCGACAATTTTCGCTCGTTTTCATATGTTCTAAGCTTTTCTGAATGTTTTCCTCTGTATTAAAACGTTATGAAACGTTTATTACGTTTTCGTACATTTTTGTACGATTTTTTCATTTCCATATGTCCTTCTCCTTTTTATTCGGGTGATTCGGGTCAACCCGAGTAACCCAAATACTAAATAGGGTCCTGTATCGGGTTGAAAATATTTGGCTAACTCGGGTACGGGGTCGGCCCGATTGACCCGAATAAGGATTAATGACCGTCAATTTTTGATCTTCTGTTATACATATGGCTAATGATTTGCACACTCAATGTACAAGCGGTTGAAGCAGAGTGTTTAATACTGTACAAGTATTTAATGCACAGATGGAGTGTCCCAATCAATTTATAAAGTGTGCAAATCAATTCCCTTTCACATAAACCCTAATTTAACACACTCTAAAAAATCATAACAAATCCCAAATCAAAATCAAACTAACCCATGTCGTCTTATCTTTTTGAAGATAACTGGAAATGTGACAGGCCAGCAATGGTGGTAACATCTTGGACACCATCCAACCCTGCTTGACGTTTCATTTGCTGCCAAAATCGATGGGTCAGTTATCAGATACGTTTAATTTAAAGATTATTAAGTTTAATGTTTAATATACTACGTTTTTTTTGATTTTAGAAATCGGGTACGAAGAAATGTGAACAATTTGATTGGTATGATCCAGAGGAGGAATGTGATTGGTACAAGATGCATTGTTTGAGATGTATAGCAAACTGAATCCCAGACAAAGGCGTGAGGTTCAAATTGAAGTTAATCGTCAAAGAAGGATTGAAGAATTGGAGGCAGAGTTGACAAATGCCTTAAAGAAAGTCAGTTTTTGGAAGTCAACACTTTGTGTTTTTGCAGTTGTGGTTTCTTTGGTACTTGCACTGAAGTAGTATAGTGTTTATGGCTAGATTGTGTGGTTTGTAGTGGCTCATGTACCCCATCTTTATGGTGAATGGTTAAGTGTTTGCTTGTAAATTTAACTGATTTTGATCTTTTGGCTACTCGATATCTTTTGGCAGTAATTACCCAAAATGGCACAGTTTGACTATCCTGTTTGACCTTATGCAAATGAATGTACAGGCACAAAACTACCAAAAATTACCCAAAGTGACAATCATGATTGGCTATTAGTTATCTTTTAATAGTAATTACCCGGAATTGCCCAAATTCACTTGGAGACTCTTTGACTTTTGCAAATGACAATCAAGTTTGACAATCTTTGTTTGACTTTTAACAAAGCATCATAATATAGTAATTGATAACTCGATTAACATAGAAACATAACATAAGTTTTCTTTGAACACAAAAACATTAAACTTCAAAGAAACATAACATAAGTTTTCTTCAATTCACAGTCAAACATTTATTCCCTCGGGTCAAAACCCGATCCCAAATCATTGTTGGAAATATTGAGTTTGAAAGTTTATTATTCATAAAGCATGAGATACAAGTAGTTATTGCATCAACTTATTGTACTTGGTAAGTCAAGAATTGGTAAAAGGAAAGTGGAGACAGTCAATTCCTTATCTTTAGGAATAGTTTTAAAATATCTTCAATTCACAGTATGATTTAGGCGCCTTTGGTCGATCCCTTTTCCCACCAAAAGTCTTGGGAACCGTTCATATACCTCTCCAGCCTATTTATACCTCTCTATTGTATATATACCAAATAACACACACAAACACATATTCACTTTCAAAGAAAACTTCAACAATGGCAGCAAATGGTAACTTTCAAAATGATGCAGAAGAGTACGAGTGAGTATTAAACAACAGTTTGCTATGGGATGCAGTGTTTAATCATTTCGGGTATGATCCCGTTTACGAATATGGGTCGTATAGGCAGGTAGATACGTGGATGAGGTCAATAATTTTGAAATGGCTGCATAGACAAGACTTTTACCGGGATGAGCGTTGGGGACTGAATGATGTGGAGGTGGAGGAAGAAGATGAAGAGGATGAGGAGGATCAACAGGATGCGCAGCAAAATGTGGTGGAGCAGCAAAATGAAGAGGATGCGCAGCAAAATGTGGTGGAGGAGCAAAATAAAGAGGATCAGCAGCAAAATGTGATGGAGCATCAAAATGTGGTGGAGCATCAAAACCAAGGGGGTCAACAAGATGTGTTTGCATTTTCAAACCCGTTAAATCTGGGAAACAGGATTACCGATCTTGAAATTAACTTTCAATATCTCCTGGAAAGGAAAAGGATGCAACGCATGGAGTAGAGCACTCTGGTTTTAACAAGTTGGTGTGAAATGGAGTGAAGCAGTTTTTAATGATGATGTTTTTATGTTTCTAGTATCTTTAGTATTTAGGTAGGATAATTAATTATTTTTATGTTTGCAGCTTTTAAGAATGGTTGTATCTTTTAAAAAATATCAATGAAATTTTTGAGACCTTGTATGGTTGCTTGTGATGTCAAACTGTCAAAGGTGTGTTTGGTTTCTTGGATAAAAGCAGTATGTCAAAGTGTTAAAATCCAGAAATGATGTGTTAATGTTGCTAGTTATAAATAGTATTGCTAAGTGTAATTGATGATGTGATTATTGTGATTCGGGTAATGAGTTAGGTTTTGTGTTTTTGGGACTAATATTTTGCAGAATAAGCTGAGAAAAGTGCTGGAGTCCAGAAAAATAAGCCGTTTCGAGTGGAAACTGACTTAGTGTTGCTAGGCATATTTTAGTGCTGCTAAGCCTAACTTAGTCCGGCTAAGGGTTGTTCTGCTATTTTTGAGAGTGCAGGGCACTGTTTTAGAAATATGAACGGTTAAGGGTTTGTACACTTCAATCATTCACAGTTTCACACAAATGTTTTTATCCGATCAAAACTCTATCAAACATAAAACCACTGTTTGATTTTATCAATTAATTGCAATTCCCAGCAAAACCCTACACAAATTTTCAAATTTCACAATGTCGACTCTGTCTTTTTCCAACGAGCATAACATGATTGCATTCTTGCAAAAGCCCACCAAGGAGAATGAAGAGTTCACTGAAGTTGTTGATTTTCTCAATGATACTCATATTAGGTATGCATTAACAGTTAAACCTACTGTATATGTTTCCAACATCAAACAGTTTTGGGCTACTGCAAAGGTCAAAACTATTGATGAGGAAGTATAAATTCATGCCCGTGTGGATGGGCAGAAGAATATGGTTACAGAGGCATCTGTAAGAGAAGTTCTTCATCTAGGAGATATTAATGGAATTGAGAATCTTCCAGACTCCACAATTTTTGAAAACCTTCAAGAGATGGGGTATGTAAGAAAAAATGATTCTTTGAAATTTAATAAAGGTGGCTTTCCCCCACAGTGGAAATTCTTAATTCACACTTTGTTACAGTGTCTTAGCCCAAAGACTACTGGTTGGAATGAGTTTAGTAGTAACATGGCTTCTGCCCTTATATGTTTGGCAAAAAATAAAGAAAAATTCAATTTTTCAAAATTAATTTTTGATCATGTGGTTAAAGCCTTGGATAATTCTTCAAACCAACATTACTTATATTCAAGATTTTTGTAACTTCTTATGGACAAACAGTTTACAAATAAGAAAGTTCACGACAAGGTTTATCCTGTTCACTCTCATATTAAAAAGGTCTTTTCTAACATGAAGAGAAAGGGTAAGGACTTTCCTGTCATAGGTAAATCATTGTTTCAAGTAATGTTGGAACTAGGTCAACATAAGAAGGGTGAAGGTTCAAGAACTTATAATGAATCAAGTTCCAATGGAACTGATTCAGGTGAAGGAAACCGCAGGTGCCAAGAAACCAAGGGGGACAATGCAAGTCATGAGGATAAAAGTGGTGAGGAAGAGATGGATCTTGTTAAAGAATTGATGGTTAAATATACCAAACTTAAAGAAGAGGTTCTTGGCCTACAACAAATCACAGATAGTCAGGGGGATGTAATTACAGGTTTGAAGCTGAGGGTTAAGCAATTCGGAGGTCAGAAGGGGTCAAGAACCAGGTCATTCGAAAGACTGAAAAAAGTGGGCACAAGACAAAGGATTAGTTCATCTGAAAGCATAAGTTTGGGGGAGGATGATCCCAAACAGAGGAGGAATGAAACCAAGGACTCAGGGGAAGCTACGGAAAATTTTGATAGTGCTGCTGCTGGTGATGACATTGGTGTGGATATGGATGTGGATTCTGGTGAGAATGATGATGAGTATATGGTTGCTGATAATCAAGGTAATGAGGTTGTTATGGAAGAAGCAATCAAAGGCATGGGAGATTCTACTGCTGGTGCAAGTGCAGAAATGGCCAAGGAGGATACTACTGCTGAGGAAAATGTTCCTATTGCTAGTGATGATGATGAAACTTTGGCTGAAGCAATGATTCTATTGAAGACACGATTTAAACAAGCAGTGCCGCAATTACCACTACCAATAGAACAATCACAACCACCACCACAACAACCAAGAGTACCTGTCAAAGGTGTGGTGATTAGAGAACCAACTCAACAAATCAAGAAGAGTGTACAAGAGCCAAGTTATAAGGGCAAAGGCAAAGGTATTATGGTTGAAGAGCCTAAGCATGATCCTTTAAAGGATATTCCTTTTGTGTACTGGCCCAAACACAAGCAACTTGAAGTAGATGGAGCTGCTGCAAGAAAATTGGCTGCTTTGTTTGCAGAGGAGAATCAAATGGTACTTGAACAAAGAAGGAAACATGCTGAAGCTGAGGCCAAAACAAAATCACTCTTTGATTCTTGGGATGAAGAAAGGATTAAAGGTGATGCTGATATTGCACTGATGAAACAAATAAAAGAAGAAATGCAAGAGTACACTCAAGAACAAAAAGATGAATGGAAGAGGAATTATGAAGCTGAGAGGAAGAAATTTTATCTCAATCAAAGAAAGAAGAGAAAAGTGCTCAGTCGTCCAACAGTTAAGCAAAAGAGGAAGTACTATGAGTACTATCTAAACAATATGAAGGGTTGGAAGCTTGTTCAATTAAAGCGATACTCAGATGATGAGATCTTCAAAATGTATGAAAGAGCCAAAAACTCAATGTAACTAATATATATCAATGTTAATGATAACTGACTTCACATTTTGCTATAAATAATAGTCACATGAATATTTCATAATGTGACTATTTTGAATGTATTGGTCACATATAATACCCTTATAATGTGGCCGTCAACATCATTTAGATACACATTTCTGATATGGTGTGACTATTGTAAAGCCTATAGTTACAATGTGACTATTTATTTATTTATTTTTATGTTTTTTTTGTAAAGCCTATAGTCACATGATCGTGCTTCAATTAAGTGTGACTATACACATTAGGATTTGGCAAGCAAACACACACTAAAATTTAGACACACATATCATGTTTCTATGGTTTAGTGTGACCATATGTATCGAATTTTCGTTACACTTAATCATGTTTCTATGGTTTAGTGTGACCATATATGACATTTGGTCACACTCGTCAAGTGTGTGACATATATTTGTCACTATTAAATGCATATCGTGACTAACGCTTCAAACTTACTTTTCCGTTGTCACACATTTCAAACGCTATGTGGCTAAATATTCAACAAAGAATAGCAGTCACGTTTAAATAATGTGTGACAAACTTGACTATATAATTTAGCCACATATACAATTACCTCATGTGACCATATATCTATTTTGGTCACACTTTTAAATTGTGTGACATATATTTGTCACATATGTATATCTATAGCGTGACAAATTTTCGAGCTCATTTGTATCTGTCACACGTCTCGAATTAAAAGTGACTAAATAATCCAAAATATTTTTTCCAGTTACCTCTAGTCACATAAATATTCAAATGTGTGACAATAGAATTCTGAAATGGTCACACAAGTCGGATCAAGTGTGGCTGTGCATTTTATTCTGGTACATTTAGTCACGTATAAATGTTACAGTGCGACATTTCAAAATCGACCATGCGTGACCAATAGAACTTTTTGTACTAGTGAAACTGCTATTCAAGTTATAGTGTACCTAAATTATTTGAACATAATAACCAAAACAACCTTTGAAAATTATACTCAATCAACTCGAAAATGTTGGTGGTAGTTTGGCTGATGCAATATACACATGCCATGTGGAGCTTAAGAAATAGCAGGTTTGACCTATTACTCCTTAAAAAAAGTTTAGAAAGAAAGAGGATCTCAAAACGTCATCCTCAAAACGTCCCTGCATGAACATGTTTGCTCAAAGCAAGGCAACATTGTTTTCTCATTTAAAACTCATTGAACATGTTTTCTCAAAGCCATCAAAATTGTTTTCTCATTAGCGCGTTTAATCTAACAGTTAATTTACTCTAAAAATACATTGGCATCAATCATTATCGGACAAAATGTCAGAAACCATGGTAACCCAAAAAAATGCATGAAAAGTAATTATTATAACCATTTTTCAGTTATGTCTCTACTTGTATTTCAACCAAACTACCAATGTTAAAAATAATTCAATAATGAAGCTAGTATTTATCAATAAAAAAATGGTGTAGCATATAACGAAAAAGATATGAAATAAGAACGGGTTAAGTTTGACCATTCACCTGTTTCTCACATCGCACACTCTTGAAAAACAGGTCCCCACCAGTGAATTGCTTGCACAAGCATACATTTAAGGTTACTTGTGAGTCATCCACATGGAAACCTAGATATAAGATACATACATGTTATAAATACGGAAAAATGTTCATATTTTACCATGAAGAAACATGAAAATTTAACTTATTACATACCCAATTATTATCCAGAACTTGCAATATAATCCATCTTGTGGCTCCTTAGGTCTAGCCATTTTTAAAATAACATAAAGGCTTTATACTCTACTCTATCATAAGCAATTATATACCATTATAATACCTATGGATGTTACTTCATAGTCACGCTAAACTGGTCCATCAAATATTGTAGCTAAAATTCCAGAATAACTATAATTCCGTAGATTACAAAGTAAAGGATTTTTGTTTAATATAAATGAGTACTTTGCAATATTCACCGCGACAGGAAGCCATCAAGGTTTTTTGGGGCACTAGTAAAGTACGCAAATATCCATCTTTGCTTAAAAGTAAGATAGCTTGTGAATCAAATAAATCTTTTGAGAGTTCGTAGTGATTTTAGATGGGTAACCTCCTTAGACTGGAATTTGTTTAAATAAGCTCTGTTTCAGCTATTTAAACCGGGTGCCAAGATGAGCGCAAGTGCTCAGGTGAAACATGTCACTTTTAAGCATGGTTTAAATGGGACAGGTTCGGGAACGTTTTTTTTTTCTTTTTTTTTTTCTATAAATAGTCAACGTGTTTGTTACGACGACAAAAACAATACTATTATACTTACAATCTGAATTCCAAAATATGACGTTTAAGGAGGTTCTTTGCTTAAAAAAGGATTAAGGTGACCTTCAATAGGTTTAAGCCATTTACCTATTAGCTTTATTTGACCCATTTGATAAAACAAAACCTCTACTCATTTCATAGTTATTTCATAGTTTTATGTGAAACTGCTAACTGATGCATGCTATTCTTATGAAACAGGTGGTTCATGTTACATGAACTCAGAGCTGTCAATGCTTCTTTTAATGCTCATAAAGATTGTGTTGATGCTATGAAAAAAAGCTCATGTAAAAATTCATTTGCAGTCACCACTAGTATTGCAGTAAAGGCTAGAGTGAATGCACGCAATTGGTCAGATAAAATTATGCTTTACACTTTTGCTTAACCATTAAAAAATGTCAAAAGGTATTTCCTAATAGTCCCTAGTCATTTTTCTCATCTTTCGACTCACACGAGACAACATATAGAAATTATTGCAAACCAATTTATAGTAGAATAACACAAACTACCATTTCAAACAACGACATTATTCAAATGTATCAATCTTTTTAAATATATTTAAAATTTTTAACATGTATACAACAAATCGTAACCAACGTCATTCATCCAATTACTTTAAAGCTGCATACATACCTTAGCGTCAAGGACTATTGAGTCCAGCCAAATACATACTTGAACCAACCAGGTTCAATAAGTGAACTCGACACCCTAAAACAATTACAAAAACTTGATTAATAACAAATTTAGATTCACACACTTTTCATCAAACATGTGGTGTGCATAGAGTACCTTCATAAATTAGTTCCAAATCCAACTCAAAACTTCATCCCAAATTAAACATATAAGCAGTCCACTATTTAATCAAATTGAATATTACACAAGTCAAAGGACATACCTTCCATGAATCCAAGCTCCTCAGCTTCTTCGAGTAATTTTTGCCTTTGTACTTGGCAGAAAGGAAATAACTTTGTTCAACCTGCAAAATCAAACACTATAATTTTAGGAATTCCCCAATTGTTTTTTGGGTTTTGCTACAACACAACCAATTAAACAGTTTTGATTCAAAACAGTTTTGACTGAAAGTGTTTGAATCGATGTTTTGATAATGGTGTTTTTTTAATCGAAAATATGGTATAGATCAAACGTGATTTGAATCGTGAGATTTTAATTTGCAATTATGGTTTGGTATAGAGATGGAAAGGATTGGAGAAGATTGGCGTATTGAAGAAGATTGAAGAAGAAGATTAATTGTGTAATTGAAACTGAATTGAAACTTATATTGAAGCATTAAGTAGTTACCAAACAAAGTGAGTGATAATATGTAAAAAACCAATCGCATCCGCTACTTGTACGCATTAAACACTTAGCCAATGAGAGAGCAGACACATCAGCAAATTAGTTGCATCGCATGCTTTAGAGGGCTTGTAAATTATTCTGATTTATTAGAATGTATATATATAAAGTGGGTGATTGAGTGTAGTGGTAGAGGGAAATTTTCAACAAAAAAATTTATAAGTTCAAATCAAATTTAAAGATAATAATAGTAATAATGAGGAGAGTTATATTAAATACCAAACTTTTCTTATATACCAAAGGACTCATCCCCACCATTCATCTAAAAAAAATCAATGGTTGAGATTAAAAACATTTAAATATTTCAACCATTTTTTATAATTTAAATATCTCTTAAACCGTTAATCGTTAAGCGAAAATAATTACACCATCGCGACGAACATTTAATTATCTTTCTATAGACGGGCACTTTGATATACTTTCGACAAAAAAAAAAAAAGTTTTTTCACGTTTTTTTTCGTGGCCGAAAAAATCATATATGATATGATATCTAATATCATATATGATTTTTTCGGCCACGAAAAAAAACGTGAAAAAAACGAAAAAAAATTTGTCGAAAATATATCAAATTGCCTATCTATAGAAAGATAATTAAATGTTTGTCGTAATGATATATTTTTTTTCGCTTAACGATTAACGGTTTGAAAGATATTAATATTTAAAAAAAATGATAAAAGTGAGTTTTTTAATTTGTTATGATTAATCTCATCCATTAGATCAAATAAAGATGCTGGGTGAAAATTAGTCACTTAGTATGTAAAAAATATTTATTCCTCAAATGATCTTATATATCTAGTAATAATAATAATAATAATAATAATAATAATAATAATACAATCACGTTAAACTTAGTAAAGTTTTATATTCCCCGATGATCGAAAAAAGAGTATTACTACCTCCGTCCCAATTTATTTGTCCACTTTTAATTTTCAAAGTCTTTCTATGTCAACTTTGACCATAAATATGTTTGTTTGTGTTATTTAATATTTAATGCAAAATATATGAATAGATTGAGTTTTAAGTGTATTTTTAATTTTTATAATTTTCATCAAATATTATATAACACAAATAAGAATATTTAAGGTCAAAGTTGACAAAAAAAGACTCAAAATGTCAAAACTGGACAAAAAAATTAGGACGGAGGGAGTATATTCCTTCAAATAATTGCCTTGTTTTTTTCTTTTTTTCTTTTTGTACTATGTATGACCACCTAACGTTCAATCAATCTGGGACACGTGGGTGGGTCCATGGTATCAATGAGTGGATCACCTCACATGAGATTCATGCTAAGGGCCTGCGGGTATGTTTGGAGAAATAGGCTCGGGCTGGGGTTATGACTGGGTTTGGGGCTGTGACTTATATTATAAGGCGAAATTAAAATTTGTCTTTTATAAATTTGTTTAGCAAATGGGCTGGAGCTGGGGCTTATTATTGCAAAATTACTAGAAAGAACATAATTAAATGAGTTTTTGTATATGTTAGATATTTTATGGATAAATAAGTAATTTATTCTTCAAAAGTCTCAGGCTAAAATTTTTAGCCGACTTATTTTATAAGCCCTTCAATAAGCCGCATGACAAATGAGTCTTATTTTATTACCCTACTTATTTTAAAAGCCAAATCCCCTATAAGCCCTTGCCAAACATGATCATATGTACTTTTAAACTAAGATCGCCGGCTCCATTTTTGGGGGATTTTATAAGGACCCCCTATAGGGAGGGTTTCTAGTGATTGCAAGCTCCAGGTGGTTTTACCATATGCTTTGCGGTTTGGACAAATAGCCCATAGGGAAGGTATGTATAACATGACCCCCGTTTTTTTTTTTTTTTTTTTTTCTTCTCTTCTCTTCTTCTTCTTCTTCTAATCATAACCCTCCTTTTCTATCTCTCTCCTACTTTTTATTTAAAAAAAGTAAAAAAGTATAAAAAATAAAAATAAATACTAGAATACTATATAATGGGCCAAGTTATTTGGACCCTCCATAGGAAGGGTTTCCAATCATTGCACGCATCGCCGGTTTGTATGGTGTGCATCGCGGGTTGTACGATTTGACCAAACCCCCTGATGTGAAAATATAGGGAAGGTTAGTATAAGAAAACACATATATAATACACAACACCACATTTGAAACTTTAACACTACACAAGATCTAGACACCTTTGTTTGGAGTCTTTTGTTTAACCATATCACTATTAAAATTTATTAATAAAACATAGAACTTTCAAATTTGTTTAACAAAACATAATACTTTTACATAAACTTGTATTATACAAAAACAAACAGACAAACTACAAGAAGAACAAATTCATATGATATAAAGGAATGCAGAATGTAATATCTTACTAATATAGGAAATCTTATAGAAGCGAACATCACCAAAAATGGTCAATGTATGTTATGAAAGAAGAACAAAGTCTTCACCTTGTAAGATGAATCTCCATGTTATAGTAAAAAATGATGAAGTTACACTATAGAAACCAAGGCCTTATAAATGGTTCATAAGCATGTGTCTGTTGATGTGTTACCTAAAATCTCACAAATGAATCATGATAAGGATTTATTTGATACTTTTTTAGGAGGTCGTGTTTTTATGGTCAAATATTACCTCAAGTCGTTTCTTTTGTCATTTTAGTTACTTGGGACATCAATTCTGGAAAATGGAGCATTTTAGAGCTTTTCGGGCGTTTTTATGCTCAAGAATGAAGAAAACAAGAAAAGTCAAGAAAGTCAGGTTTTTACACCTGACGGCGTCACGCTTTGGAGCTGACGCCATCACCTTTTGACGAGAAGCCATGAATTTTTACACTAGGTGCCATAGAAGAATTTGTCAAGATAGCACCTGACGGCGTCAGGTGCATTTGGAGCAAGGCCATCTCGTGTTAAGCTAAAGAGAGATGGCCTAAAACATTTATAACGGGACGGCATCATATATCTTTTGGGCGATACGAAACCCTAAGACATGGTGACCTGAAGGCGTCAGAGGCTAAAACCTGACGCCTTCAGACTTATATATATATATATATATATATATATATATATATATATATATATATATATATATATATATATATATATATATATATATATATATATATATATATATATATATATATATATTATTTTCATTCATTAAAAGTGTGTGGAACTTTTTAGCAACAAACCCTAGACGAATTTCACAGCAACTTTATGGTTTTCAAACCCTCTTTTCTTTCATGTTTAATTAAAGACAAGTCTTCCTTTTAATCATTCAATATGTTTATGTGTTGTTTGATTGATTGTTATTCTTTATTTTCTTTAACATGCTAGCTTAGATTCATTAGTGTTTGCTTAGATCTAATGAAACCTAGTTGTTGAATATTGATTATTGAGTTGTTATTAATTGTTTGGTTGATTGATTAGCGTTAGGCTTAAGAAAACTGGCTAAATCTCCTATACGGTAACTGGCTTGGACATCTTAAGAAACATAATCGGATGTGTACTACGGTTTTATTGGTTGTATTTAATGCATGAGTGACTATTAATGAGGCTATGTTAAGATACTAAACTTGTCGACATAAGAAGAGATAGAACTCATAGGGTTAGGGAAGGCTGTACACACCCCCACAAATGGTATTAAGGAATACAATCCTTTCATCGAAACAATCGTAACAATTCAATAATTCAATAGGAGATAACTAGGGAGTAGTGAAATATAAGTAAACACATTTTCCTCACCATAAGAAGTTCACCACATTTACTTTTCTGTTATTTTATTTTATTTTGTTAATTATTAGCTTTTGGGTTAGTTGACTAGCAACTAATTCCGCCCACTCTTGCAATACCTGATATTTTATCAACTTTCAAAAAATTATAAAAATACAAAAATAATCATCCCTCACCTCTAGACCTAATTAGCGTAGCTTTCAATCATAACGAATACTATTCCCCTAGAGAACGATCAATCCCCCGGTATGTAACAACCCACAAAATCTCATCACTATCATTCCCATTACAAATACCTATAGTAGGTATTTCACAGGTAAATTTTTGGTTTTTATGTGCATTCATTACTTGCATGACTCTCTATACCTGCTCACGTACCCACACAAGCCAAATAACTCAACACTCACTTCCTATAAACCCCTGGTATGTCAAGCATAAGATCACAACAACACCATAATAGGTAATCTACCAATCTAACACACTAAACATATCACAAAACCCAAATGAACCCTAATTAAGCCTTAATTAGGACTATGTGCTTACTAAACCCTATATGCTTAACTAAACTAGTTTGAAAGTGTCCAAGGCTTAAGTATGAGTTCCCTTAGGATCAATAGGATATATTAGCAACCTTAGACTATAGTACAACCCCTTAGAACTTAGGTACAAGTCCCTTAAGCACAAAACCATAACTAGGTCCTATAAGCCATAAAACTAGGTCAAACCTTCCCAAAACTTCATCATAAGTCACCATCACTTAGTATAAGCCTCTTAGGACCTAGGATTAGTCATTAGGCACACATAGGACCCTAACCTAGGCACCAAACCTTAGGCAAAACCCTGATCTCCTGGTAAACCAAATTAGATCTAAACTAAACCTAAACTAATCCAAAACCTCACTAAAACCTACCCTAAGCAAGCAAGCACCCTAAAACCACTCCCTAGCAGCTTACACACCACCTTGTCACTACCAAGCACCCTACCACACACCTCCATCACCTACTTGTCACCACCTTTGACCAAAACCACCACACGTCACCCTTTACCACCACAAACCACCTTAAACCGCCTCATCAACTCCCTAGACTCCCTAAGAAGCTTACAAACACCTCCCTACCACCTTTTAGCCACCAAACCGCCACCAAGGAGGCTCGTCACCTCCTTGTCACCCCAAAACCAACCCGCGGCCAAAAAACCTCTACACCACCCATAGTCACCCCATAGCCTCACCACTTCACCACCCTTAGTCACCCCATAGCCTCACCACTTCACCTCCTAGCTTGTCTTAGTCATTCCCCCCTCTCGACACCTCCTCCTCTCCTTCCTTGGTTGCTAATCCAAACGACCCTATAAAAGGGCTCGTTACCCTTTCATTTTAACTCACCCCTCTCCTCACTTCTTCACCTCAATATCTCTGGTCTTGGTAGTAATACAAGAGCTCTAGGAAAGTTAGAAGTCTAGTGGTATAGGTCTTGCATGCTTGTCAAAGTAGTTTTGCCCTAGAAAACCCTAGAAACCTAGTAAGACCCTCGTTAAACCTAACCCTAGCCAAGTAAGCTTTATTTTTGTTTCTATTAGCTTTCTTACTATATTAGGATAGTTATAGGATGCCTTAGATCATATTAGAAGCCTTGCCTAAGCCTTGATCACTAAAAACTAGCACTTTACATTTTGAAACCCTAATTTTAGACTAATTATAAATTATATGCTATAATACCCTACCATAAGCTATAAACTAGTCTAGGTAACATAGATAAGCTAATATTAGTTAAACATAAGCTAGGAAAACTTTTTGTTTTATAAAAATATAGTTTGCATGGAATTAGGATTAGTTTTGCAAAGTTTTCCATGCATGGGGGTATATATGGTAACTTTCTGAAAATATTAAGTCTAGGGACTATTTGTGTCAAGTATAAATAATATAAGTATTATAATTGTAGGGTAGATCTTGTAAATATAGAAACTATAAGGGTATAAAGTGAAAATATTAAAGTTAGAAGCATAACACAATAGTAGTGAGCTTCATGTGAGGATTACCATGTGGATATTTCGTTTTGACGAGTTTGCTGGGTTTACGAATTTAAGTGCCCTGGATCCTCAAACGAGTACTACATGTACTTCTGGATTATGATGGTCTGAACGGTGTTATATTATAACTAAACTTAATTACAACATAGCTCAATAGTATTATGTTGATAACTGATGTGTTTCGAAAAGCTTTAAACTTATAAGACTAATTTTACCGATTCCTTATTACTCAAAACACACGGGTAAAAGTATAACCCTCGTTTATTGTAAAAGAGTTTTGGTAAGACCAGGTCGTTCCACAGGGACTATGGTATGTACTTATATCAATTAGTTTAATCGAGATGATTTAGAAAACTTATGCAAATGATTCGAAATTCAGATATGGGACAAATATGATTACTTGGATAGTTCGTATAACTCAATGATGGTATATGATAGTGATCTCAGTAGGTTCAACAAACGAGTAGTTGTTTTTGCCAAAATAACGTCTCATTAGTTAATGGAAATGATTCAAGACTTATGCCTACTAGTCCTCACATGAGTGGTTGACAAGTATAAGTGCTAGTTGCAATGTTTCAAACTTGATTGTTTATTTCAATATAAAAGCGATCTCTCCTTCAATTGGTCAACATGCATAGACATATGTTAAAAACCATAAAATACTAGTTGAATCTTTCGACCCATTTCAATTAGTAATTATAATTAAAGAGATAAACAATGGTTGATAGTTTAGAACACAGCAAGATCATGACATAAACAGGAAATCAACAAGAGATCATAATCATAACCAAACACTTTATTATATTAACATATCTAAGCAACCATAAGGAGTTTAGCCTAACATGGCTTTAATAATCATGCTTACAGTGGTAATATCGTATGAAATGATCGACATACTTTCTGAATTAATGTAATGAAGAAGCTACCATCACTAGCGATCACCAAAATTAATATCAAGAGAGTATTACAACGCTTTTAGAACTTTGACTTTATTTCTATCACCCCAATGATTGGAATGAGGGATGGATTATTATCAGAGTTGTGTTGGTTGTTGGGAGGAGTGTTGGTGTATTGGTGTTGTGAAAATGAGGCGAAATGAGGCTCTATTTATAGGTGAAGGGTGACTAGCCAGGCACCGGAATACGCCGCTCTTAAGGAAAAGGACGGCGGGCTTTGCACTGAATACCGGCGATCATGATGATAAACTACAGAGACCTTCAGATAATTTCTTAGGGCCAAAGGGTCATTAATAGAACTTGAAGGTCGGTGAGCTTCAGATATAAGATTGCCGCTCTTTACTTGATTCAACTTAAATTGTGTATGAATAGATTCGTCCCCGTAACCTGCACTTTTTCACTAGGAACTCGGCGCTCTTTACTTGAAATAGGCATTATCATAAGATTCAGCTTGAATTTGCATATTTTTCCATGTTTATTGAAGATCTTTGCCAAGAGGACCTGAAATGTATTTTCATGCAATTAAGTATCGAAAGTCCTTATAAATCTTATAGAAACTAACAAATAACGCTATATAAAATATGAATAATTCGAGCATCATCAAATACCTCCACACTTAGCTATTTCTTGCCCTCAAGCAATGTAAGCGACAAAGTAGAATAGAGTTTTTTTTTTCTAAAGATAGATTTTTGAAGGAATTTATGTGATAGAGACAAAGATATTTCATAAATGGCATCAATACATACTAGATCACCTCACATAGGATTTATTTAAATTCACTCAATTTCGCTCAATAGGGTGATTATGTGGAACACTCAATTTGCACAGACATAAATAAAAAAAACTACCATAGGCTTGTACAAGATACGTAAACATAATCGTTGCGGCGTGAGCACTAGACAAATATATCCAAAGAAGGCAAAATAAGGCATATTTCGTTTCAGAAGTAGGGAATAACTTGGGTGTGTTGATTTTTGAGAGATATAACAACCATACATTAAATCATACTATTGCTAGCCAACGTCATATTTTTCACTTTACTAGGCATATATATATATATATATATATATATATATATATATATATATATATATATATATATATATATATATATATATATATATATATATATATATATATATATATATATGTGTGTGTGTGTGTGTGTGTGTGTGTGTGCCTTTATCCGTCATTTTTTCTTTTCTATTTTTTTCTTACCATAATTGGCATAGCAAATAGAAGGATTATAGCCAAATGCCTTGATAATTTTTACTTTCGGCTGAATTCTTGTGTATAGGGATAATTTTGAGACATGGATTGATTTGGATGGATATTTTGCCTTTTTGTCATCTATATTCATCTATAAATTAACCTCACTGCGATTTAGTAAACGATATACATGCACAAGTTCTGAAGTTAAAACGAATTACCGGCACACTCAATATCATGAAATAGGAAGTGCAAAAATGCTTAAACACTTCATATAAAGGCTAAGAATATTCTCACAATTTAGTGGGGAATTAACGTGTGCTAGATATGTATTGACATGCCTTGCATCTTTATCAACTTTCTAATATATAACCTTAAATTTTGAAAATTATAAAGCAAGCAATAATGTGGAATACGCTCGAATTATCCTATTTGACCTTCCTCCACACTTAAATTAAACATTGCCCTCAATGTGAAAGACTGAAAAAATAAAAATAGGATAATCGAGAAAAAAGAACGAAACTTCTCGGGGCTATAGAAGTTGATAAGAGATATGTCAGCAAGCATCCACATAGCTTATACAACCTGCAAAAATAAACAAACAAAAACACACAAAAATATTTTTGGATATTTATTTATTTATTTATTTTTAATCATAACCAAGGCAAAAACGCCTCCACACTTAAATTATAAAAAAAATATGTTTTAAAATCACGGGTTGCCTCCCGAGAAGCGTTGGTTTTTGAAAGAGGAGTCTTAAGCTAGACTAGCAAGAATGTTTTTTTTATTTATTTTTTATTTTTTATTATTATTTTTTTTAATTTTTTGGAAAGAAAGGAGTCGATTTCTCCCTTCTATCATTGAAACTTTCTTCTTCGTGATATAATTTGAGTCTGTATCCATTTACTATTAAAGTGTTTTCATTTTTTCCATATAATTCCACATATCCGGAAGGATATTGGTGTTTAACTACATATGGCTTAAGCCAACGGGATTTCAATTTCGGTTGTTTAAATTTATATTTAGAATGAAATAGGAGTACTTTTTCTCCTTTGATGAATTCTTTTCTTATTTTTAACTTTCGATCATGCCAAATTTTAGTTCTTTATTTATATAGTGTAGAATTTTCATAAGCATGTAAACGGAATTTGTCTAACTCATGTAATTGGAACATTCGTTTTTCTCCGGCTGCTATCAAGTCGGTGTTACAGTTTTTAGGGGCCCAATATGCACGATGTTCAAGTTCGTTGGCAAATGACAAGCTTTTCCATATATTAATTTATAAGGTGTTGTTCCAGTTGGTGTTTTGTATGGTGTGCGGAAAACCCACAGAGCGTCATCCAATTTTTTAGACCATATAGGAGGGTTGTCTTTTACAGATTTTTCAAGGATTCTTTTTATAGCTCTGTTTGTGTTTTCTACTTGACCACTAGTTTGACGATGATACGAAGTAGAAAAACGATGGTTTACACCATACTTTTTCATTGCTTTTTCCATCATATGATTGCAAAAGTGTGTTCCTCTGTCACTAATTAAAGCTTTTGGGACTCCAAAACGACAAAAGAGATTTTTAAGGAATGTTATTACGACTCTAGCATCATTAGTTTGAAGAGCTTGGACCTCCGCCCATTTTGAAACATAATCAATTGCAACCAATATGTATTCGAATTTATTAGATTTTGGGAAAGGACCCATAAAAATTATTCCCCATATATCCAATATTTCACACACTTGGATGTAATTTAAAGGCATCTCATCTTGTTTCGATATATTTCTGATTTTTTGACATGGTTCGCAAAGGCGAACTAAGGCTTGAGCCTCTTTCAATATTGTTGGCCAATAAAAACCAGATTCTAGGACTTTTCTGGCAGTGATGGACGGTCCATAATGTCCTCCAGTTGCTCCATGATGACATGCATCTAGAATGGATCTAGTTTCAGGTCCATCAAACATCTTATAATCCCATCGGGACATATCTTAAAAAGATGAGGCTCTTCCCAAAAGAAGTTTTTTAGATCGGAAAAGAATTTCCTTTTTTGTTGATATGTCATATTCTTAGGTATTATTTTTTCAACCAAATAATTTGCAAAATCAGCAAACCAAGGTTCTTTATTAGAATATATTTTTATCAGAATTTCCTCTGGGAAGTAATCATTAATTTCGGCTTATTCATCATTACTATCTTGTTTTTCAATTCTAGATAGGTGATCTGCCGCAACATTATCAACACCTTTTTTATCTTTTATTTCAATATCAAATTCTTGTAAGAGCAAAAGCCATCGTATGAGAAGAGGTTTGGAATCTAACTTTTTAAATAAATATTTTAAGGCTGAGTTTTGGACAACACAAGATATGATCAAAATTTATCGAATGCAAATACTACAGCCATCAATTCTTTTTTTATTATTGTATAATTTTGTTGTGCTGCGTGTGGAAAACTAGAAGGGGGGTTGAATAGTTTACCATTTAAAATCTTTTTAACTTGTTAAGTTAGCTTTGAAACTTTTCGTTTGATCAAAGATATATGCACAAACACAATATATAACATGCAAGTAAATGAAAGAAACGATCAAACCACAACACGAGTATTTATCGTGGTTCGGCTACAAGGACTCTTTTTCCTTGCCCTACGTCCACGCCCCGAGTATCCAACTCGAGAGTTTCTTTCACTAGTCAACAAGCTCCTTTCACCGACAGAGAAAACCTTACACGTCGCTTATACTTTTACCGACACTAAGCTAGATGTCGACTTCTTTACCAAGGGTACAACCACTCCCGTTAGTTCTTTTACAAGGGTACAACTACTCCCGATACACTTTGTATTTTGAGGACTAAAATACTAACCGATCACTACTGAAAATACACAATCAAATGAAGTGTAAACTACACAAGTCTAAACAATGCTAAGCTAAAAATTCTTGCAACATTGTGTTGAATACTTGTTACTTTTAATGAGCTCGTGAATCTCTTTGCTACAAAAAGAAACTTCACATATGAAATGTTAAAGGGTTAGATGAAAGAATGAATGTGTGTGTGTAAAATATGATGTAGAGTGATAAGCCAAAATTCAACTTGTGGCTTGGTATTTATAGCAAAATCTTCTGCAGGTCTGGCGGATCAGGCGGACCCCTCAGAAGGGTTCCGCCCGTGTATCCCCAGGGTACCGCCAGGCTTGCAGTTGGTTTTGCAATAAATCTTGCAAACCAAACAAAGTCATGTCTCATTACTCCTTGCAAACCAAACAATGTCACATCTCATAATATCAAGTCAAACACTAAACTTGCAAGCAACCACTTAGTAAGACAAACACATTTCTTTCCATAAATGTATAATGACAAAACTTGCCATAATTGTGATTTGACAATTCTATTTTAAGAAATAAAAAGTGATGTGTTTTATGAAATGTAAAATGTAGAAAAAGTCTAGTTTATGCAAGTCTTTAAAACTAAGATTATGTTACTTAGAAACTAAAGTTTACATTTGTCATTAACAAAACTTAGCGAAGATCGTAAAATATAAATAACGTTTTTAGGCGATATTTGTATTAACAATTTCCCCCTTTTTGTTGATGACAAAACATAAACTTTGTTTTTAAGTAACTCACAAAATCTTGGTTTTTAAGACTTAAAAAAAATTAATATTAAACTTGTTGTACTTAAGTTATGAAAATCATATTAAGTTTTGAAAGTTTAATATATTTCTCCCCCATTTTGTCGAAACTAAAAGTAGAGTAGCGAAGCGGAAAAATGTACTTGCTCCCCCTTGCTTGTTACTCCCCCTAAAAGGAGTGCCAAGATGGGAAACATGGATTTTGATCCAACAAAAAATATGGTTAGTTGGTGATATATATAGCCAAGCTTGTAGTTACCACACACATTGCAACCACAATGACAACACAAAAATGATCAACCAACAATGCATGAAAGTAAGTAGAAAGAAATAGCATTCCAAGTAAAATTTGACTTTTAAAAGTCAAAGGACAAGAAATGAGAAATATTCTTCTACTTCTAAAAACTTAAAAAATAACCAAGAAATAAAAATAAAAGCCTAGTTTCCTAAATTGGGGCAAATGGCCACCAAAGGTTGTCTAGGATTTGTTTGGGTGGGAAAGAGCATCCAAACATTCTATGACGTGTTGGAATGCAAACCGGGTTTCATCTTGGAGTTGGTGAAGCAACGTTTTGATGCTTGCACCCATTTGCTCACAATTTGAGCAAACATGGGGATGAGTGGGTGGAAATGGGTTGGTTTTGGTTTCTTGGTTTGAGGGTTGGTTGGTTTGTGGTTCTTGGGTGGATGATGGGTTTGGTATTGAGTCAAGCAAGGTGGTTTGAAATTCCATTGCTTGATGGAGGTGGTTCTCAACCATGCTTTGTATATCCTCATATGAGGGAAAGAAAGATTCAAAGGTTTGGGCTTGAGAATGTGGTGGAGTTGGGTGATCATGGTTTTCAAAGTTTGGTTCTCTATAAAGAGGACCATGGATGTCATGGTAGATGGGGTGAAACAACAATGGTTTGGGTTGATGGTACACTTGTTGTGGTGGTTGAGTGTGGTTAAAAAGCTCATTTTGTTCAAGAATTGACCTTGGTGATTCATTTGAAAAAGGTGGTGGTTGTGTAGGTCTTGGTGGAAGATCATTTAGATCTTGGACAAAAGGGTGTGGTGATGTGGGAGGAGACCCAAATAACTCCATATGTTCAATTTTGGGTAATGGTGATGGTGATGAAGTTTTGGATGGTTGGGTTGGAGCACTTGGTGGAGTTGGGTCAATGGGTGATTTAGTAGGTGGTGGAGTGAGCTCATTGGGTTCATAGGGTGATGGTGATGGAGATGGAGATGCAAGGTTCAAAAAGTGTTCATTTTTGTTAGGTGAGGTGAATTCATCCGAAGATGAGGAGCTTAGGTTGATGGGTTGATTAGACCATAGTGGTTTAACACTTATCTGGGCGGTTTTTCGGATGGGTCGTGATGGTTGAAAGGTGATTGTTGACTTAGTCATGGTGAAAAATGGTTTAGAAGTTCAGAAATTGTGATGAAGAAGGTGTGATTTGATAGTGTTTAGGATGGCTTAATTTATAGTGTTGAAGGATTGTGGAAAGGAGTGTTTGGATTTGATGTTAGTCCATACAAAAATGGAGGTTCCTAATGATTTGAAAAACTAATTGTGGGTTGTCATATCGTGGAAGTCAATCCAATGAAAATGGTGAAGTGAGAAGACAAGTTTTGCACTAAATGCTTAGTGGTTTTGGTAGATTTGTTGGAGTATAAGTCTCAGGGTTTTCAAGGAACCTTTAAAAGGGTTCCTTCCTTTATGTATGAAGGGTCCTTGGGGTTGTTATGGCTATTTTTGAAATTTGGCGGGAAATGGTTTTGGTTAAGTTTATGGAAGGAGAAGTACCCTATTGTGCTAAACACATTGCAGGAAATGGGTCTCTATCTAAAAGGATTGGATTTTGGTGTTTGGATGTTGAAATGTGAAAACAAAAACAAAAATTCTGCATGATTCTGGCGGAACCCTCAGAATACACTGGCGGAACCCATTTGAGGGTACCGCCTGGTCCGTTGGGCCATTTATGGGATTCCCAGAAAATACACTGGCGGAACCCAATTTTGGGTACCGCCAGAGCTCAAAAATTAGGCAGTCTGCGTTTTTGACCGGCGAGACGATTTTCAAAATTTTCGAAAACTCCTAAAATAAAAAAGATAAGGTATTTCTGGTTAGGCAATGCAAAAATTAGACACGTAAACACAAATTTCATAGGACTTTGACCTTGAGGTCGAGAATTTCACTATACTTAGTGAAAATATCATAAACTTGAAAATTTGACAACTTGCCAAGAGTTGTTTACCTGCATCAAAGTTAGATACTACATGTTCTAAATTGTATCAAACATTGTACTAACACACAAATACATCACAAATATTGTTTAAACGACCAAATTTGTTCAAATATCACCTAATGCCAAACACTCCTACACACCCGCACTCATTGATGGTCAATCTTGTTCTTGAGCTTTCCAAGGAATCTTCCAAGATTCTTAAACATCCCCTTTGTTTGCTTGAACTCCTCCGACTCATTAGGAATATCCGGAAGTTGGGATAGGTATTCGAGAGGTGGGAGCCTAGAGTTTGGCAAATTGACATCTTCACTGATTGAGGAAGACGAAGATGAGGTAGGAGGATGTGGACGTTTTCCTTGGGCTTTGTACACTCTCTTATCACTTAGTGGGATAAAGGTGTGTGGAATGAGAGAGTAGTTAAGGCGAAGACCGTTTGGAGTTGGTGGAATGGGTGAGATGAACCTAAAGAGACGGGTCAAGAGCATTCCATACGGCATAGCCATTGTGCCATGCACGGGAATGTCGGCCATTCTCTTGGCCATGTAATAGGCAAGGTTGAAAGGTTGCCTAACGGACAAGGAGTAGAGCATGTAGCAAAGGCAAAGGTTGATATGATCTCGGTTTCCTATTGTGCTAATGACATTGGCTCTAAGGACTTCCTCCCATTTCTTGAATTGGGGCTTAAGTTCATTCATTTCCATTCCATATGGGTCCTTATCGACCTCATTTCCCGAACGGGTTCTCCTAGTGTTGGTGGTCCTAACAAAGAGGTGGTCACGAAGTACATCTTTTGAGACAAGGGGTGTGTCATAAGGATGGATACGGTCTTGGAGGTTGTCAAGAGTTGAGAGGGAGTGCAAGTCGGAATAGAGTCAAGTACCACGGTTTGGGACACCTAGGATTTGAGTAAACTCCTCAAGAGTGAAGGAGTATTGATGACCACCAACCCTAAAGTTGATAGACATTTGACCATAATCATCCGTGGAGAGGACGGAGGATGCATAGAACTCTAGAATGAATCTAGGACAAATAGGCTCGTCGATATTCAAAAGACACTCAAAGTTGATTGTGGCAAATTCGGCGTAAAGATTTGTGCCTTCTAGGAAAGACGGGTCAATGGTTCTACCCTCATGGACATAGTGTTTTTCTAAGGCTTTGAAAACGTTGACTTGGTTTAGGGTAAGGCCTTTGGTTTTGTGGTGTTTTGGTAGGTACTTAATGGTGTCCTTGTGGTCATAGTGGGTTAGAGGAGGCACAATGATTCCTAGAACAACAAAATTTCACATTTTAGTTTACGTAAACTACTATTATAATGTGGATGTTCTAGTGTGTGCCTATATGAAAACAATGTGGAAGTGCGGTTATCTTGACTCATTTTGATGCTTCAAAATCGTTTTATGCAAGTTTTGTTATAAAAGAAAAGATAACCCAAACGCTCCTAGTTCAATGTAGCATCGTTTGAATGTACCCGAAAATACATATTGGTTATGTATTCCCTTTAGCATTCAAGAGACATTATGCAAGTGAGGTTTTAAACATAACGTTTTGATTTTGTATTGTCAATGTGAGACGAAAAAATATTTGTCCTACTTGTGAGAAATTTTTGGAAGGATTTGACATGGGCTGTTTTAGCAAACATGTTTATACTAAGTAAGAATGCAATTCCTAACTATGGGAAACATGATTAGTTTTGTTAAACACCTAATCTTATGCATGAGTTTTTCAAGTTAATGCATAACCCCAAGTTTTTGTTTTTGTGCAAGAAATAGAATTCCTAGACTCAGATCAGGATTGTAATCTCGTTTAGAATACTTACAATGATGATTGATTTGCAACGTAAATGAATGGAAGACCAAGAATTCGTAGGTATGGATGGATGGTAAAGTGAATAGTAGCAGTTTGGAAGTGGTGGTATGAGATAATGGGTGTTTGGTTTAATATAAACAAAGATTTTGATTCTACAGGTCGGCGGATACGGCGGACCCCTGGAATAGGTTCCGTCCGTTATGTCTGAGTGTTCCGCCGACCCTGCTGAGAAAAATAGTTATGGATTTGTTTTGATTTTTGTGATTTTTGTCTAATGTCCAGAACTATAATGTAGGTTCCATGAGTCCTAAGCCTAGCCTAAGAAGGTTAAAAGGTTCACGTTTAAGGGGTTTTGTGAGAATGTCGGCTATGTTGTCTTCGGAAGAAACTTTCTCAATTGAGATATTTCCTTTTTGAACGTTGTCACGAAGGAAATGATGACGGATTTCAATATGTTTGGTACGAGCATGTTGAACCGGGTTTTTGCTAAGATCAATGGCACCTTTGTTGTCACAAAGAATTGTGATGTCATTGAGTTGAATTCCGTAGTCGACAAGAGCTTGCTTCATCCAAAGAGCTTGTTGACACGCCTTTCTGGCCGAAACGTACTCGGTTTCCGTTGTTGAGATAGCAAGAGCCATTTGCTTCTTAGAGAACCATGAGGTGAGACAATGTCCAACAAAAGTACAAATACCACTTGTACTTTTTCTATCAACATAGTCACCGGCATGATCCGAGTCGGCATACACTATGGTGTCTATTCCCGTTCCTTTGGGATACCATAAACCTAAATGTGTAGTGCCCTTAATATACCTAAAAATCCTTTTAACGGCTTCGAGATGGGTAGTTGATTCGCCTCAAACAGTCAACTAAGTTTACCAGGTGATGGTCAACCAAGTCAAACGTCTAAAACAAATGCTTCCGAGGAATACAGTGTTTTCCCGGGTCGTAAGTCCCAACGAGGTGTGCGATGTGATATTATAAACGAATCTGTGATTAGTGAATGTGAACAGGGAAGGTATAAAAGTGTGTGTGTGTGTGTGATTAAACTAGGGTTTTATAACTTAAAATAACTTATGAAAGCTAATGGAATGATTACGTGAAAGCTAGGTATCTAAAAAGTAAAAACGTACACCAATTTAAAATCAGACGCGACTGCGTACTGAGAAAAAGGTGAGTTTTAAGAAAAATAAACTACAAGGGTTAAAATTGAAAATTCTATAAACTTAAACTTAAAATAAAATTAAACTAAAAATAAAACTATTTTTTAGATTATTATATTATTTATTTATTAATTATTTAATTAAAAACTATTTAACTTTTTAATTAAAACTAACTTAAATAAAAACTAAAAATGATTAACACTACAATTTAAGCTAAAAATTTATAAAAATATTTTCTAAACTTAAAATAGAACTTGAAGAAAGTATAAAAAAATAAAAATAAATCTTTTTGTCTTTTTGTGAATTTCTTATTAATTAAAAACTATTTATATTAATTAAACAATTTAAACTAATTTAAATTACCAATAATATTAAACTAACTTAGAAAATTATGAAAAATTTTATAAATCTAATTAACCATCATAGGAATCCTAAAAAATTATAAAAACTTTATTTTATATATTTATAAACTAGTTTACTAATTATTATTCTATTTATTATTTAATTACTATTTAAACTATTTAAATTATAAAAACTATTAAATGAACAGTATAAATCACAAGAAAATTTATAAAATTAGCTTATGACTTATAGAAGCTAGGAAAAATATAAAATATAGGTGTTACTATATAAAAACTAATTATGCTAATTATAACTTACTTATTAATTAATTATTAATAAAACTATTTTTAAATCTAATAAATATCAAATGACAATATAAAAATCTAATAAAATTATTTAAAATACTTTAACCTATAAGGAAATTAATAAAAATATAAAAATACAGATTACTTAATAAAAATATAAAAAGGAAAATTAAAATTAAATTGTATTAAATAGAAACTATCACTTATTTTTATGTTGTCTTTTCTTGATTTTTATTTTACAAAACTTTATTATACATAAAAATAAGTAACTTTAATAAAAACAAATATTTTAGAACTTAATAATAAGCTAGTAATAAGCTATAATCCTAGACAGTTGACTTTAGTTGACTAAATGAGCAAATAAGCTCAAATGAGCTTATGTGGGACCCACCTTGGTGTTTTCTGGTTCTAACAGGTCTTATGGACTTGTCAAAGCTTAATTTAACTCAATAAGCTCAGTAGATAAGCTAAAAAACCAAAATAAGCTAATCCAAAAACTAAATAGAACACAGAAATGGGACAAAGTATATGGCTATTTCTAGGTGGGGTCCACAATGACTCAGGTCAAACCAAGAGTCAAACTAAGTTCTCTACTAGGAGGGGGGTTGAGGGAACCTAACTAGAGCTACTGGGGCCCACTGAGTTGATCACAAAACACCACCAAAGTGGTGGTGTGTGACTGAGAACTGCTGCACAGGGGAGCTTGTTGCCCTGCAGCTCACTTGAGGGTTGTGTGGGGCCCAGATAGAAAATCACAAAAATACAGGGAGTGTATGAACTTAAAGACAAGGTGGGAGGTTACTAAACCTCAAAAGATCATAGCCTGAATCTCACCACATAAATCTATAAAAATCCCTTAAGATTTGAGAAAATCTGTGAAGTGCAAGTTTTGACTTTTGATAGAACTTACTAGTTTGACTTATGTGAAATTCTAGTGATCCTTACTGACCAAATAAGATGTATTAAGCTATTATGAAACTAATTTAAGCTATAAGTTCAACTTACAAGCTAATATGAGGACTTATGGAAACCAATTCCCTCACAGTTAACTGTGAGGGTGGATTAAATAGGTTCTTTGACTTTTTGCTTGTGAGTGCTTGATTTTATGACTAGTATAAACTATTAGGACCTAAAGTATCATGTAACAACAATGAACAACAAGTGAAACAGGTCTGTATACAGATTTGCATACAGAACCAAACACTCCTTTAAGAAAGAGTTTTAACGAATTTCAAAGCAACTTATTATTTTAAACTTCAATTCTAATCCAGAACTCTATATTATCTTATAATGAGATCTAATGAGTAGAAATTAACAATAATAACAACATAAAACTAATTAATGGCAAAGAAACCTAATGGACTGTGAAAATGAAATATTGAACAACTACAGAAAATGATTAGCATACATGAAATTTTAAATTATGTTATCAACTACCAACACTAAAGTGATATAAAAACACCAAAATAACAGATTATAGGCTAATCTATAATAGAAAGTGAAAATTGAATAATAAGCTTACAATGGGAATTGGACTGAGACACAATGAACCAAGAATTGTGAACACCCTAACAACCTTCCATAAGGATTCTAATACCAGATCAATCCAAATTCACACCTTGCTCAGCTTCAATTCTTCCTTCACTCTATTTTTTTATTTTCTATTTATTTTTTCTTGTTTTTCTTGTATTTTTGCTTTTCTAATCTAAACTGATTTTTAAGAGTTTCTAAGACTTAATAAAGCTTTTTCAGAGCTTTATATGAGCTTATGAATCTATTACAACAACAAATAACAACAAACAATACTTTGTGAGATTTTTGAGAATTTTATGAGAAAACATAAACTGAGATAGCAACTGAAAATTGAAATTAACTTTAATTAAAGATTAAGGAACATGAAATGGACTGAGTTCAACAATATTTAACTTAAAATTAAAACTAAATTAGAAATAACATGACCTACGATTACAATAAACTAAACCTAAACTAATATGTTTACTCTTCTGCTTCTTTTCCTTTATGTAACCCTTTTCTGAGCTTGTGGGACCCACTGGGTGCTTTCCCACCACATCTTAGCCGTTGATAAGGCCTAAGCAATCTCCACCATTCAAATAACTATTTTCGCGCCAAAAGTCCAAGGGTGCACTGTGGTTGCGTGGAGAGGATTTCATGGGCATTAATGGGTATTGGGGTGTTGTGTGAGGTGGAGGGTGAGTTGGTGAAGAGTGGGGAGCAAGTTTGGGACAGGTGTGGAGTAGTAGCAGGGTGAGGTGGAGAGGTAGGGGATGACCTGGTAAGGGTGGTTTGGTTGAGTGGTGTTGACCGGGTTTGACCTGGGGATGGACTGGGCTGGTGGTTGGGCCAAGGGGAAGAGAAGTGGGTGGGCTTTGGTAGTAGTGTGGGTTTGTTTGTTTTGTTATTTATTATAGGGTCCGTTTGGTTTTTGTAACTTGGAAAACACAAGGACCAATTTTGTAATTTAGGTAAAGTTGAAGGTTTGGTTTTGTATTTTCCCAAAGTTTATAATAAAAGTTAAATTTGTCATATGTGAATAGTACAAAGGTATTTTTGATATTTTTAATTTTTTAAATACCCGGGGACTAAAACTGACAATACACCAAACTTGAGGGACTAAATGTGTAATTTATTCAAAACTTTCTCCCAGGGACTAATAGTGATATTTATGAATTCCCTAGGACCCTTAATGATAATTTTCCCATTTTGAACACCCAGGGACTGAAACTGTCAAGTTTGAAACTTTGAGGGACCTGTTTTGCCAAACTGTGAAACTTCAGGGACCAATCATGTAATTTCACCAAACTTAACACCAAGGACCATTCCTGCAAAAGATTATTAGTATAAGGATCAAAATTGCTTTTCTCAAAGTTTTTACATCCCAGGGACCATTTCTGTCAATTTCCAAAGTACAGGGACTAAACTTGTAATTTTATGAAACTTTGCACCAAAGGACTAAATATGTAACTTTATGATTAAAAAGGACCTTTGATGACTTTTTCATGTTTTTAGGATTACCAGGGACTAGTTTTGATAATTTATGAAACTTGAGGGACTGAAACTGCCAATTATGCAAACTTTGTACGTTTTTAATCTGTTTTTGCATATTTTGCATTTGAAACATATAAAACACACCCTTAAAATATTTTAAGTATTTTGATGCATATTTGAGTGTTTTTGTATGTTTTGGCAGTTCAGATTAGTATAAAATGATGAGTATTTAGACACTCATCAGTAGTCTTAGGATCTTCTTGAAAACGAGTACATAGACAAACACTAAACATAATGTCGGGTCTACTAGCCGTTAGGTAAAGTAGACCACCAATCATACCTCTATATTTAGTGCTATCTACGGATTCACTTTCCTCATCCTTGGTGAGTTTAGTTTCCGTGGACATGGGTGTTTTGATTGGTTTCGAATCTTCTAATCCAAATTTCTCAAGCATGTCCTTAACATATTTAGATTGGTTAAAGAAGATACCATCTTTTAGTTGTTTAATTTGGAGTCCTAGGAAAAAGTTGAGTTCTCCCATCATACTCATTTCAAACTCGTCATGCACGATTTTTGAGAAATCCACACATAATTCTTGACAAGTTGATCCGAATATAATGTCATCAACATAGATTTGGACTATGATAATATGTGAATCTTTCTTCTTAGTGAAGAGAGTATTATCAACTAAGACCACGGTATACTTATTCTTTTGGAGCTTGCTTAAGTCCGTAAAGAGCCTTTTTAAGTTTGTAAACATGATTTGGTTTTTCAAAATTGATGAAGCCCGGTGGTTGAGCAACATACACTTCTTCATTTATGACTCCGTTTAGAAATGCACTTTTGACGTCCATTTGAAAGAGTTTGAAATTATGTGCACATGCATATGCAAGTAAGATTCTAATTGACTCGAACCTAGCAACCGGAGCAAAAGTTTCATCGTAGTCAATGCCTTCTTGTTGGTTATATCCTTGTGCAACTAGCCTAGCTTTGTTTCTAGACACAATTCCATTTTCATCCATTTTATTACGAAATACCCATTTTGTTCCAATTATAGTTTGACTCTTTGGTTGAGGAACTAATGTCCATACATCATTCCTAACAAATTGGTTTAACTCTTCTTGCATTGCAATTACCCAAGACTCATCTTTAATGGCTTCATTAATATTTTTAGGTTCAATGGTTGACACGAAACAAAAGTAGTTGCTTTCATTTTGAACTTTTAACCTTAGTGTTCTTTCGTTAATGTTGCCAATGACACCATCTAATGGATGACTTTTAGATTCTTTGACATTGACAAGTTCTTTGTTTAATAGTTCATCTTCTTTGTCATCACTTAAAATTTCTTGATTTTCTATTGCTTGGCTTTCAACTAAGTCATCATCTACCAAAGGTGATGTCTTAGAGGGAGGTGGACTCTCGTCAAATGTTACGTTCAACGATTCCTCGACTCTTAAGGTTTGTTTGTTCAAAACTATGTATACTTTACTATTTTGTGAATATCCAAGAAATACACCTTCATAAGACTTTAGGTCAAATTTGGTGAGATAATCCTTGGTGTTAAGAATGAAACATTTACTCCCAAACACTCTAAAGTATCCTAATGTAGGCTTTTTACCTTTATATAGTTCATAAGGAGTTTTATTCAAAAATGGTCTAATTAAGACTCGATTTAAAATGTACGTTGATGTGTCAACGGCATTACACCAAAACTTTTGTGGAATGTTTTGTTCATTAAGCATTGTTATACTCATCTCTTGCAATGTCCGGTTTTTACGTTCTACTACACCATTAGATTGAGGAGTACGTGGAGCCGAAAAGTTATGAGTTATACCATTATTATCACAAAAGTTTCCAAATTGAAATTCATTATCAAATTCACGACCGTGATCCATTCTAATAGACACAATATTAGACCCTACTTGATTTTGAATTTTCTTACTTATAATTTCAAATTTATCAAAAGCTTCATTTTTACTTTTCAAAAATTTTGTCCAAGTATATCTTGAGTAATCATCAACTATGACCAAAGTGTAGAAGTTACCTCCATAACTTTGTATAGTGGATGGGCCAAATAAATCCATATGCAAAAGTTCTAGACACCTAGATGTAGAAACCAAGTTTTTAGCCTTATGGCTATTATGGACTTGTTTATCGAGTTTGCAAGCATCACAAAAGTGTTGGTCGTATTTCAACTTAGGTAGGTTTCAAACTAAGTCTTTGGAGGAGAGGTTTTGGATTAGTCTCATGTTAGCGTGTCCTAAACGTCTATGCCATAAAGTTGAAGATTCATCTAATGAGGTAAGACAAAGTTTGTCTCTAGTTGTTGGATCCATCTTCATGACATATACATTGTTCTTAAGGACACCTTTGGCTATGGTTATACCATTTTTAAGTATTTTACTACCATTTTCACTAAAAAGGACATTATACTTATTACGAAAAAGTTGACTAATGCTAAGGAGATTAAAACCTAAGTTATCAACATGAGCTACATCATCTATAAAAAGGGAGTCATGAGAGATTGTACCTTTTCCGATGATTTTGCTCTTAGCATTAATACCAAACGTAACATTACCTCCGTCACGTTTGTGATAAGAAGTGAAGAGGCTTTTGTTACCCGTCATGTGCCTTGAACAACCGATATCTTTGATCCATTCGTCCGGTTCCAAAAAAACTTTGAGGCACACCTATTTTATGAAAAACACTCAAACATTTGGTCCCCAATTTCTCATGGGTCCATTTTGGTTAAGCATACCATTAACTTGTTCCAAGTATGAAAATAGAGCATAAGGGTTCCATGACATGTAATTTGGAGTTTGGTAATGTTTAGGAGTGTTTTGGTTCCAAACATGTTGGTAGTTTGGTCGAGCGTTGAAGTTGCTCTTTGGAAAGGGGCGTTTGGGAATTGGAGTCTTAGGTCTTGGTTGAGTACTCTTAGCTCTAAATTCATTTTCACTAAGTACTACTCCAGTTTTAAACACAGGTTTTGTTCCATTTTTGTATGTAACTTTAACAAATTTTGAACGATCCGATGTGGATGGAGTTACTGCTGCAGCAGACCTGGCGGAACCTTCGGGTCCAACGGGCGGAACCCTGGATTGGGTTCCGTCTGATCCCCAGGCTGCTGTAGCAAATTTTGTTTGTTTCTTGTGCAATCTTTTCTTGTTTCGTTTGACCCTTTGAAGTTTCTATTTTCATAAATCCTAGTCCTGTTTTATCAAAGGGTGACTTTTGAAGTTTCATAATTTCATCCGCACAAGAAATGCTCTTATCGAACTTCTTAAACTTTGTGGTTTGTTTTATTAGATCATTTTGAGTAATTTTGAGTTTCTCAACTTCATTTTCTAAAAACTCCTTTTTAGTTTTCAAAAATTTATTTTTGTTTATGATTTTTAAGCTCAATTCACAAAGTTTGTTATATTCTTTTTGTAAAGTGTCATCATCAATAGAGGAGTAAGATGAGTCGGAGAATACTTCATTTGAGTTGTGAGCCATGAGAGCAATATCATCATTCTTTGGCTCATCGTCATCTCCTTCATAGTCACTCCAAGCACCACCCACAAAAGCTTGTTGAGGTTTGCTCTTAGGTGGTTTTGGACATTCTCCTACAAGATGACTTGTGTCTCCACACCTATAGCATTTTCTTTCAACCTTTCCTTTCCTATCATCACGATCTTTTCGGAAAGTTTTCTTGTCATCTTTAGGTTGCCTTACAAACTTTCCTCTTCTACGAAAGAACTTCTTGAAGTCTCTAACGGCCATAGCATATTCCTTATCATCACTATCCGAAGTAGATTCTTCATCATCACTTGATTGGACTCTAGCTTTCAAGGCAATGGACTTAACTTTCTCTTTCTTGCCTTTAACTAGTTCCGAATCTTTTTCCATTACCATTTCATGAACTTTGAGATTTCCAATTAGCTCATCAAGTGACATGCTTGAAAGATCTTTGGATTCTTCAATTGCCGTCACTTTTGCTCTCCACTTCGGATGGAGTGCTCTAAGAAATTTCCTGACAATGTTCTTACTACAAAAACATTCATCAAGTGCTTTAAGTGAAGTAATAATAGTATTAAACCTAGCAAAAGCATTATCAATAATCTCATCTTCGGAAATAACAAATTGTTCATATTGTTGAACAAGAAGATCAATTTTGTTATCTTTAACTTGTGAGTTTCCTTGATGAGTGACAATTAAAGATTGCCAAATATCTTTGGCGGTTTTACACAAAAAGACTCTTTCGCATTCTTTCTTAGGCAAAGCGTTGTAAAGCATCATTTTAGCTTCATTATTTTTACCAATTAATTTCTTTTGATCATCATTTTTAATGTTAGTAACTACGTTATCACCATCAATGATTATATACCACAAATCTATATCTTTGGATTTCACATAAGTTTCAAAACGGTTTTCCAATATATAAAACCATTTGCTTCAAAGAGTGGTGGTCTTTGCATAGATTGCCCTTCTTTGTAATTTTCAAAATCCATGGATCGTTTCAAGTTTTAAAACACAATATATTTTAAAAGCTTGAGTAACGTAGCTCTTGATGCCAATTGTGGAAAACTAGAAGGGGGGTTGAATAGTTTACCGTTTAAAATCCTTTTAACTTGTTAAGTTCGATATGAAGCTTTTCGTTTGATCAAAGATATATGCACAAACACAATATATAACATGCAAGTAAATGAAAGAAACGATCAAACCACAACACGAGTATTTATCATGGTTCGGCTACAAGGACTCTTTTTCCTTGCCCTACGTCCACGCCCCGAGTATCCAACTCGAGAGTTTCTTTCACTAGTCAACAAGTTCCTTTCACCGGCGGAGAAAACCTTACACGTCGCTTATAATTTTACCGACACTAAGCTAGATGTCGAGTTCTTTACCAAGGGTACAACCACTCCCGTTAGTTCTTTTACAAGGGTACAACTACTCCCGATACACTTTGTATTTTGAGGACTAAAATACTAACCGATCACTACTGAAAATACACAATCAAATGAAGTGTAAACTACACAAGTCTACACAATGCTAAGCTAACAAGTCTTGCAACGTTGTGTTGAATACTTGTTACTTTTAATGAGCTCGTGAATCTCTTTGCTACAAAAAGAAACTTCACATATGAAATGTTAAAGGGTTAGATGAAAGAATGAATGTGTGTGTGTAAAATATGATGTAGAGTGATAAGCCAAAATTCACCTTGTGGCTTGGTATTTATAGCAAAACCTTCTGCAGGTCTGGCGGATCAGGCGGACCCCTCAGAAGGGTTCCGCCCGTGTATCCCCAGGGTACCGCCAGGCTTGCAGTTGGTTTTGCAATAAATCTTGCAAACCAAACAAAGTCATGTCTCATTACTCCTTGCAAACCAAACAATGTCACATCTCATAATATCAAGTCAAACACTAAACTTGCAAGCAACCACTTAGTAAGTCAAACACATTTCTTTCCATAAATGTATAATGACAAAACTTGCCATAAATGTGATGTGACAATTCTATTTTAAGAAATAAAAAGTGTTGTGTTTTATGAAATGTAAAATGTAGCAAAAGTCTAGTTTATGCAAGTCTTTAAAACTAAGATTATGTTTTATTTAGAGACTAAAGTTTACATTTGTCATTAACAAAACTTAGCGAAGATCGTAAAATATAAATAACGTTTTTAGGCGATATTTGTATTAACACTGCGTTTAATGTTCTGCTTGCAAAATGTGTTGGATTAAAATGTTTTTCTTTTCTTTGGCCAAGTACTGCTCCAACGGCACTTTCACTAGCATCACACATTAGCTCAAATGGAGGATTCCTATTTGGACTTGCTATGACGGGTGTGCTTGTTGATGCATGGGAATTGCACCAGGCATTACCTCTCGAGGGATCTCGAGAAGCTTACAACCCCCACCAGGCAGTGTACCTGATCGTTGTAGTATAGTATAGTGACAAGTACCGGGGGATTGGTCGTTTAACTTAGGAATAGTGTCGCTAGGATTAGAAAGCCTAAGAACTAGGTCTAGAGATGAGGGATGATTCTTTTTGTATTTTTTTTATATTTTGTAAAAGCAAATAAAAATCTCGGGTATTGGAAGAGTAGGCGGAATTAGTTGCTAGTCAACTAACCCAAAAGCTAAGATGCAATCAAAATAAAATAACAAAAATGAAAATAAACTAGATTAACTAGTGGTGTGAGCAATATATGGGAGAATTGTGTTTACTTAGATTTCACTACTCCCTAGATATCTTTTACAGGTTAATTACTTGTTACAGTTGCGTGGATGACGGATTGTATTCCTTAATACCATTCATGGGGTGGCGTACTTACTTCCCCAATCCTATAAGCTCCTACTTCACTCCTATGTCGAGCCGGCTAAGAAGCTCCTAACATGGGATCACTAGAATTCGCTCATGCATTAAATACAACCATAAAAACCTAGTACACATCGGTTCATGTTTCTTAAGACATTCAAGCAAGTTACACAATAGAGATCTGCCAGTTTTCTTAAGCCTAACATTGAAATCATTCATCCATTACAACTATAAACAAGCAATCAACCTACAATCAACATCTAGGTTTCATTACATCTAAGCAAACACATGAAAGATCTAGCCTAGCATGTTAAAATCAAGACAAGCATAAGATATATTCAAACAACACATAGACATATTGAATGAATTGAAAGAGGACTTATCTTAACTAAACATGAAAGGTTTCAAGGGGTGAAAACCCTTGAAAATACTGTTACAAACGACCTAGGGTTTATTAGGTACGGCCCTAGTATTCTCCACACAAGTTCCTCCCTTAATGAATGAAAAATAGAAAAGTATATATAGATTTTGTGAGGTGACGGCGTCAAGAGTAAATGTCTGACGCCGTCATCTCGCCGCCAATAAAGTTCTCGGACTGCCTAGATCTGGGTCTGACGCCGTCACGTGTAATCCATCTTCAGGCCGTCACCAAAATAACTCTTGACGCCCTTCATCTGACGCCTTCAGGTTTTCTCTGGGTCGTCATGGATTTTGCTCCTGACGCCGTCACATTTTCCTTCTTGACGCCGTCAGGTACTGTTCCCAGCATGGAAAATTAAGTCTTTGCCGTTTTCTTCACTTTAATGCTCCAAAACGTCCAAAATGCTTCCTTTTCCAGAATTCACTCCCAAAGTACCTAAAATCACAAAAGGAACGATTTAGGGCAATATTTGATCAAATAAATTCAATTCCGGGCTTAAATGACCCCCTAAAAACGGTTCATTTTTCGCCTCATCATATACCCTTACACTTGAGATTTGCTTGTCCTCAAGCAAATGCGCTTTTATTCTAGTCAAAATACAAGTTAGGGGTCATTTAACACTAATATAAAAGTAATTACAACAAATAATCGTTCCACTAAAGACCAAAGACAAGCACGGAGGTCATACACTAGCACCTCACAAATAGTGTTTAGATACTCACATATCTCAGGTGTAATAAAGTATATATCACAATATGAAAATGGAAAACATCTCTCACTACATGTCCTAAAAAAATAGATAACCATAGGCTTGGGAAAGGATCAAACCTCCACCACATGGCGTAAGCACCTAGGATAAACTATCAAAGAGGTCTTTTAAGGGTTGTAACGTTAGGTGTAGGGATATGGAATACACGGTCTTGTTGGATATAGGCAGTATTTACTGGTGGCGAGTTAATAATCTTGGTTAATTACATGTACAACATGGCGTTGCTAAGCTAAGACTAGACTCGACTTAAGCTAATAAATAAAAAATAACAAAAACATAAAATGAACATAGAATGAATCGGGATGGTAGTCCGTATGTTTTTTCTCTTCTCTTTTTCTATATTTTTATCTTTTTCTTGATTTTTTCAATTTTTCGATTTTTTTATTTTATTTTATTTTATTTTATTTATTTTTTTTGTGTGCATACACTCTTACCCTACCATCCAAAATAATACATCATAGGGAATGAACATTCCCCTTACACTTGAATTTTTACATACTTTACAATAAACTAATCTAATGACTCGAATTAAGATAATCAAAACACTTGAAGTACTTTTAAGATTAACGTACATATGGTGGTAATAATAGATGTTCTTCCCCATTACTCCATAACATTAGTACTTTACCCATGAGTCCCAATCGTCCCAAAACAATATGTACAAGGATATGACTCGACTTAGCAACCATGTAATCAATTAGATAATTAACTAAGGGTTTAAACAAATAACAATAATGCACTAAAGATGAGTGCATAAACGGAAGGCTAAGGCGACTTGGTTGTACATTTAAGTGGGTTGTAACAAATTCTTCCTTTAAGTAAGATGCTTAAAGTTAGAAACGAAAAGATAGGCTCGGAGGGGTGTACTAGGGGTTTCGTGTACTAAAAATGAGTACAACGCTAAAGGTGTGGGAAAAATTAATTGACTTAACTAGCCAAGTAATATGACTTAAATGGTCAAGTAATTATGATACGGGTTTAACACAAGGGTGATCCTAATGCCTCTTATCATGTACTAAATCCTACTACACGAATGTAGTCTCACTAGTGGTCTCGGGATGCATCACTAACGCAAGTTCTGGAATCTAAATGCTACCGGTACATTGATAAGCACTAATAGTAAATGCTTTTCCTATCAAATCTAAAGGCGAACCTCACATATTTGGGTAGAAAATTTTTCTGAATAGTACGGTTTTGTGCTAGTCATACAATCTCCTATCCATGAGACGCTTGCTATGGCTAAAGTTTCACTCCTAAATGTTGTAAAAAATTTTAAATTTGGCGCTAAAATTACACTAACAAGTATTTCTCATAGTTTTATTACACATCTACCATCAAACAAACAAACTCAAGCGAAAGTTTATCTATAAAGTATCATCATTTTACCCTCCCCTTACACTTAGGATGAACATTGTCCCCAATGTTCAAGTAAAGAATGTAAAAGTGAAATAAGTAAAACGAATGAAATCAAATACTCCCCTGATTCGCTCGGTATGGAGAATAAGGTAATAAGGTTAGATCTTCCTCCAAGAAAATGAACAATCAAAGCTTCCCTTCCAGAATATAAATCATCTTCTTGTCAAACATAACCTGTTAAACCTGAGAAAACGAACAAGGCAACCTCGCGTAAAATCGGCGACAATCTATATATGCTAACAAATCCTAGAAAACAAAATAAGATATAATGCTTGTGGAATGATGTTTGCAGATCTCCTAGAGATTATAAAACTAAAGATTCAACAAAAACTTTAAGACTCCGTTAGAAAAACAAAACTGGTAAAATTTCCAGAATTTTACATGTGACGCTGTCAGGATTTCTTCCTGACGCCGTCAAAAGTGACCTGCAGAAATTCTTATGTTAAGTTTCTGAAAAATTTCTGGAAAAACTTGGTCCTACTTCTTGGAAAATCCTGCAAAACATCATTATGACTCGAT
This sequence comes from Artemisia argyi, assembly GCA_030686995.1. Taxonomy (NCBI): domain Eukaryota; kingdom Viridiplantae; phylum Streptophyta; class Magnoliopsida; order Asterales; family Asteraceae; genus Artemisia; species Artemisia argyi. The sequence goes on along the minus strand of CM060699.1, from coordinate 1,274,881 downwards.
ACATGCATTTGACTCTAACAAATACGAATATACATGTTCATTTAATATTGTGGAAAATCATGATCGAGTTTGTTTCTTAAAAACATAATTGGGGTTTCCCCTTACACTTATCTTTTGCGAAATACCTTTGGATGAAGTTAAGACTAAGCCAAACAACAAAGTGAAGTATTTTCACCATTTAATTTTTGAAACATGATCTACCAATAATAAAAATAAAACATGCATACGGAAACAAATAACAATCAAACAATAAAAATCACACAAAACATGGGTTGCCTCCCAAGAAGCGCTTTTCTTTATTTACGAGTCTTGTAGCTAGACTCAAGGTCATGGGCTACGTTTTCCTTTCCCACTTTTGTGCTGACTCAAAACATCTAACCCAATTCTCATCACGCTTGTACTCAGGGCCTAGATTCATGCAACCTGAATAGTATGTTCGCCTCCTCTCATAATAAGCATCATCATCAATTCCATCTTCCTTAACCTCATAAGGTCGAATCTCATCAATTTGTAAATTCTTGATGCCCTTTAATTCTTCCTTCATGTGAGGCATCATAAAAGTAATCTTCTCTATCCCATCAGTAAACTGAACTATCCCCTTCCCATGATCACAATACATCTTAGTCTTCTCAACAAAAGGTCGTCCTAGAACTATTTCTCCTAGGTGTGGATCTATAATGCCTCTAACATCTTCTAGGATTACAAAGTCGCATTGATAAGTAAAATTTCCTATAAAGATGTGTACCCCTTTAACTCTCCTGACGAAATTACATAGCCTATTAGAGTTGTAAGGGTCTTTTATAGGGCTTAACCTTTCGTTCATTATCCAGTTGTAGTAGAGCCTAGACATAATATTCATGGGTGCTTTTAAGTCAATGTATGTATGCTCTCTAGACATGTACCCAATCATGCAAGGAATTTTTATGTTCCTAAAGTTATGCCTCCTAATCCATGGTATCTTTCTATATTTTGAGGGGCAGGGGTGTTGTAAAAGAAATCTATGGTAACTCAATTCATCAGGGGTTGGAGCGAAGTCTGTAAACTCAATTTTCATTTGAAGGGGATTAATAAATTTCTTAAATCTGTTAACTTCTCACTTTCTTCTTTTATGCGCTATAAGCGTCTTGCTAACTTCTAAACGGCGATTCTCTAAATCCATAAAGACCAACCTAATACAAACAAAGACACAAAGAAATAAGATAGACTAAAGAGAACCTAAAAAATAAAAATAAAATCTTACTAGAAAGGAATCTAGCAAGCAGACCTAATAAAAAGAAATTCTAACCTAGACAATAATATTCCCCAGGCTGCCGCGCCAAAAACTTGATGCGTGGGAATTGCACCAGGATTTACCTCTCGAGGGATCTCGAGAAGCTTACAATCCCCACCAGGCAGTGTACCTGATCGTTGTAGTATAGTATGGTGACAAGTACCGGGGGATTGATCGTTCAACTTAGGAATAGTGTCGCTAGGATTAGAAAGCCTAAGAACTAGGTCTAGAGATGAGGGATGATTCTTTTTGTATTTTTTTTTATATTTTATAAAAGCAAATAAAATTTTTGGGTATTGGAAGAGTGGGCGGAATTAGTTGCTAGTCAACTAACCCAAAAGCTAAGATGCAATCAAAATAAAATAACAAAAATGAAAATAAACTAAATTAACTAGTGGTGTGAGCAATATATAGGAGGATTGTGTTTACTTAGATTTCACTACTCCCTAGATATCTTTTACAGGTTAATTACTTGTTACAGTTGCGTGGATGATGGATTGTATTACTTAATACCATTCATGGGGTGGCGTACTTACTTCCCCAATCCTATAAGCTCCTACTTCACTCCTATGTCGAGCCAGCAAAGAAGCTCCTAACATGGGATCACTAGAATCCACTCATGCATTAAATACAACCATAAAAACCTAGTACACATCGGTTCATGTTTCTTAAGACGTTCAAGCAAGTTACACAATGGAGATCTGCCAGTTTTCTTAAGCCTAACATTTAAATCATCCATCCATTACAACTATAAACAAGCAATCAACCTACAATCAACATCTAGGTTTCATTACATCTAAGCAAACACATGAAAGATCTAGCCTAGCATGTTAAAATCATGACAAGCATAAGATATATTCAAACAACACATAGACATATTGAATGAATTGAAAAAGGACTTATCTTAATTGAACATGAAAGGTTTCAAGGGGTGAAAACGCTTGAAAATACTGTTAAAAACGACCTAGGGTTTATTAGGTTCGGCCCTAGTATTCTCCACACAAGTTCCTCCCTTAATGAATGAAAAATAGAAAAGTATATATGGATTTTGTGAGGTGACGGCGTCAAGAGTAAATGTCTGACGCCGTCATCTCGCCGCCAATAAAGTTCTCGGACTGCCTAGATCTGGGTCTGACGCCGTCACGTGTAATCCATCTTCAGGCCTTCACCAAAATAACTCTTGACGCCCTTCATCTGACGCCTTCAGGTTTTCTCTGGGTCGTCATGGATTTTGCTCCTGACGCTGTCACATTTTCCTTCTTGATGCCGTCAGGTACTGTTCCCAGCATGGAAAATTAAGTCTTTGCCGTTTTCTTCACTTTTATGCTCCAAAAATGTCCAAAATGCTTCCTTTTCCAGAATTCACTCCCAAAGTACCTAAAATCACGAAAGGAACGATTTAGGGAAATATTTGATCAAATAAATTCAATTCCGGGCTTAAATGACCCCCTAAAAACGGTTCATTTTTTGCCTCATCACTTGTTAGTTTTTCTTTTAAAGTTTCAAATGCTTTCACGCATTATTCATTAAATTCGAATGGAACATCTTTTTTAAGCAATTTTGTGAGAGGTTTAGTTATTTTGGAGAAGTCTTTTATAAATCTTCTGTAAAAACCGGCGTGTCCTAAAAAACTTTTAACACCCTTGATATTTGTAGGAGGTGGTAGTTTTGCAATAACATCAATTTTTGCTTTGTCAACTTCTAATCCTGCTCCCGACACTTTATGTCCGAGCACTATACCTTCTTTAACCATGAGGTGACATTTTTCCCAATAAAGGACTAAATTTGCTTCCTCACATCTTCTAAGCATTTTATCTAAATTGACTAAACAACTTTTGAAAGAGTCTTCGAAAACAGAGAAATCGTCCATGAAAACTTCCATGGATTCTTCGATCATGTCATGAAATATTGCAATCATGCACCTTTGGAAAGTAGCATGTGCGTTACATAAGCCAAAAGGCATTTGTATGTACGCATATGTTCCAAAAGGACATGTGAAAGTTGTTTTTTCATGACCGAGAGGATCAATAGGAATTTGAAAGTATCCAGAAAAACAATCGAGAAAATATAAGTATTTGTTTCCTGCCAGTCTTTCCAACATTTGATCCATAAAAGGTAAGGGAAAATGATCTTTGGCGGTAGCCTCATTGAGTTTTCGGTAATCAATACAAACTCTCCAACCAGTAATTGTTCTGGTGGGAACTAACTCATCATTCTCATTTGTGACCACGATGATACCACCTTTCTTTGGTACACAACGAATAGGGCTTACCCATGGGCTATCGGCAATGGGGTAGATAATTTCGGCACCAAGGTGTTTAATTATTTCTTTTTTACTACTTCTTTCATATTAGGATTTAGTCTTCTTTGTTTTTGGACTATAGGTTTTTTATCATCTAACATTTGTATTTTATGTTTGCAAAATGAAGGACAGATTCTAGGAATATTTGAAGTTTTCCAAGCAAAAGCTCGTTTATGTCTTTTAAGAACAGTTACTAAGTTTGTTTTGTTCTTTTTTGTAAGTTTGGAAGATATTATCACAAGAAGAAATGATGTTCCTTCTAGAAAAGCATACTCGAGATGTTTTGGGAGTGGATTGAGTTCAAGATTAGTTGGGGGTTACTCTACAGATTTCTTTATTTGGTATTCTATATTAAAGGTGATTTGTTCGAAAATGATATCTTCTTCATCATCGGTTTCGATTTCTTCAATATTCATGGCCATAAATTCGTCAAACTCAGCATAGAGTTTTTCTTCAAGAATCGTACCTTGAATAGTATGAAGAACTTCCATTCCTTCATTTAGCAAATTGTCGAAATCCTCTTCAAGAATTTCATCAATAACATGAATGGTAAAACAGGTGTTATCATTAGAGTAGGAATGTTGCATGGCTGAGTCAATTGAAAAAGATATTCTTTCTTCTCCAACTCCGAGATTTAGTTTCTTTGTTTGACTCTAATTATAGCGTCAACTGTGTGTAAGAATGGTCTTCCTAGAATTAGAGGAACTTTGCTGTCTTCCTCCATTTCTAAGATAACGAAGTCAACGGGAAAGGTGAATTTTCCAACTTCAACTAGCATGTTTTTTGCTATCCCAATAGGATATTGAAAAGAACGGTCGGATAATCGAACACTCATTTTAGTAGGTTTGAGGGTTTCCAGAGAAAGTTTAGCATAGAGAGAATATGGCATAAGATTTTTGCTTGCGCCAAGATCGGCAAAGGCGTTGCAAGAGAATGTTTTGCCAAAATTACACGAAATGAGAAAACTTCCAGGATCTCCTAATTTAGGTGGAACTTCATTTTGAATTATAACTAAAGATTCATCGCTTAGATAGGCCGCGGATATTTGTTCTAGTTTGTTTTTGTTACTTACAAGTTCTTTAAGGAATTTTCCATAATTCGGTCTTCCTGCAATGACATCTATTAATGGAACATTGATTCGAACAACATGAATCATGTCTAGGAATTTCCCATATTGCGCTTCCGTTTTTTCTTTCCTAAGACGTTGAGGGTATGGAATTTTTGGTTTGTATGGTCTTAAAACTGGTGTTTCAAGGATTTCTTTGGATTTTTTCTGAGGTGATGGTTCATCTTCCTCCTCACTGTCAAATTCATCAGCAGTTTGTGTTTGACTAGGATTAGGGGGTGGTTGATATGAAGTACCAGGTTTTGTTGTTATGGCATTTACATGTTCGTTACGAGCTTGTAGTGGTTGATAAGGTTTAGAGGTACTACCTCTTAGATTGGGTGTAGTGTTGCTGGAAAGGGATCCAAGTGGTCTATTAGCTTGTTTTTCAGCAAGTCTATCGAATTTTTCTTCCAGATTTTGGATAGAGTCTTGGTGGTTCCTTGTTATGGTTTCAAGTTTGTCTTTGAGATCATTAAAAGTATTTCTAATGAACGTGTTCGTGGTTTGTTGTGATTTAATGAATTCACTCAATTGTTTTTTAATATCGGGTTTTTCTTCAGAATATGATCAAGGTTAATCACGATTATAATCAGGTCTATCGTTAGAACGCCATTTTCATTATCTCTATTACAATAGTCATTGTAAAAACGAGATCGTCTAAATGTTTGCATGAATTTGGCTTCTTCTTCTCGAGACATAGGTGTGTCATCATCATTGCAATTTGTGGTTGAATGATTTCCACCACAGTGGTTGCAAGATTCACGTCTCTCTTTTATTACTTTATACTAAGCATCCATTTTGATTGCCATGGCATCTATTCATGCCATAATTTTGTCAGTATCAGAAGTAATACTGCCTTCATCGGCGAAAGCAACAGTTTTGCGAAGAGATGTTTTAAGTTTTTTGTTTTTGGTCCAATCGTGTTTGAGTAAGACTTTGTCTTCGAGTAATTGGTAAGCTTGATTTGGAGTTTTGTATAGGAAAATTCCTCCTGTAGCAACATTTAAAACTTCTTGAGTACTCTTGTCAACTCCATGTTAAAATATTTTGATTATATTTCCTTTACTTAAACCATGTCCATGACAATTCCTGAGCATTTCTTTCATTCGTAGCCATGCTTCAGTTAAAGTTTCTCGATCTTGTTGAGAAAAAGAACGGATTTCACCGAGAAGTCCGCCAAATAAAGCTGGGGGAAAGAATCGACTTCTAAAGGCGGTGCGAAGTTCATCCCATGTTGCTATGGTTCCTTCGTAAAGTTCATCTAACCAGGTTTTTGCTTCTCCGGTTAGGGATAATGGAAACATCATGAGTCGAACGGCTTCATTTTCGGTTTCTCCATATCCGAACATTTCACAAATTCCAAGGAATTTCTGGTTGTGTTTGTGTGGATCAGTTTTGTTTCTACCATCAAATTGATTTCCTTTGACAAGGGTAAGATGGTTTCCTTTGACAAGGGTAAGATGGTTTCCTTTGATGGCAAACTCATTAGCAGTTTTGGGTAAAGTTATTACGGGACCAGGAGTAGGAGCAACGGTTCGCTCATTGGCCCACATAGGTTCATTGTCAGTTTCGTCCATTGGATCGTGAAGATGGATGAAATTGATAAAGAATCAATAAAGAGAAAGATTTTCAACTGATGGAACTATCTCTTTGGGAGTTTTTGGTCTTAAATCTTTTTTTGATATTGGGACTCGTTTGTTTCGTCTACGTCTTTGATTTATTGTTCTTTCAGGTTCTGGTAAAGGACTTGCAAGTTCTTCGTTGGAAGATCGTGTGACCTTCTAAGGCAAAGTTGCAAAAATAAAAAAGTTAATTCAGATGAATTAGTCTTCTGAGAGATTTTAATCGGTGTACTTAAGAAAAAGCACGACGGTTTTCTGGTAAAATTTTGAATTTTTGAATTTTTGAATTTTTCTGGGAAAATATTTCGTTACACAGAAAAGCGGCGTTTTTTTAAAAAAATTCGCCGTGAGCGTGGTGCAAGTGCAGTGGTTTTAGTTGAAAACCGGCGATTATTTGGAACATAGTAGATGATATTCGCAATGTAACACATAAATATAATCTAAATGCAACTAAAATGATCAAACAATTAAAATGAGCAACTAGTAGTCCCCGGCAACGGCGCCAAAAAACTTTGATGTGTTTCGAAAAGCTTTAAATTTAAAAGACTAATACCGATTCCTTATTACTCAAAACTCACGGGTAAAAGTATAACCCTCGTTTATAGTAAAAGAGTTTTGGTAGGATGATGAGTGTGTAAATACTCATCATTTTTGGTCAATCTGAACTGCAAAAACATTTAAAAACACTAAAAAATGCATCAAAATACTGAAAATATCCCAAGATCGTGTATTATATGTTTCAGATGCAAAATGATTGAAAACAATTGAAAAATGAACAAAGTTTGCATAATTGGCAGTTTCAGTCCCTCAACTTTCAAAATTTGACAAAATCAGTCCCTAAGCATTTATTTTAAAAGAAAAGTCAACCCAAGTCCTTTAAAAGTCAAAAGTAATAAAAAATGGTCTTTGGGTGAAAAGTTTTCAAAAGTTTACAAGTTTAATCCCTGGAGTTTCACATTTGGCATGATTGGTCCCCGTACTTTCAAGAAATGACAGAAATGATCCCTGGAGAGATTCTATGAAAAAGAGTCAACAAAAGTCATCCAAAAATCCTCAAATGACAAGATTGGTCCTTGGATTGCAAGTTTCCAAGTTTGGCAGTTTTAGTCCTTCAAATTTACATGATTGGCAAAAATGGTCCTCGGATACTTTGTTGTGAAAATTAATCATCAAATGGACCCCGGGAAATCAAAACTTGGCAAAAGTGACCCTTGGATGAAATTTGAAAACTTGGCAGATTCGGTCCTCAAAATTTAGAATAATACAAGTTTGGTCCTTGTGTTATCTACATAAACCAAATGGATCCATCTTTATTAAATCCTAAACCCATCCAATACCCACTAACCTAATAAACCTACTTGGCCCAAAATCTACTACTCCCAAGCCTAAACCATACCCAATATTAATAAAATCGTCAAAAGGTCAACAATGGTAAAAAACGGGTCAAACTTAACCTTTCTTCCCCACTCTCTCCTCTACCCCCTGGGTAAACCACCATCACCCAACACCACCATCTCCACACTCAACCTCCACCCTCAAAAGCACCCCACACCATTCCCCATCCCACTAATCTTCACAAAACCCTACCTACCCCCAAATTACACCCTGGCAATCCAAAAAGACACCACAACTGTTTTCCTGCCAAAATGGAATTAAGGGTTCAGATCATGGTTACTTTAATCAGATGGTGGGGATTCATTCACGAAGTCACAAGGATCATTTTAGGGCTGATGTGTCTCAGAGAAGAAGCACAAATGATGTTTTCCTACCTAATTCTTAGTTTAGTATAAATAGGAGCTTGTAAAACCTTCAAAGGCATCCCTTTTCTTGTAATTTTTACTCAAGTACTTTAGTTTTCAATTGTATTTCATGTTTTCTGCATTTTAATTCAAGTATCATTCAGTTTCAAAGTTATTTAAATTTTTACTTCAAATTTCATACTCTTGCAAACTATTGTTGTTTCACTTAAGCTATTCTTAAGAAAGGTTCCCATTAGTTTATCTAGGCTTTTTGAAGCTTTAAATACTAAAATCTCATAAAAAAGAAATAAAAAAGAAAAATACAAGAAAAAAAATAAATCAAATAAAAAGAAGAAGGAAAAAGAGCACTGTAGAAGATGATGGTTAGATGGCATTTGGTCTAGAGCTCAGGGGAGCAGTAGGTTGTGATTTTGATATTGGATTTCAGATTGGTCTCCTAGCTTTGGATGACAAGTAAGTGTTGGTTCATGATTTTTCCATATGTGTGATCAAGTGGCTATCATTGTTATTTGTTGTTTGTCTCTGCTTATTTACAATCCTCATAGCTTAGTATAGATTAGGTAGCAAGTGTCATAGTTTGAATTAGCCAATTTCCTCATATAAGCTTCATAAACAGTTTCTATAGGGGTGTTCGGATTTAGAGTTTAGCCAATGTCACTGTGTGTTTCAGTAAGAGTATTTAGTTTTAACATGCTTCATTAGGTTTAGTTAAGTCATGCAAGTCATAAAATCAAAAACTCTTTCCATAGAAAGTCAAAATCAAGGGTTATTCCCTTGGTTACATGCACTGTTGGATTTTCAGGTTTCCAAATCATTCATACAAGTTCATTATTTGTTGTAGTTGCATAATCTAGCTTCATTATACCATCTAACATCATTTTCAGTAATTAGGTAGATTAGAAGTTCATTATAGTCAAACTTATTCAAAAAAAAAAAAAAAAAGAAAAAGAAATGAAAAGTCAAATTGTATGTTACTTTAGTGTTTCATATAATTGATAGATTTTTAATTTGCTCATGCTTACTCCCTACTATCTGTAATTGTGGATTCTTAATCATTGGTAGCTTGTGTTTCTTAGTATAATTTTAGAATAATTTTTGGATTTTTTTTAAAGCTTTTGGAAGCTCTTGAAATTGCCCCACCAGGACTGCAGTCCCCTGCACATCTTATCTGTCCCAATTTGCCCAACTTCCCTGGGTCCCACAGGTCTCATTAGTGGGCCCTACTGGATGTTCTTGGTTCTTTAGGAAGCCCTCCTGGCTGTCTATCTAGATCCAAAATCCAATTGAGCTCATGCTCTTTTGCCCTTAGCCAAATCAAGCCAACTAGTTTGCCATTTTTGACCTATTGGTAGTTTAGATTTAGATTTTTGCTTATTTGATTAGTCTAGCTTATTTTCTTTGCTTTTATCTTTTCTTTGGCTTATTTTAATTTTGCTTAAACTGTTTGTAGCTGACTTCATCCTTGGTTTGTGGTTTATAGCTTTTTGCAGCTTATTTAGTGTAAAAAAAATCAAGTCTTGGCTAAATAACCTTCTGTTGAGCTAATTTGCTCATTTTGAGCTTATTTTCAAGGTATAAAAAAGTTCCTTTTGTAAAATTCTCATATTTTTGGTGGTTTAGTGTTGTGTAAAAAGAAAAATTAAAAAAATACATATTTGCAAAAAAAGTGCATTGCTGGGATTCGAACCCTGGCCACGCAACTCACCACACCACACCTACACCACTCGCCCTTGGGAGTTTTTTTGTTATAAGGTTGCACATTAATTTTTTATATAGGATTTGCTTGTTTTGTGCTTATTTACTAAAAACTGCTTATTTCTGCTTATCCCTAGTGCTTATTTCAAATGTTTTATTTTTCTTACGCTTTTTTTTAACCTAGTTGATTTTCCAAAAAAAGTTCCAGAATTATTTAATTAGTTTTCTAAATAGGATTTTTGTCAAAAAAATTAATTTTCTTTTTTCTAAAATTTTCTTTTGTCATTTAGTACGTAAGAAAATTATTTGGAAACCCGTAGGACTTTCATAGCTTAAATTTGACGTTTTTATTTGCGCGTTGACGTTTATCTTAAATAAACGTCACGTTACTTGTTTAAATTGTGTTTTAGGATCCCCGCTTCCAAATTATGTTTCCCGTAGCATTTTAGGATTCCCTTAGTTTTCCATTTGCCTTTGTTCTCTTTTAGGTTGCGTTATTTTCATTTTCTTTCGTTAACTTTCAATTTCCGTTAATTTAACATACCACAAAACCAAACAATCTTTCACAACCAAACATACAAGGTTTTAATCTCGATCTTTTCACGAAACTTTCCATTCACACCTCGTTGGGACACGACCCGGGAAATCACTTACATTGTCTTAAAAATATCACTTTCATAAGTTTACGAGGTAATCTTTTTCCTAAAAAGTTTACTCGTAATTCTCCACGTTGTCTTCACGATAACATTGACCTCACGTTTGTTGGTATTTTTGATATAACGTTTTGTATAAAAACACAACGAATCATAAGACCAGGTCGTTCCACAGGGACTATGGCATGCACTTATATCAATTAGTTTAATCGAGATGATTTAGAAAACTTATGCAAATGATTCGAAATTCAGATATGGGATAAATATTATTACTTGGATAGTTCGTATAACTCAGTGATGGTATATGATAGTGGTCTCAGTAGGTTCAACAAACGAGTAGTTGTTTTGTCAAAATAACGTCTCATTAGTTAATGGAAATGATTCAAGACTTATGCCTACTAGTCCTTACGCGAGTGGTTGACAAGTATAAGTGCTAGTTGCAATGTTTCAAACTTGATTGTTTATTTCAATACAAAAGCGATCTCTCCTTCAATTGATCAACATACTTAGACATATGTTAAAAACCATAAAATACTAGTTGAATTTTTCGACCCATTTAAATTAGTAATTATAATTAAAGAGATAAACACTGGTTGATAGTTTAGAACACAACAAGATCATGACATAAACAGGTTATCAACAAGAGATCATAATCAGAACTGATACGTGGGAATTGCGCCCTTGCAATAGGTTTTACCTCTCAAGGGATCTTGAGAAGCTTACAACCCCCACCAGGCAGTGTACCTGATTGTTTTAGTATAGTATAGTGACAAGTACCGGGGGATTGATCGTTCAACTCAGGAATAGTGTCGCTAGGATTAGAAAGCCTACTAAACTAGGTCTAGAGGTGAGGGATGATTCTTTTTGTATTTTTATATTTTATGGAAAACAAGTAAAATCTCGGGTTTTGAAGGAGTGGGCGGAATTAGTTGCTAGCCAACTAACCCAATTAACTAAAGATGCAATCAAAATAAAATAAAAGAAATGAAAATTAAACTAATTTGCTAATGTGGTGGAAACAATAATGAGAAAACTTGTGTTTACTTAGATTTCATTACTCCCCAGATATCTTTTACCGGTTGATTAACTTTTTACAATTGCATGGATGACGGGTTATATTCCTTAATACCAGTCGTAGGGCCGTGTACAATATTCCCTAACTCTATATGATCCTACTTCACTCCTATGTTGAGCCGTTAAAAGCTCCTAACATGGGATCATTAGAATTCACATATGCGTTAAATACAACCAAAAATCGTAGTACACCTCCAATCATGTTTCTTAAACATTCAAGCAAGTTACCAATGGAACTCTGCCAGTTTTCTTAAGTCTAACATCGAATACAATCATCCGTAACAATTATAAACAAACAATCAACCCATAATCAATATCTAGGTTTCACTACATCTAAGCAAACACAATAAAAGCCTAGCCTAACATGTTAAAAGAAATATACACAAAAGATAGAATCAAACAATACATAAACATATTGAATGATTATTGAAGTACTTATCTTTATTCAAACATGGAAGAAAGAAGGGTTTGAAACCCCTTCAAGATGCAGGAAATTTGACCTAGGGTTTTCACACAACTTGTTCCACAAAAGTTCCATCCTTTACAATGAAAAATTGGAAAAATATATTTAGACTATGCATCCTGACGGCGTCATGTGTTAACCTCTGACGCCGTCGACTCACTGCCAAGTTGAAATTCGTATTGCCTAGATCCACTTCTGACGCTGTCATGTAGGAATAAGCTCTGGGCCGTCACATGTATTTGGACCCTGACGGCCTTGGTGACGCTGTCAGGCCAATAACAAAGAAAATGTTCTGGACCGTCACGTTATAAGTTCCACATCCACCTCTTTTGTCACTCTTGACGCGTCACTATTAAACCCTTGACGTCGTCAGGTACTGTTCCAGCAAGGAATTTTGAGACTTTGCCGTTTTCTTCACTTTTATGCTCCAAAAACATCCAAAATGCTTCCTTTTCCAGATTTCTCCTCAAAAGTACCTAAAATGACAAAAGGAACGATTTAGGGCAATAATTGATCAAATAATCTCGAATTCGGGCTTAAATGACCCCTTAAAAGCAGTACACTTTTTGCCTCATCAAATACCCTTATGATAACGCTCAAAGTTAACATGTTTTTATAAGCGTTATTAGTGTTTTTGTGTATGTTATTTGGTTGTTTTTATATGCTTTTGCCACTAAATCGTATCAAAGTATGTTTTTGTAGCATATGTAGCCAAATGTAGGAAAAATGGAGAAAAAGTGAATAAAATGAAGTATATGCGATTACACGAAGGTTCCCAAGCTCAAAAGTCTAATCTGTAAAGCATTTCATAAGGAGAACCTAAGTTTTGTCATCTCAAAGTTCCAAGAGTTAATCAAGTTTGGATATTGCATAAAGAACTACACAAGGAAAAGTCAAAGTCCAAAGCAACCAGAATCATCCATCCGATCGGTTGGAGTATAACCGATCGGATAGCCATAATGACCATCTCCATCCGATCGGTATCAACCCGCAACCGATCGGATGGTCATTTCTGCCTGTTTATACCAACTTTTGTGCACGAATCTTGGTCTTTTGTCCCATTGTTCTAGGCCATTCTTAGTATCTTATTGTCCAAGCTCCAGCATTTAAGTCCCTATTCATTGCTAGGAGTATTTGACAAGCCAAAAAGGACCTTAAGAGGACACATTAGAAGACACAATTAAAGAGACCAATTACTCTCATTACTACTCTCAATTATTATCATCATCTAGCTCTCAAAGAAGGGAAATTCGTGCAGAAAGATCCAGGAACTTTGGAGGACCAAGGAAGCAACATTTGGAGGCCGAAAATCTCAAGAAATCATCACCAATACTTAGGTTATCAATACCTTGTCATTTGTTATCAATTCCAAAGCATTGTAAGACTTAAAATCATGGATTCTAATGTTGAATATTATGAGTTTATTTGCATGTTTGCTATGAGTGGCTAGTAATCTTTTTACACTTGTTATGATTATGTTTTATGCTTAGTGATAGTTATGATTGTGATAACATGTTTTAATTCAATTCAAGTCAATCCTAATAACCAATTGTACCTTAAGTTTCATCATGACATTTGTTTAGCCAAGGTTAACTAATGGATAATAGTTTCAAGGGTCGAAAGATTTGTTATTATTCAACTAGTTATAATCATTTGTCTATGAATGATTGTTTTTCACCATAATTATTCTTGACTAAACAAAGAAACAAGAAGTATGATTGTAATGAGAATGCTTTTATAACATCCAATCGGATTGTTTGTAAACCTTTAGTTGGACGAAAGTGATGTGCTATTTGTTAGTGCAAGTTTTAAATTTATAAGGATGAGTTACCAAATCTAGAAACAACACATACGAGCAAGTGTACTCGTCCGTTATAGCAAGATATGATGGTAAGTCGGGATCGTTCGCAGGGATTTGTGAGTGAATCGAAATATAAGTCTAAAAGTAAATCTCTAATGTATGCAAATAAGATAATAAGCAAATTCAATAAATTAAAAACTACACTTGTTTAGACTAGTTTTCTACTTAATGACACACATGATTGTGATAACTTTTGATAACATGTTGGTTGAGATAATTAGATGGTGATCTAATCTATTGTTTCTACAAGTTAAACCTTCGTCAAGATTTTAGTTCATAAAAACAAGCTTTAGGTGTAAACCAATCAATTCAAGATCTATCCAAGGTTCATAAGGTATGGTGGATATCTTAAACACAAGACAAACTTTTATTACAAATCAAATACTCTTAGGAAATGGTCAATACAAAAGGTAACCTCTTCATAGACAAAAAGGTCACAATTGTTTATAAACATTTAAACTTTCATCCAACTAAAGGTTTACAAACAATCCGATTTGATGTTATAAAAGCATTCTCATTACAATCATACTTCTTGTTTCTTTGTTTAGTCAAGAATAATTATCATTCATAGACAAATGATTATAACTAGTTGAGTAATAACAAATCTTTCGACCTTTGAAACTATTATCAATTAGTTAACCTTGGCTAAACAAATGTCACGATGAAACTTAAGGTACAATTGGTTCTTAGGATTGACTTGAAATTGAATTAAAACATGTTATCACAATCATAACTATCACTAAGTATAAAACATCATCAAAACAAGTGTAAAAAGATTACTAGCCACTCATAGCAAACATGCAAATAAACTCAGAATATTTAACATTAGAATCCATGGTTATAAGTCTTACAATGCTTTGAAATTGATAACAAATGACAAGGTATTGATAACCTAAGTGTTGGTGATGATTTCTTGAGATTTTCGGACTCCAAATGTTGCTTCCTTGGTCCTCCAAAGTTCCTGGTTCTTTCTGCACGAATTTTCCTCCTTAGAGAGCTAGAAGATGATAATAATTGTGTATAGTAATGAGAGTAAATGGTATCTTGAATGGTGTCTTGAAGTATGCACTTTTGAGGTCCTTATAGGCTTGTCCAACACTCTTGGTAATGAATAGGGACTTAAATGCTTGAACTTGGACAGTAAGACACTAAGAAGGGCCTAGAACCATGGGACAAAAGACCAAAATTCGTCCACAAAAGTTGGCAAAAACATGCAGAAGTGGTTATCCGATCGGTTGCGGGTTGATACCAATCGGATGGAAAATGGTCATAATGGCAATCCGATCGGATAGACTCGAACCTATCGGATGGTAGATCCCGGCTGTTTTGGACTTTGACTTTTCCTTGTGTAGTTCTTTATGCACTATCCAAACTTGATTAACTTCTGAACTTGGAACTTTGAGATGACAAAACTTAGGTTCTCATATGAATTACTTCAAAGATTGGACTTTTGAGCTCGAGAATCTTCGTGTAATCGCGTATACTTCATTTTCTTCACTTTCTCCATTTTTCCTGCATTTGGCTACATATGCTACAAAAACATACTTTGATACGATTTAGTGGCAAAAGCATATAAAAACAACCAAATAACATACAGAACAACACTAATAACGCTTATAAAAACATGTTAACTTTGAGCGTTATCAGAAAGTTTAAATGTTTATAAACAATTGTAACCTTTTTGTCTATGAATGGGTTACCTTTTGTAATGACCATTTCCAAAGAGTATTTGATTTGTAATAAGAGTTTGTTCTTGTGTTTAAGATATTCACCATACCTTATGAACCTTGGATGGATCTTGAATTGATTGGTTTACACCTAAAGCTTGTTTTTATGAACTAAAATCTTGACGAAGGTTTAACTTGTAGAAACAATAGATTAGACCACCATCTAATTATCACAACCAACATGTTATCAAAAGTTATCACAATCATGTGTGTCATTAAGTAGAAAACTAGTCTAAACAAGTGTAGTTTTTAAATTATAGAATTATTTTATTATCTTATTTGCGTACATTAGAGATTTACTTTTAGACTTATATTTTTGATTCACTCACAAATCCCTGCGAACGATCCCGACTTACCATCATATCTTGCTATAATGGATGAGTACACTTGCTCGTATGTGTTGTTTCTAGATTTGGTAATTCACCCTTATAAATTTAAAACTTGCATAATAAAACGCACATCACCTTACACTTGAGATTTTCTTGTCCTCGAGCAAATGCGCTTTTATTCTAATCAAAATACAAGTTAGGGGTCATTTAACACTAATATAAAAGTAATTACAACAAATAATCGTTCCACTAAAAACCAAAAACAAGCACGAAGGTCATACACTAGCACCTCACAAATAGTGTTTAGATACTCAAATCTCTCGGGTGTAATTAAGTATATATCACAATATGGAAATGGAAAACATCTCTCACTACCTATCATAGCAAATAGATTACCATAGGCTTAGGAAAGGATCAAACCTCCACCACTTGGCATAAGCACCTAGGATAGACTATCAAAGAGGTCTTTTGAAGGGTTATAACATTAGGTGTAGGGATACGAAAAACACGGTTTTGTTGGATAAAGGCAATATTTACTGGTGGCGAGTTAATCATCTTGGTTAATTACATGTACAATATGGCGTTGCTAAGCCAAGACTCGATTCGACTTAAGCTAATAAATCAAAAATAACAAAAACATAAAACAAACATAGAATAAAACGGGATGGTAGTCCGTATGTTTTTCTCTTTTCTTTTTCTATAACTTTTTTTCTTTTCTTTTCTTGATTTTTTTTTTCTTTTTTTTTTGTTTTTTTTTTGCGTACACTCAATACATAATAGGGAATGTACATTCCCCTTACACTTGAATTTTTACATACTTTACAATAAAGTACTCTAATGACTCGAATCAAGATAATCAAAACACTTGGAGTACTTTTTAAGATTAATGCACATATGGGGTTAATAATTTGATTTTTTTCCCCATTACTCCATAACACAAGTACTTTACCCATGAGTCCCAATCGTCCCAAAACAATATGTACAAGATATGACTCGACTTAGCAACCATGTAATCAATTAAATAATTAACTAAGAGTGTAAACATGTAACAATAATGCACTAAAGATGAGTGCATACAAGGAAGGCCAAGGCGATTTGGTTGCACCTTTGGGTGGGTTGTAACAAATTCTTCCTTTAAGTAAGATGCTTAAAGTTAGAAACGAAAAGATAGGCTCGGAGGGGTGTACTAGGGGTATCGTGTACTAAAAATGAGTACAACGCTAAGGTTTGGAAAGATTAATTGACTTTACTAGTCAAGTGATATGACTTAAATGGTCAAGTAATTATGATACGAGTTTAAACACAAGGGTGATCCTAATGCCTCTTATCATGTAGTAAATCTTACTACACGAATGTAGTCTCACTAGCGGTCTCGGGATGCATCACTAACGCAAGTTCTAGAATCTAAATGCTACCGGTACACTCATAAGCACTAATAATAAATGCTTTTCCTATCAAATCTAAAGGCGAACATCACATATTTGGGTGGAAAATATTTCTGAATGGTATGGTTTTGTGCTAGTCATACAACTCCTATCCATGAGACGCTTGTTAAGGATAAAGTTTCACTCCTAAATGTTGTAAAAAATTTTAAATTTGGCGCTAAAATTACACTAACAAGTATTTCTCTTAGTTTTATTACACAACTAACATCAAACAAACAAACTCAAGTGCAATAGTATCCTATAAGGTATCATCATTTACCCTTCCCTTACACTTAGGATGGACATTGTCCCCAATGTTCAATTAAAGGATGTAAACGTAAAATAGGTAAAAGAATGAAAACAAATACTCCTCTGATTCGTTCGATGTGGATAGTGTGTCAACAAGGTTAGATCTTCCTCCAAGAAAATGAACGTTGAACGCTTCCCTTCCAGAAATATAAATCATCTTCTTGTCATATATAACCTGTTAAACCTAAGAAAACAATCAAGTCAACCTCGCATAAAATCAGCGGCAATCTATATAATGCTTGTGGAATGAATGTTTGCAGATTTCCTGGAGTTTATAAAACTAAAGAATCAACAAAAACTTTAAGACTCCGGTTTAAACAAAACTCGCAAAATTTCTCAGAACTTTGGTACCTGACGCCGTCAGGTTTTAACTCCTGACGCCGTCAGAATGTTCCTGGAAAAATCTTATGTTAAGTTTCCAGAAAATTTCTGGAAAAACTCATGTCTTATTTCCTGCAAAATACTGCAAAATATCATTATGACTCGATACAAGCATTTAACTCTAACAATTACTAATATACATGCTCATTTAATATTATGGCGAATCATGATCATTTTCGTTCTGATAAACAAATTTGGGTTTCCTCTTACACTTAGATTTTGCAAAATACCTTTATATGTAATTAAGACGAAGTTAAAAACAAAATAAAGAATTTTCACATTTTAATGTGAAACATGATCTACCAACAATAAAAATAAGACATGCATACGGAAACAAATA
Source organism: Artemisia argyi (assembly GCA_030686995.1). Taxonomy (NCBI): domain Eukaryota; kingdom Viridiplantae; phylum Streptophyta; class Magnoliopsida; order Asterales; family Asteraceae; genus Artemisia; species Artemisia argyi. The sequence goes on along the minus strand of CM060699.1, from coordinate 1,256,563 downwards.
AAATCAAACAAATAAAAACACATAAAAACATGGGTTGCCTCCCAAGAAGCGCTTTTCTTTATTTACAAGTCTTGTAGCTAGACTCAAGGTCTTGGGCTATTACGTGACCTCGTCATTGGTCACATTCTCTAGGTCATCCTCAATCTTAGTTTTGTATTCCGGACCTAGTTGCAAACATTCCTTGTAGAAACCTAATATTCTACTCATGATAGATTCTACTTCTCTACGTCTATCCTCAGCATTCCTATAGTAGACCGCTTGCTTGTGTTCCTTTTCAAGGTTTGATAGAAGACGGAATTGTTCAATCTTATAGGGCATTTGGTAAGCAATTTCATCTTTCTCATCCTTGAATCTAACTATCCCTAAGGACGGGTCTTAACTCATCTTAGAGGCCTCAACAAATGGTTTTCTGAACACTACTTGACTTAGGAAACCATCTATTATCGGATGAATATCCTCTACAATCACAAAGTCGGTAACATAAGTGAAGTTTCCTACAAAGACATGTAATCCTTTCACTCTTCCTACAAAGTTGCTCATCCAATTCGTGTTAGGAATCATCCTATATTTAAGTTGCTTCTTCATTACCCAATTATAATAGGTCCTAGTCATAATGTTTATAGGAGACCTAAGATCGATGTAAGCTTTCCACACATGCATATGCCCAATGTTGCATGGTATGTTGATGTTAAAGGGATTTCCTGCTTTGATAAGTGGTGAACCAAGGACGTATGGTGTCTCGGGGTCATCGAATAGATCCTTATGATATTCCCGTTCTTCCTTGGTGGGTAACTTATCAAAGTATTCTTCTACGTTTTCTACTTCCTCTAACTTTTCTCCCTTAATATCCTCAACTTCCTTAATCTCATCCTTAGGTCCAGTTTCTATTCCAACTTCATCCTTGTCACTTTCTTCTATTATCTTATCTATTGGCTTAATGGTAACAACGTTGAGAAAGTGGATGTGTTTGGATGATGAGGGGTCCTTAATTTGGATTCCGCTACTAGTGTCCCTAGTGTCCTTCCTAGGTGTAGTTAGCACTTGGTTGTTGAGGGCTTTCAACAAGTTGTCAATTTTATTGGTCATCTCCGTTTGTTGTTGATTGAATTCGGTTTCAAACTCAGCTATACGAGCTTCTTGAGATGCCATAAATTTGGACATCAATCCTTCAAGATTATTGGTACTACCATAGTTATTGGAAGGATTTTTGTTAAAAGTACGGTTAGAGGGTGGACCGTTTGATTGGTAACGATTAGGTGGATTGGAAGAATTGTTTTGGGGCATGTTTTGGTTTTGTTTCCACCTAAGGTTCGGGTGATTTTTCGAAGAAGGGTTGTAGGAATCACCGTAAGGATTTGGCTCGGGTTTGAAAGTGTACCAATTGTCTCCCGCTTCGTTGGTACGCGAGGATGCGTAATCCGCAAAAGCTTATCCGGGGAGTTCCACGCAATCACGAGTGTCATGGGGACCACTACATAACTGGCATGAAGAAGTGATTTTGTTCACTTGGCTTGAAGGCTTAGGAGCTTCGTAGGATTTCTTGATAAACTTGACTTGGTCCTCAAGTTCCATGATCCTACGGTCGGGAGTGGTAGAATTGTTCAAATGCAAAGATATTGCCTTGACCGTTTTGTTCAAATCACGGGGATCATTCCAACTTTCGTTGTCATAGAGAGCAAGATCTTATATGTTTTTTCCCATGATTATTCTGCACTTAGATCATGTAGCTTGCCACCGGCTGATTGGTCAATGGTTCGGCTTGTGGAGAGATCGATATGGTCATAGAAGATTTGGACTTGGAGCCAAAGATCTATGCCATGATGAAGGACTTTTTGGAGTAAGTCCTTGAAATGAGTCCATGCTTCATATAGAGTTTCACCTTGACGTTGTTGGAACATCAAGATATCATTTCTAGGCTTGGTAGTTCTCCTCGGCGGGAAAAATTGAGCAAGGAAACAAGAAGTGAGATCATCCCATGAGGTTATGGATCCCGTAGGTAAATGTTCAAGCCATTGACTAGCTTGATCATGTAGAGAGAATTGGAATAGATGTAATCGGGTCGACTCTCTGGTTGCAACATCAAGGTCTATGGAATCTACGATTTTTAGGAAATCCTTAAGATGTTGATTAGGATCTTCGGAACGAAGTCCATGGAATGCACATCCGCTTTGCACCAACCGGATGGTGTCGGATTTCAAGGGGGACACATTGGCTCCTTGGGTGAGCTCAATGGTGTTTCGATAGCCTTGGTGGCTAGGACGGGAGTACTCTCCTAAAATTCGGGGTCTAGGAGGTTGGTTTGCTAGTGGTGGGTTTTGTTGTTTTGTGTTGATGGGATCAAAGATATTACCACCTTCCATGATGTCAGATGGTAATGGTTATGAACAAAGGAACAAAGAAATGAGATAGACTAAAGAAAACCTAAAAAAAAAAAATCTTACTAAAAAGGAATCTAGCAAGTAGATTTAATGAAAAGAAATTCTAACCTAGACAATAACTATTCCCCGGGCTGCGGCACCAAAAACTTGATATATAGGAATTGCGCCCTCGCTACAGGTTTTACCTCTCAAGGGATCTTGAGAAGCTTACAACCCCCACCAGGCAGTGTACCTGATCGTTGTAGTATAGTATATTGACAAATACCGGGGGATTGATCGTTCAACTCAGGAATAGTGTCGTCAGGATTAGAAAGCCTACTAAACTAGGTCTAGAGGTGAGGGATGATTCTTTTTGTATTTTTATATTTTATGGAAAGCAAGTAAAATCTCAGGTTTTGAAGGATTGGGCGGAATTAGTTGCTAGCCAACTAACCCAATTAACTAAAGATGCAATCAAAATAAAATAAAAGAAATGAAAATTAAACTAATTTGCTAATGTGGTGGAAACAATAATGAGAACAGTTGTGTTTATTTAGATTTCATTACTCACTAGATATCTTTTACCGGTTGATTAGCTTGTTATAGTTGCATGGATGATGGGTTATATTCCTTAATACCAGTCGTAGGGCCATGTACAATATTGCCTAACTCTATAAGATCCTACTTCACTCCTATGTCGAGCCGTTAAAAGCTCCTAACATAGGATTATTAGAATTCACTTATGAATTAAATACAACCAAAAATCGTAGTACACCTCCGATCATCTTTCTTAAGACGTTCAAGCAAGTTACCAATGGAAGTCTGCCAATTTTCTTAAGCCTAACATCGAATACAATCATCCGTAACAATTATAAACAAACAATCAACCCATAATGAACATCTAGGTTTCACTACATCTAAGCAAACAAAATAAAAGCCTAGCCTAACATGTTAAAAGAAAGATACACAAAAGATAGAATCAAACAATACATAGACATATTGAATGATTATTGAAGTACTTATCTTTATTCAAACATGGAAGAAAGAAGGGTTTGAAACCCCTTCAAGATGCAGGAGATTCGACCTAGGGTTTTTACACAATTTGTTCCACAAAAGTTTCACCCTTTACAATGAAAAATTGGAAAAAAATATATATACTATGCATCCTGACGGCGTCATGTGTTAACCTCTAACGTCGTCAACTCGCTGCCAAGTTGAAATTCGTATTGGCTAGATCCACTTCTGACGCCATCATGTAGGAATAAGCTCTGGGCCAATAACAAAGAAAATGTTCTGGGCCATCACGTTATAAGTTTCACATCCACCTCTTTTGTCACTCTTGACGCCGTCACTAGTAAACCCTTGACGTCGTCAGGTACTATTCCAGCAAGGAATTTTGAGACTTTGCCGTTTTCTTCACTTATATGCTCCAAAAACATCCAAAATGTTTCCTTTTCCAGATTTCTCTTCAAAAGTACCTAAAATAACAAAAGGAACGATTTAGGGCAATAATTGATCAAATAATCTCGAATTCGGGCTTAAATGACCCCTTAAAAGCTGTACTCTTTTTGCCTCATCAATAACCAAACACTTTATTATATTAACATATCCAAGCAACAATAAGGAGTTTAGCCTAACATGGCTTTAATAATCATGCTTACAGTAGTAATATCGTATGAAATGATCGACATACTTTCTGAATTAATGTAATGAAGAAGCTACCGTCACTAGCGATCACCACAATTAATATCAATAGAGTATTACAATGCTTTTAGAACTTTGACTTTATTTCTATCACCCCCAATGATTGGAAAGAGGTATGGATTATTATCAGAGCTATGTTGGTTGTTGGGAGGAGTGTTGGTGTATTGGTGTTGTGAAAATGAGGTGAAATGAGGCTCTATTTATAGGCGAAGGGTGACTAGCCAGGCATTGGAATACACCGCTCTTAAGGAAAAGGATGGCGGGCTTTGCACTGAATATCGGCGATCATGATGATAAACTACGGCGACCTTCAGATAATTTCTTGGAGCCAAAGGGTCATTAATAGAACTTGAAGGTCGGCGGGCTTCAGATATAAGATCGCAGCTCTTTATTTGATTCGACTTAAATTGTGTAAGAATAGATTCATCCCCGTAACCGGCGCTTTTTCACTAGGAACTCGGCGCTCTTTACTTGAAATATGCATTATCATAAGATTTAGCTTGTATTTTCATATTTTTCCATGTTTATTGAAGATCTTTTCCAAGAGGACCTGAAATGTATTTTCATGCAATTAAGTATCAAAAGTCCTTATAAATCGTATAGAAACTAACAAATAACGCTATATAAAATATGTATAATTAGAGCGTCATCAATAACATAATACAATAGTAGGGAGCTTCATGTGAGGAGTCTTATACTTCTGGATTGTGATGGCGCGAACTGTGTTATATCTAAAACATTAACGAACCTAAGAATGATTACTTAAGAAACCTAAACTAAACAACTAGAGCTTGACATACATCCAAACCTACAATACACCAGGATACGTGAGTAAGGTAGTCTAGTTTCCGAGTCACTTTTTGCATCAATTAGATTTCCCTAAGCCCAGGTGAGTTTCGTAGCCTCACATCTTTTTAAACTTTCACTCTAAATGTTTTACAAACCCTGTGAGGGAGGATACATGCTACTTGCTTTACTTAAAACCGAATACAAGTTTTTTTCTTTGGTTGTTGCACGAGTAAACTATCTGCCCCCACTACATACCTAAAATTCATGAATCTAATCATTTGGGATATTTTACCCACGCGAACGCGAATATAGTTGATAGATCTATTGGAGTTTGACAACTCCCGTTGATACTACATCTTACTGGATGGTATCAATAAGTACAATATTTGAACCCACTGAAGGATTAACTTTAGCAAAGTTATCCTTCCCATCCCCTCATGGTTGGTCTGTAGACCCCATGACCCGGACTGTTAACGTGTGATTCATGAGCTTAGTGCAACCCACCCCACTCTTGATAGTTGTGCATCCATCACAATTATCACACACATACAACATTTTCCCAAATGGGTGTAACAACGGAACCCAGGGAACTTGTATTCACTAACACTAAAATCTATGAATCTCACTCAACATCTAGTGTTAACTTTTAAGCATGTATTCTAGGTATATCACTTCTACGGAGATATTGTAACACCCCCAATTCATGGTTGCAGCGGAATTCAAACTGGGTGTTACTCGACGGCACAATAGTCACAATAATAGAAAACGAACTCCAATTGAGTCGTTTTAAAAGATGTATCATTCAAAATATATAAATATCAGAGATTACAAAATGAGGTCCCAAATGGTTCCATGTTTACAATGTATAATAAATGTGTTTTTGAATGATAATAAAATTTATAGCCCTCTTGAGTATCCGTGCCCTTCCGTGCCATCCTTGATCGTCATGAACCTGAAATACATGCTTGAGAGGTCAACACAAAGGTTGAGTGATATTCATAGAGTTTGTTTAATGTTTGAACACAATATGTTGGTAGTGTGAGTTATAGGCTCACACCAATGTTTGGAAAACAAAACAGGTAGGCTACGTTATTATACGCCCGGAACATGTATTATACACTAAGCTTATGACACCAAAACGTTAACGGGTACCAATATCAATCGGCGGAGTTATCCCGGTAGGTACTTTGCCGTCATACCTAATGTCTCAAATATTAATGCATTTGTTTGAACTTAGTCAATACAAATGGGATTCGTCAATCCCAATAGGCCTATTCACAATATTCATGCTCACTTGCAAGTAACCCTCGCAAGTGATTAAATGGTTCATAATATGGGATCTCGGTTTGGCAAGGATGGTACTTAGTGATAATAAAACAATCAGGCAAGCATACAATTTAAAAACATTGTGCTCGGTTAAAAATAGCATGTATTCCCCCCAAGGGTTTGTAAAACAATGAAGTAATGTAAAGTGGGGCTATGAACTCACCTTAAGTAAGATAGCAAGTAATGAATGTAACGGTTGAATCATGAAGGTTTCTACGAGCAACCTATAATAGAATGTTGCGACTTAGGATCGGAGTAAAGAATATGAAGTAGTGCCTATATATATATCTTGCATTTAGTCCATGATGTGGTATGATGTATAATGTAAGTCGTTGAAAGAAAAGATTCATGAACATGTATGTTTTGTATATCGTTTACTACCGTTCGGGCCGACATAATTCAGAAGTCATGTTAGTAAGCGTTCGAGGAGCCAGGACACTTTAACTCGTAAATCCACAACTCAACTCGACGGCTTACATAATGAACTCCTCACATGAGGCTCCCTACTATTGTAGTAGTTGATAAAGTATATAGATATAAGTTTTGATCCGAAAAGTTACTTGTCCAATATTTGAATAAACTTAGGAAAGTTTATTAGTACATGAAGATTGTTATTAGGATATGTTTCATAAGTTTTGTATGACCATTTTCTCTTGGTAATATCTCATGGTTCCCTTTTAAGTGAAGTAGATCCAAATTGCTTGTTCAAGTTCTCGTCAACTCTTTGTTTCATGTTTATGCCTATGAAAGTTGGTATGGTCATTTCGTCATGGCCTAGCCATGACCTTTGGTCCTTGTTTCAAGGTCATGAGACAAAACCTTGGCTCTAGCCATGGTTGTGGTCTTGATTATAGGTCATAAGACCTCTTGTTCCTTTCAAAGTATAACCATAATCTTGTGACTTTCGCCTAAAAATGGGCTGTTTAGAATTTGAAGAATTTTATCACTCGGAAAGTGTTTTTAGGTCTCGAGCTTCTTTATTCCTGAACGAAAACGTCATTCCGGACAACTTTCGTGTTTTAACTTTTTGATGAATCGGACCAGAAGTGGGACTTTCAAAACCCAAATTTGATCAGAATGGTATTTGGCAGTTTTGCCGGAAATCTTTGGTAACTTCAAATGGGCGTAACTTTTGACTCGTATACTCGTTTTGGGTGGTTCAAATTGCTATGGTTTCCTTGTTAAGTCCTCTACTGTAATATGTAATGATCCAACATCATATTTTTACCATTTTGATCAGGTCTTACCAAGAAAGTCACTAGTTTACTTGTTTTAGTAACTTATCTTGTCAATCAATAACAATAACTTGTTTTGCTCACTTTTATACATCATGGACATAACTACAAGACATAATATAGCAAGAATAACATGTAAATAACATGAACATGATTATTTAACAAGAATCAAGTTAGGGTTTGGCTCACAACTTTTGGCTTTCAAAGATGAAAGGAAGTTAACATGTAAGGATAGGACTTTGATAGACTTGCTTCAACCCACTTGACTTCATGCAATCTTTCTACTCTTGTAATCTTGAAAGAGAGATGATGAAAATTGAGGTGACTTGAGTGGATTCAAACTCAAGAAAAATCACCAAGTATATTAGGGATTGGAAGAGTTTTGGTGAATGATAATCTAGCTAGGGTTTCTATCTTGAAGAATCACTTGAACCATGCATGAAACTAGAAGGAAATGAGCAAAGGATAGTGTGGTTATGGGGTTGGGGATGCACGGCAACAAAGGGGATGGGGAGGGAGTATTTATAGTCCAAATGAGGAGGTTAGGAAGCTTACTAGGAAAGTGTTACAACTTGGTGACCAAGTTGTAATTAAATGATGATCTAAGGGTAATTTCATGAGATGAAGCCACATGGGATGACTCCCCCCCTCCTAGGTCGGTTTGGAGTGCTTGGAGAGCAAGGGTGTGGACTTTTCTTGGTATTATCCAAGATACTTGGTTAGTTTTGACTCCGGGAAATGCCAATCGTAAATGATTAAGCCTCAAAACGTAAAACCGGGTGTCGTAAAATTATGGAATTTGAAAGTATGGTTAAACTTGTCAAAATACTCCATAATAAAATATAAAATGAGTGGTAGGATCTATCGGGTGCTAAAACCCTGCTAAAAACTGGAAACACGGGTCTAAAACGCGTAATTCGCGTAAAACGCTGAATATTGCGTAAAATTGAGAAAAGTAAAATGTTACTTTTCTAATGTGATAAAAATGATTTAAAATGACTTATAATGTCTAGACTGGGCTCAGTCTAGTGTCGGTTGGTATTAAATGTCTTTTAGACATCAAACCGTAAGCCTAAAAATCACGAAATGACTTATAACATCAAGGGATGATTTTTGGTCAATGGAGGAGGGAAAGAATATGTTGACTTTTTCTAATAAGTTGAAAACTCAAATCTTCTTAGAAACGCGTTTTGTGGTGGAACGGTTAATCGGCCATACGGTTAAGCGTGCTCATGCGAGAGTAGTACAAGCTTGGGTGACCTGCCGGGAAGTCTTTGGTCATGTTTTTCTCAGTCACGATTAATTCTCAAATAAATCATGAGTGTGTCAAACATTTTTCTGATGCGGGGTCACTTAACGCGGTCGAGTTTCGTTGTACGTAGAATTTCTGAATGACGTTTTACCCTAAAACGTGTAATTCCGTGTAATTCCATAATAACTTTCACGAAAATGATCTGACGAATGTCAAACATTTAATTTGCCATGGAAATGATTTATCACTTGAGAATATCAAATAAAAATCAACTTTCGGGAAAATTTTTGGGAAAAATGAATAGTAAAAGTGAATAGTGAAATTTTCCGAGAATAGTAATTATCCTGAAAATGCGAATTGTTACAGTCTCTACCCCTTACGGGGAACTTCGTCCCGAAGTTCTATGTGTGTTATATGTTGGAGTGGTGTCGATGAAAAGGTGTGGTTACTTATGAGGACTAAAGTCTTGAATTACTAGTGATATAGTTTGATTTGTCTTAGAATACGGTGTGTCAATAGAAATTGATAACATAGTTGAATATCAATAGAGATTCATATAATAGTCGAATATCAAAGGAAATTGATATAGTAATCGAGTATTAATAGGAATTGATATAGTAGTTGAATATCAAATAGAACTCGATATAGTTGTCAAGTATCAATAGCAATTGATATAATAGTTGAACAACAATTGCAATTGACATAGACATCGAATAATGGAATAAATGTTGAACATGTGGTTGGACCAAGTCCTGTTTGAATTGTACGGCTGCCCATGCATATGGCTACATGGCTTCGCAATGAGTTTGGTACGACTGCGCATCCGTATGGTTACATGGCCCCGTAATGAGTTTGGTACGATTGCACATGCATATGGTTACATGGCCTCGCAATGAGTTTGTTTGTTATTGCACTATCATTATGAAAACCAAAATGTAAACCTCGTACTAATGGAAATTGGGATAGTCGTTGCAATCATAGCCTAGTAGGTAATCTGTTGTTGTATCTAGTGTTTATTGACTTCATACTTATGTTATTTCGGATATAAATAAGCCCACTTGTTTATAATTCTTTATTTACATAGAGAGGCATCCCAAACAATGTAACTAAAGGAATATAAACGTATGGTTCGATGATTTATAATTTCTTTATTTAAATGAAAAGGCATCCCAATCCATTCAAATAAGGACATTATAAATCATCCTACTCAAGAATTCCCGACACAACATTCATACTTAGCCGGTGAGTCACTAGGTAGTGTATTACGAGATGATACTGGTGTTCCAAAAGTACAAGATGAATATTCAAACTTGTAAAGCTGATGAGGGTACTTGTGGTGTAACTAAGGATGATTTGAGCTTTAAAAGTGCATCAAAATCTGTTAATGAGCTTGTGGTTCCAACGGTTGTGAAGATAATGTTATGATATGTTGATGAACAAAAGTGTGTAGTGTATGCTTAACATTAATACTCTTAGGTATAGATGTTGAGTTTGCTTTAAAAATCTTAAGAGATTTTAAAAGTTTATGATGGAATGGTATCCTTAGGACCTAAACAGGATAGTACTTCTACAGGATGAAGAGAATAATTGATAACTATCCCAAGATAGTAGTTCGGATTATCTCATAAATGAAAATTTTCAAGAATGAAATTAGGTAACACAAATAAGGTGTTATGATTTCGCTGAGTGGTAAGACATTATCGTGTCTCTAGATTGTTTTAATGTATTCTGGTGGTTTATCGAGTTCATGTAGGAAATCAACCTAAACATAACCCTAGTACAACTACTCTCAGTATTTGAAAATTCTAAGTCGAATATAGTTAGTCAGACTATATTCCACTGTCCCTAGGTTAAATATAGGTGACTAGTCTATATTTAGCCAAGGCTCGATAAAATTTTCAAATACCTAAACTAGGTATACTTTTGATATGTCCGTTGCTTTCGGGAAACTGTCCACTAAACAAAGGCGATGTCAAACCCTTAAGTTGCAAGTCCCGTCCATACAAGACTTGTAACGTATGTTTTCATATTCCATTGCATAGAAGATAGTAAGGGTAGATACGTATGGAAAGGAAGTTTTAAGTAGTTCTAAAATAGAACATACTTGGCCAGGATCACGAACTTTTAATAATGAAGGTTTCATAAGAAAACTTTGATGAATGTAGAGAAAGTTCAGCTTTTGTCGATGATGGATTAGTTTGTCCTTTAGAAATATCATATTTCTTGTTTTGAAATCGATAGATTGTGACGGGTTTTTGATATCATAAGAAATGATATTGATGATGTGATGGAATAATTCTAGAGACCATTTGCACAAAACACAATGTCTCGGAAGTAGGTTAGACCATTGTGTAATTCACAATGTCTGGGAAGTAGGTTAGACCGTTGTGTGACTCAAAACATTTGAGAAATGATTAAGACCATTGTATCATACAATGTCTTGGAAAATGAATGAGACCATTGCATCTCACAATGTCTTGGAAAATGAATGAGACCATTGTATCTCACAATGTCTTGGAAAATGAATGAGACCATTGTATCTCACAATGTCTTGGAAAATGAATGAGACCATTGTATCTCACAATGTCTTGGAAAATGAATGAGACCATTGTATCTCACAATGTCTTGGAAAATGAATGAGACCATTGTATCTCACAATGTCTTGGACATATAATGTTGGAGTAGGAACATGATTGGGAGAGTGTGGCTGTGCCGAAATGCCTTAGAATAGGCATACACAGATATGTTTAGTCCATTGTTTAGATAAATGATTGAAAATAAACCGAGTTTATATATCAATATACTAATATGTTCATGTAGCATAAAATGCCTAGTGTGTATATATCAATATACTTATATGTGTTCATGTAGCATAAAATGCTTAGTGTGTATATATCAATATACTAATGCTTACGGGGAAATGCTCAATTATGTTTAGGGTACATATATCAATATGCAATTATGTTTGTGTAGCACAAAATGTCTACGGGGAAATGCTCAAAATGGGTATATATGAATATACTAATATGTTTGTGTAGCATAACATGCTTACTAAGTCCATAATCGTCTGGAGGATGGAAGACACGGAGAGCGGAAGGCTATAAAATGTTTTTGCTTGTACATGTGGTTATAGTTTAGGTCTCAATTAGACCCGTTTCTCTATAACCATGGCTCTGGTACCAATCTGTAACACCCCCAATTCATGGTTGCAGCGGAATTCAAACTGGGTGTTACTCGACGGCACAATAGTCACAATAATAGAAAACGAACTCCAATTGAGTCGTTTTAAAAGATGTATCATTCAAAATATATAAATATCAGAGAATACAAAATGAGGTCCCAAATGGTTCCATGTTTACAATGTATAATAAATGTGTTTTTGAATGATAATAAAATTTATAGCCCTCTTGAGTATCCGTGCCCTTCCGTGCCATCCTTGATCGTCATGAACCTGAAATACATGCTTGAGAGGTCAACACAAAGGTTGAGTGATATTCATAGAGTTTGTTTAATGTTTGAACACAATATGTTGGTAGTGTGAGTTATAGGCTCACACCAATGTTTGGAAAACAAAACAGGTAGGCTACGTTATTATACGCCCGGAACATGTATTATACACTAAGCTTATGACACCAAAACGTTAACGGGTACCAATATCAATCGGTGGAGTTATCCCGGTAGGTACTTTGCCGTCATACCTAATGTCTCAAATATTAATGCATTTGTTTGAACTTAGTCAATACAAATGGGATTCGTCAATCCCAATAGGCCTATTCACAATATTCACGCTCACTTGCAAGTAACCCTCGCAAGTGATTAAATGGTTCATAATATGGGATCTCGGTTTGGCAAGGATGGTACTTAGTGATAATAAAACAATCAGGCAAGCATACAATTTAAAAACATTGTGCTCGGTTAAAAATAGCATGTATTCCCCCCAAGGGTTTGTAAAACAATGAAGTAATGTAAAGTGGGGCTATGAACTCACCTTAAGTAAGATAGCAAGTAATGAATGTAACGGTTGAATCATGAAGGTTTCTACGAGCAACCTATAATAGAATGTTGCGACTTAGGATCGGAGTAAAGAATATGAAGTAGTGCCTATATATATATCTTGCATTTAGTCCATGATGTGGTATGATGTATAATGTAAGTCGTTGAAAGAAAAGATTCATGAACATGTATGTTTTGTATATCGTTTACTACCGTTCGGGCCGACATAATTCAGAAGTCATGTTAGTAAGCGTTCGAGGAGCCAGGACACTTTAACTCGTAAATCCACAACTCAACTCGACGGCTTACATAATGAACTCCTCACATGAGGCTCCCTACTATTGTAGTAGTTGATAAAGTATATAGATATAAGTTTTGATCCGAAAAGTTACTTGTCCAATATTTGAATAAACTTAGGAAAGTTTATTAGTACATGAAGATTGTTATTAGGATATGTTTCATAAGTTTTGTATGACCATTTTCTCTTGGTAATATCTCATGGTTCCCTTTTAAGTGAAGTAGATCCAAATTGCTTGTTCAAGTTCTCGTCAACTCTTTGTTTCATGTTTACGCCTATGAAAGTTGGTATGGTCATTTCGTCATGGCCTAGCCATGACCTTTGGTCCTTGTTTCAAGGTCATGAGACACAACCTTGGCTCTAGCCATGGTTGTGGTCTTGATTATAGGTCATAAGACCTCTTGTTCCTTTCAAAGTATAACCATAATCTTGTTACTTTCGCCTAAAAATGGGCTGTTTAGAATTTGAAGAATTTTATCACTCGGAAAGTGTTTTTAGGTCTCGAGCTTCTTTGTTCCTGAACGAAAACGTCGTTCCGGACAACTTTCGTGTTTTAACTTTTTGATGAATCGGACCAGAAGTGGGACTTTCAAAACCCAAATTTGATCAGAATGGTATTTGGCAGTTTTGCCGGAAATCTTTGGTAACTTCAAATGGGCGTAACTTTTGACTCGTATACTCGTTTTGGGTGGTTCAAATTGCTATGGTTTCCTTGTTAAGTCCTCTACTGTAATATGTAATGATCCAACATCATATTTTTACCATTTTGATCAGGTCTTACCAAGAAAGTCACTAGTTTACTTGTTTTAGTAACTTATCTTGTCAATCAATAACAATAACTTGTTTTGCTCACTTTTATACATCATGGACATAACTACAAGACATAATATAGCAAGAATAACATGTAAATAACATGAACATGATTATTTAACAAGAATCAAGTTAGGGTTTGGCTCACAACTTTTGGCTTTCAAAGATGAAAGGAAGTTAACATGTAAGGATAGGACTTTGATAGACTTGCTTCAACCCACTTGACTTCATGCAATCTTTCTACTCTTGTAATCTTGAAAGAGAGATGATGAAAATTGAGGTGACTTGAGTGGATTCAAACTCAAGAAAAATCACCAAGTATATTAGGGATTGGAAGAGTTTTGGTGAATGATAATCTAGCTAGGGTTTCTATCTTGAAGAATCACTTGAACCATGCATGAAACTAGAAGGAAATGAGCAAAGGATAGTGTGGTTATGGGGTTGGGGATGCACGGCAACAAAGGGGATGGGGAGGGAGTATTTATAGTCCAAATGAGGAGGTTAGGAAGCTTACTAGGAAAGTGTTACAACTTGGTGACCAAGTTGTAATTAAATGATGATCTAAGGGTAATTTCATGAGATGAAGCCACATGGGATGACTCCCCCCCTCCTAGGTCGGTTTGGAGTGCTTGGAGAGCAAGGGTGTGGACTTTTCTTGGTATTATCCAAGATACTTGGTTAGTTTTGACTCCGGGAAATGCCAATCGTAAATGATTAAGCCTCAAAACGTAAAACCGGGTGTCGTAAAATTATGGAATTTGAAAGTATGGTTAAACTTGTCAAAATACTCCATAATAAAATATAAAATGAGTGGTAGGATCTATCGGGTGCTAAAACCCTGCTAAAAACTGGAAACACGGGTCTAAAACGCGTAATTCGCGTAAAACGCTGAATATTGCGTAAAATTGAGAAAAGTAAAATGTTACTTTTCTAATGTGATAAAAATGATTTAAAATGACTTATAATGTCTAGACTGGGCTCAGTCTAGTGTCGGTTGGTATTAAATGTCTTTTAGACATCAAACCGTAAGCCTAAAAATCACGAAATGACTTATAACATCAAGAGATGATTTTTGGTCAATGGAGGAGGGAAAGAATATGTTGACTTTTTCTAATAAGTTGAAAACTCAAATCTTCTTAGAAACGCGTTTTGTGGTGGAACGGTTAATCGGCCATACGGTTAAGCGTGCTCATGCGAGAGTAGTACAAGCTTGGGTGACCTGCCGGGAAGTCTTTGGTCATGTTTTTCTCAGTCACGATTAATTCTCAAATAAATCATGAGTGTGTCAAACATTTTTCTGATGCGGGGTCACTTAACGCGGTCGAGTTTCGTTGTACGTAGAATTTCTGAATGACGTTTTACCCTAAAACGTGTAATTCTGTGTAATTCCTTAATAACTTTCACGAAAATGATCTGATGAATGTCAAACATTTAATTTGCCATGGAAATGATTTATCACTTGAGAATATCAAATAAAAATCAACTTTCGGGAAAATTTTCGGGAAAAATGAATAGTAAAAGTGAATAGTGAAATTTTCCGGGAATAGTAATTATCCTGAAAATGCGAATTGTTACAGATATGGCAGAAGGAGGCACTGAACTCGGAGGACTTTCAAACCGGTTATCATTCAAACATAACTTAACACCTAGACTTTGGGACCTCATCAATAGTAAAAGTATATCTGTTGGTCCCGTTTACTAAGTTAATAGTTAACTAAAGAGTTAACCTAACCAAGTTCCATGACTTTTAACTCAGATAAATACGATTAACAACAAAGATAAACCGTAAAGAAAAGAGACACAATTTTTCAACGTTTAATTCTTATTAGAAGTTAATCAAAAGAATTATACCCAAGTGTTTGCGGAATAACACTTGGGATTGAAACGACAAGTATGGTGTGGACTCCTCTCTAAACTCAAACTACGTTGAGTGACAACTGTTAGGTTACACTGAGCTATCTTAGGGACTGTGTTATTCTTTGGAAAAGTAAAAGTGCTTTGTGAATGCTTTGCATTAAATGCACAAACTTGTCAACTTTTACTCCTCACTTATGCTACCTATTTAGACACAAGTAATTTACAACTTTTCTGATAAAGACAAAAAGATGACCTAACTAGTAGAGACAAAATACTTACGTATTTTATCTCTGTTACATTAGACTATTTTGGTTAAAAGAAAATGTGCCTTTCCAGTGCACAGTAATGACACCATCCTGACATGATGCCTTTCAGGGAAAGTTTGACTTCAAGTAGATGAGGTCACCTGTTGATAAGTTTGACACCATCATCTTCTTCTTGGCTTAGATTCCACTCACTGAGTTCCGCCTCACTGAATGGTGAACCTTTCAACATAGACTCGCTCCAATCATCCTGAAGATGAATCACTGAGGTAGTATTCACTCAGTGACTTGTTTGTATATACGGATAATAGACACTTCGGTTATTTTATGTTCAAATCAAAGTTTAAAGGAAGCTTGGGAAATTCAGTGACCTAACAATCTCCCCCTATTTGGATATACAAATAGCCTAAGTGTGTATTGATTCAGTGTGAGTAGTCAGAGTTCTTCTTCTTTTCTCTGAGTGTTGATGTAATTAACTTAGGACACTTGTAACTTAAAAGAAACATCATTGTTCATTAATAAATATTACAAATCTTATGAAAAATTACAAAAACACAAAAGAAAGATAGTTGATGCAGATTCAAATGTTCAGTTGGTAACTAAGAGCTTCAAGCTTTGCCTTCTTGGATCTTAGGAGGTGTCTTTCAGGGTGCTCCTCAATTTTAGCTTTAAGGTCCTGGCAGAACCTTACGTTTTCAGCACACCTAATGGGAGAAGCCAGCATCAGGTACATAAGCATCGCCTTAATCCCTGCCTTGTTAATGTCTGACCATCTTTAGAAAGCAGGGTTTCCATATTCGTCAGTGAAGCACATACCTCTCTCAGGAACCTCAAACACCACATTGTTCATGAAGGTGATTCCTTCAGGAAGAGATCTGTCACAGTCCAGTCCAGGGACCTTGATCTCAGGTTCTGATTCAATTTGCTTCTTATTCCTTTCGGAGACCTTTGGAGGAGCATCTTGAGTAGATGGAGCAGGGAGTAGAGAGGGAATTCCAAGAGCCTTAGGCATATCCATCAGTCCTTTATACCTGAGCTGAACCACCACATTTGACTTCTTGGTAATGATTGGTCGAAGTTCATCCTGTTTAGAGATACCAAAGTCAGCGAACTTGAACGGATCATGGGTGTCCATTACTCTTTTGTCTTGACCCCTGAAGACAGTGACAATAGCAGGCTTGGTGTTGTGATGGATTTTGACGTCAGTGATGTTTCAGGTTTCAGCCTTTCTTTCGTTACCCAAGTGTACCTTTCAATCGTAGACTTCCTGATCTGAGCGTCCTTCCTGAGCTTTGCTTCTCTTTGCTTCTTCAGGGCGCTCATTTCTTCCTCCTGAGCCTTTTTGAAAATAGCTCCAGCTTGCTCAGTGGCCAGTTGCTCAGTATCTAACCCAATTTTCTCCGCTTCATCATGAAGAACCTTTATAAGTGCGGACTTGCTTATTATTTCCTCCTCAGCCACCTTTTTCAGTGCCTCATCTCTTTCCATATGAACCTGAATCTCTTCATTTGTGAGATGATGAATTACCCCATTGATTTCAAAGGGGACCCTGATTGGTTCACCAGGATCCTGTCTGACGATGGTGAAGGCAGGCTTTAGTACTAGTGATGGTTCAGAAGTTTTAGCAATGCCTTTGCCTTTGTCCTGCTGAGTGACTGATGGGAGGAGAATTTCTTCATTAGGTTGAGTAAATGAGATGGGAGTGGATGTGAGAGGGCACAGCTTCATATGGGACTTCAGTATGAGGGGCATCAGTGACATTCTCCCCCTCAATTGTTGCCTGAGCTAAAGTAATGGCAAGAGTTGGAGTGACTAATGCAGAGGTAGATGTACCCTTGAAGGCCTGGAATATCTCAGTCATCATGGACTTGATGAGGTGTCCCTCTATATGGTGGATACTTTGGCGTCAAGTGATGCCTGAGCACTTTCCATTGCGGACAAACGAGAACCAAATCTTCAAGCAAGAGCCTCTGACTTCTTGGATTGAGCAGCCACTAAGAGATCCATAGCGGTAAGGGAGGTTTTGAAAGACTCCACTGAGCTACTGAGAGCCTGAAGATTGACGGACATCATTAGGTTGAGTAACTCAGTGAGGTGTACGGAGTTGAGTTGATAGGTCTTTGAAGCCTGAAGGAGCTTCTTGGTAAGTTCAGGATCATCTTTAACCGATTCTTGAATGGATTGGACCCCAGTGTTTAGATTGGTAAGTGATTCAAGAAATTGGTTGAGGCAAAAGACCATTTGTGTTAGGGAGTAGTTGACTGAGGAATTCTGTTCCCTGACATCTTCATTAAACTCTTTAACAGCACTCTTCAAGTTAAAGTAATGAACTGCTTGCTCAGTGTGCTTGTCAAAAACTTCGTTAGTGACCCCCCTGAACAAGGCATTGGTAGCCTTCTTGATGAACTTGGTGAAAAACTTCACAGTGAGAGGAGTCTCTTCATCATCTGAGGACTCTGATGTGGAGTGAGGTTCAGCAGCATCATGGTTGGATGATTGAGGAGACCGAGAGATTGGTTCAGGGACTGTCTCCTCAATTTCCATATCGTCTTCTGCTTCAAAAATCTCCTCATCACTGTAAAAATCATCATCTGAGAACAAAGCAGCTTGAACATCTGCCATAGATTGAATCTGCAAGAGGAGGTTATCCGGCTCCTCTTCAAAAGAAGATTTTCCTTCATTATGGCCAGGTCTTGACCTCTCAAATCCAGCAGACTAGGTTTTATCTGCCTGGTCCTCAAGGTCAGTTCCCAAGTTTTGCGTACCTCCAGGAGTGGGTTTGGGTTCCATATCATCGAGTGGTCTGTTTTCCTCTGAATCTTTGTCCCCCGTGACCCCTTCAGACACTGAAGGGTGTTTCCCAGTGCCATCATGAGGAGTCGTGATAGTTGTGTCCCTATAAGTGGGTTGTATTAGGCCCCCTGAGTCTTTGGGAAGAGTGGTTGTGCCCTCAGACAAAAGATTTGATTTGTGAATGCCCTCATCAGGCACCTGAGTGGTTTTACCCCTTTCCAACAGGCTTGCGCTGGCCTGTCGAAGATTTAGGGTTGTTAACTCCCTGATGCTTGGGTTGTGATTTACCCGAGCCTTTAGCAGGATGTGAAGTGGTGTGGATCCCCTTCTCAGTGGAGTAGTCTTGCCCCACCGAGGATATAGGACCCTTTGCTCCTTGAGACTCTGGTTGTGATTTGCCAGAGCCTTTAGCAGGATATGGAAGTTCCTTTGATTCCAACTCCACTAACTTGTTTATGTCAGCAGAGCCTTTGGGAATGGGTGTGCCCGAGGACACTGAGTGTGATGTCTCAGTGCCATCCATTGGCCTTTGTTTTGGGGTCAATGATTGGGTAATTATCTTGAGGGTGTCAGCAGTCAAGGTCGGTTGTTGCCCCGTTTGGCCAAGCACGGGGATAGAGGTACCAGTGGCCAGTGATTTGGGTCTAACCACCTTCCTGGACCCTTGTCCCTTCTTCCCTTTCACCTTCTTGGTGGGAGAGGGAACATGTGAAATTTTGTTGTCACCCTGGATAGCAGTCAGCATATAAGTGGTCAGGGCGACAAGTGTAACCTTAAGAGGGTCACGAGTGTAATTAGCCTTATATAGAACATCAGGTTCAAAGCCAATGGCTTCAGGCCTAATATACACGGAACCAAGCAAGTCTTGCAGGGCGCAGGAAATAAATCTAGGGTAAGACATGAGTTTTTGCCTAGATTTCTGATTGACGCTAAATCACCAACTTATATTGACCAAGTAATGGTCAACAAAGTCAAATAGTCTAGATCAATGCTCAGTGGAAGTATAAGGTTTCCCCGGGTCGTTATGTCCCGACGAGGTGTGGATTGTAATCAAAACGGGTTTGTGATCGGGTGAATTTGGACAGAAAGGGGTTGTGAAAGATTACGCTACGGGATGAGGAATGAAAATAACTTAGAAATACTATATTAACAATTACTGATGAACAGATATACTAAAAACGTAAGCTAGGACTAAAAACGCGTTCGTTTGATTTTAAAATTACGTAGACGTACGAAATAAAACGCGAGTTTTAGTGAAATAAAATACCTACGAATATGAAAATTACATTTTTACGTTTCTAATGATAAAATAAAATTTTTAGAAAAAGAAAAATAATTTTTACACTATTTAATTAATTACTATTAATTAATTACTATTTAATTACTAATTAATAATATTTAAATTACACTAATTATGAGATTATGCTAGAAAAATGAAAATTTAATTCTAAAAATTCTAAAATAATATAAAAATAATTTTAAAACCAAAAATATATTTTTCCTACTTTTTATCTATTTCTTATTAATTAATTACTATTTATTAATTAACTAAAATTAAGAAAAATAGAAAATGAATAGTGAAAATTATGAAAAATTTCCTAAAATTATTTTATGATATATAAAACCTAGAAAAAATATAAAAAAGTACTATTGTTAAATAAAAATTAATAAACCTAATTGATTATCTAATATTACTTAATTATTAATAAACTAATACTAATTATAATAAATACTAAATAAAAGGATAAAAATCTGGAAAAATTCCTACAAATACTTTAATATACTGGGAATTTAAGAAAAATATAAAAACATATAAGTTCTTAACAAAAATTTAAAAAGAAAAATTAAAAAGCTAATTTATATTAAATGGAAGCTATCACTAAAAATTAATTTTGGTTTTTTCTGAAATTTTCTTTTACAAATCTAACAAGCTACTGAATATGACCAACTTTTGTGAAAGGACCTTCTTTGAATCTCAAAAATAAGCACAATATAAGCCAATAAGCCCAACAGTTGGCTTATTGACTTAAGATTGGTATTTCAAAGCTCGCATAAGCTATCTACTGAACATAAGCTGGAAAATAAGATTAAACTAACCTAATGGGACAGAAATGAAATCAAATTAACAATCTAATCAAACTGAATAAGCCAGAAAAAGATGGAATAAGCAGATTCACATCCAAACTGACCCAATACAGGCCAAATGGCTCACTTGCAGCCCAAGGTGGGGCCCACATGGGTGATCCGGGGTTCAAAGTGAGATTGGAACTCAAAAGCCCACCTAGAAGGCTTCTAAAAACACCCAAGACCAGACAATAAGCTCAAGGATTGAGCTTATTGTGGGCTTGGGAATAGGGGTCAGACAGCTAGGTACAAGGTGAGTAGCAGATTAAGCTCAATGAGCACAAGGGGAAAAACTGGCCCATATTCATTTGCACCTAACTAAGACAACATAAATCAACTAAAAACAACACCCTAATATGCCTAGATCAAATAGTAAGGAAAATCAACAAGCTCGACTAAATCAAAATAGTAGCAGCAGTAGGTGAGCAAAGGGGCACGTAGGGGGCTAAATTAAGCTAAGCAAATAAGCTCTTGAAGGCAAACTGACCATACATAAGTTAAAACAGCATAACTAGCCTCCCAAATTAACAATAATCAAACAAAAGTACCAAAGTTTTGAGCTAGTTATGATCTGGAGGGAAACGGGTCAAAAAGGGAAGGCTGGGTGCAGGGCAACTCAGTGGGTCAGCAGTCCACTTTGGGCTATGAAAAAGCAACCAAGAAAAATTTCTAAAATTAAAATGAAAATACAAGCTTGTTCACAAGCTGGCAAGGAAGCTAAAAAATAAATTCCAGGTCCTAAATCCTAAGCACGAGGAAATGAAAAATCAAGCTTTGAGGGTGTTTGGGACAGGTTTAACCTGATGCACAGGTCTGGGGGATGTTTTGCGCCCCTAAATAAACCACTAATTAAGCTTTAAATTGAAGAGCAATAGCAGAAATAAGCAGCCTACACTACTAACTGAAAACACAACTAAAGTTAGAACCTAATCCTAAACCTAAAATGTCTAAATTTAGGAATGAAGAGGGGGTTGAAATGGCAGGCTGCTGATGTGGGGGTACTTTTGAGGGGCAAATATAAGCTAGCAAATAAGCACTAGTGCAAACAAATTACATAATCATTAAGCCAGTGTCGTGGCCTCCCCGAAACAGTAAACGTCAAACAGAAAGCTCACAATTAGGACTAGTTATGGCTTGAGGAAAACGGGTATGTCAAGCAAAAAGCTTTGATGCAGGGGAGGCAAACAACCAAATGAGTAACTTTGTAACTAACTTTTGATAAGCAAATTAATTCAAAAGCTAAAATTTTCTGTTGATTCAGATTCACACGCACCAAATGATCATGGAACAACCAGATTTAATCATTCCCAAGCAAAATCTAAGCCTACACAAGATCTGGCGTTTTGTCCCATTTTGACAGTTTGACTTTTTGAGGTTAAGCACCACAGTTGACTTAATTGGATTTTAACCAATCCTAGATGACTAAAACTAATGACATAAGCTGTTAACTCATTAAACTAAACTAGATAAACTATAAATGCAACTACCTCATCAATTTAGTAATCTATATTATCTACATGCTAACTGTTTCTAACTAAGAAATGCTAAATTGACATGCTATGATACAACCTACTATTTTATTGCTTTAGTTAACTTAGAATATCCCCATGTAACCCATTTATGCAGAAACAGCAGTGACATGGCAGCAGAAGAACACAGATTAAGCTAGACCCAAACACCCCTTTAGCATAACTAAAATTAAGGATCAAATGCTAAGGATACCCTACCCTATTCTACTGATGCAGGGGGATAATATATGCTAAAAGAACTGTGTAAAGACTCCACTAAACTAATAAGTGCCACACCAAATTAGTATACATCAGCAACAAGCATCAAACATTCTCAGGTAAGAAGATTAAGTACCAAAACACAGAATAAGAACTCATTTAAGCATTAAATAAGCAGAGATAGTAAGCATTATAATGAGCTGTGTAAAATTTTTAGATTATGAAAATAAAGACTTTCATTAAACTTAAAGATCAGAGTTTACAAACTGAATTCAAAAGCTAATAATACTTGGAAATTTTTCTAACACTAATTCTAACCTAAAAATACCTACTGTTAACCTAATGCCTTTCAAATGGCATACAAATTGCTTATTTATACTAAAAAAACTAGAACTAGGGTTTGCTTCAATTTGTCTTGTTCCCTGAGCTTCAATCCTATCCATTGGTGATGTTTGATGTGATTTCAACCCTTGATGATGTTTTGGCAGGAAAAGGATAATAGGCAATTTGGCAACTTCTTTTTGGAAGGGGGGGGGGGGGGGTTTGGACACAAATGTTTGGAGGGACAAGGATGTAGGGCTAGGGGTGGAGTGTTGGTGAATGGAGTGTAATGATTTTGTTGGGTGATGGCAGGGTAGGGTTGCAGGTTGTTTTGGAGGGAGGTGGAGGCTGAGTTGACTAATTTTGACCTAGGAGGGAGTTATATTAAAACGGGGGGGGGGGGGGGGGGGAGTGGTTTTGAGGAGTGGGCTGATTGTTTGATGGGCTTGGTGGGCTGGGGTTTGGTTTATTGGTGTGGGTTTTTATTAAAAGGGTTAGCAAAATGGGTCCATTTGGTTTGGTTAAATAAATAAGCATTGGGACCAATCTTGTAAAATCTGAAACTTGAGGGTAGTATTCTGCCATTATTCCAAAGTTAAACAAAAGGGACCATTCCCGCTAATATGATAATTCTACAAGGACCAATATGATATTTTCCAAAATTTAAATCCCTAGGGACCAAAATCGCCAAAATCGAAAGTGCAGGGATCAAATATGTAAATTTTCAAAACTTTTCACCCAGGAACCTTTTTGATAAATTTTCATTTGTAAAGGACTTGGATTGACTTTTCTTTCAAAATTAATGCTCAGGGACTATTTTTGACAATTTTTGAAAGTTGGGGGACTGAAACTGCCAATTTTGCAAACTTTGTACGTTTTTCATCTGTTTTTGCTCATTTTGCATCTAAAACATATAAAACACAATTTTGAAATATTTTCAGTATTTTGATGCATTACTGAGTGTTTTTGTATGTTTTGCAGTTCAGATTAGACCAAAAATGATGAGTGTTTGAGCACTCATCAATCTCCCACACTAAACTATTGCTAGTCCCTAGCAATACTGTTTTGAAAACTTGATGGATTTTAAACTCTTTACCAAAAGCCATCACTTCTGGAGTAGCCAGGTGTAAGAACTGTGGCACACCTGATAACCGTGTGATTTTGAGCAAACCACCAGCTGTCAACGGATTTGATTAGACTTTACCAGGAGCCGTTTGCTCCTGGACTAGCCAGCATCTTGATGGACTAAGTCAACATCTTGGTGAGCTGATTACCAATTATGGTTTTTCAACGGCCTTTACCACAAGCCATAATCTTGCGGGCTAGCCAACTCATTTGTTTTTGGGGAGTTGAGGAACCATACAATTTTGGGCAAATTGCAAGCCGTCAATGGATTTGAGATGTCTTTACCAAGAGCCGTTTGCTCCTGGACTAGCCAATCCCTTTTGTCGTTCAGACAAGGCGGACTGATTACCACAAAAATTTTGAAGCACTAGTGAAAAATTTTTGAAATTTTTGAAATTTTGGCAAAAACGGGGGTATTATATAGTAAAATGTGATAAAATTCGCTAGAATAGTGAATACCCCCCACACTAAGCATGAATATTGTCCTCAATATTCAAAGTCCCGGCTATTATGCCGACTCTTGGAACGTAAAAGGGCAATATTCCAAGCTAAATGTGGAAACACAATTTTGTTTTTCACTTTTGTAATCATAGCATGGGGGACTCCCCCACACTTAGGGTGAAAACCCTATATGCATGCTACTGTTTTTGTTTACCGAGTCGCTAGCTTGACTCGACCCCGCATTCATTTGTCCTTGGGGAAGCATGATGTGGAAGAAACAATCTCAATCGGACTTTCATTCAAGATGTTTGGACAAACATTTGAAGCACGTGAAAGTTCCACACCGATGAGATTTAATCCCGGCTCAAGATAATGATATATGAAAATGCCGGGGTCAAATATAGTGTCTTCATTCCCGAAGGAGTGAAGAAGAGAAGAAGTCACCTTATAGGTGAAGAAAAGGAAGAAAACCATGATGTAAATCATGATTTGAGCATCTTCCTCAAGAGGAGGCTCAATAGCCTGAGTTTGGTTTTCAAAGGTTAAGCTCGTAAACAACCCGGGAGGGTGGGTGGGAATTTGCAAATCCTCATGATTGAGTGCATCTCCCCCCGGGTTATCAAACTCCGGAGGAGTCATGATATGATGAGTGAGTTCACCAGAGAACTCCTCATGAAGAGAATTATTCACAAGATGTGATTCTGTGAATTCATGTTCTGATATAGACTCATCACAATCCTCATTCTGAATATCAAATAGTGGATTATCACAAATCAAAGTGAATTCAAAATCGAATTCAAATAGAGGATTGGTGAGAGTAGTGTTGAATGTTTCGGGAACCAAGAGATTAACATTCTCTATTGGATTGTTAGGATAAGAAGTGAGTGACGGATCATGATATAGGAGACTTTCAATTTCTCCCAGATCGGCTTGGAAATCGAGGAGACCATCATCACTTTCTGATGAAAGTGGATTGATGTGAGTAAGTTCATCAGCGAACTCCTCAAGAAGATGATCAACATCAGTTTGTGGAACTGATGCCTCAACATACTCGATGTCTCCATAAGATATACAATCATCGCTAAAATCTGAGAAAGTCTCAAATTGATCTTTAGGACACTCAATGGGGGAAGGAATATCACACATATGCTCAAGAGTTCCCTGTGACTCTCTCGGGATTGGAACAAGGTTCTCAACACTAGACTTTATGAATTCGTCCGATTCCCTTTCAGGAACAGTGTCAAGATGCTCGTCCCCCATGATCAAAGAGTGAGTGGGAACCTCGGGTGTGATAGCAGTTGTTTGAGATAGAATCTCAACTGCAGGGATATCCACTGATGAACTTGATGGATCTTTATAGAATTGAAGGATATCAAGTGTATCCTCATCATCACTGTCATCAGGAATAAAACGGAACTGAGAGCTAGATTTGGCTGCTTTTTCTCTTGCAATGGATTCCCTCACAGATTTTTCATATGCATCTTGGGAATTTATTCTAGCAGCCTGCTCTTCAGCAAGCAATTCTTCCATAGATTTTTGATGAGTATGTCTTTGGGCAAAGTCTTTAACTAAACCCTTAAGCTCATCAACGATTTTCATCATATTTTGCATTTCTGGAAGAAATGCTTGATTCATATTGTACTGTGGAGGTTTTTCATAATAGGGTGTGTCAAAATTGTCACAAGGGTATGGATTACCCGTTTGACAATCTGAGCTGAAGTGTGGACCTCCACAATACTCACAACAGTAAAACTGATGTGGCTGTGAGTCGTATGTGCTAAAGTTATAATTGTTATCGGGAAATTGCTCATAGACAAGCGTGTTTCCCGATTGACAATCAGAACTGTAGTGTGAACCACCACAGTACTCACAACAGTAGAACTGCTGAGAATCATGGTGTGGTAGCTGGTATAATAAATCAGTTGTGTCATGGTAAAAATAGGAATCTGGGTTATAGACAGACCCGTTTCCGGATTCTACCATGCCACAACTGGGGCAATTGCCACCATTATGAGGATTACCACACCATTGGCAAACCAGAAAGTGTGGATGAGACACAGAAAGTGTGGATGAGACATAGACATAGAAAGAATCAAAGTGTGGATGCCACCATTAAAATTACGTAGACGTACGAAATAAAACGCGAGTTTTAGTGAAATAAAATACCTACGAACATGAAAATTACATTTTTACGATTCTAATGATAAAAGAAAATTTTTATAAAAAGAAAAATAATTTTTACACTATATAATTAATTACTATTAATTAATTACTATTTAATTACTAATTGATAATATTTAAATTACACTAATTATGAGATTATGCTAGAAAAATGAAAATTTAATTCTAAAAATTCTAAAATAATATAAAAATAATTTTAAAACCAAAAAAATATTTTTCCTACTTTTTATCTATTTCTTATTAATTAATTACTATTTATTAATTAACTAAAATTAAGAAAAATAGAAAATGAACAGTGAAAATTATGAAAAATTTCCTAAAATTATTTTATGATATATAAAACCTAGGAAAAATATAAAAAAGTACTATTGTTAAATAAAAATTAATAAACCTAATTGATTATCTAATATTACTTAATTATTAATAAACTAATACTAATTATAATAAATACTAAATAAAAGGATAAAAATCTGGAAAAATTCCTACAAATACTTTAATATACTGGGAATTTAAGAAAAATATAAAAACATATAAGTTCTTAACAAAAATTTAAAAAGAAAAATTAAAAAGCTAATTTATATTAAATGGAAGCTATCACTAAAAATTAATTTTGGTTTTTTCTGAAATTTTCTTTTACAAATCTAACAAGCTACTGAATATGACCAACTTTTGTGAAAGGACCTTCTTTGAATCTCAAAAATAAGCACAATATAAGCCAATAAGCCCAACAGTTGGCTTATTGACTTAAGATTGGTATTTCAAAGCTCGCATAAGCTATCTACTGAACATAAGCTGGAAAATAAGATTAAACTAACCTAATGGGACAGAAATGAAATCAAATTAACAATCTAATCAAACTGAATAAGCCAGAAAAAGATGGAATAAGCAGATTCACATCCAAACTAACCCAATACAGGCCAAATGGCTCACTTGCAGCCCAAGGTGGGGCCCACCTGGGTGATCTGGGGTTCAAAGTGAGATTGGAACTCAAAAGCCCACCTAGAAGGCTACTAAAAACACCCAAGACCAGACAATAAGCTCAAGGATTGAGCTTATTGTGGGCTTGGGAAAAGGGGTCAGGCAGCTAGGTACAAGGTGAGTAGCAGATTAAGCTCAATGAGCACAAGGGGAAAAACTGGCCCATATTCATTTGCACCTAACTAAGACAACATAAATCAACTAAAAACAACACCCTAATATGCCTAGATCAAACAGTAAGGAAAATCAACAAGCTCGACTAAATCAAAAATAGTAGCAGCAGTAGGTGAGCAAAGGGGCACGTAGGGGGCTAAATTAAGCTAAGCAAATAAGCTCTTGAAGGCAAACTGACCATACATAAGTTAAAACAGCATAACTAGCCTCCCAAATTAACAATAATCAAACAAAAGTACCAAAGTTTTGAGCTAGTTATGATCTGGAGGGAAACGGGTCAAAAAGGGAAGGCTGGGTGCAGGGCAACTCAGTGGGTCAGCAGTCCACTTTGGGCTATGAAAAAGCAACCAAGAAAAATTTCTAAAATTAAAATGAAAATACAAGCTTGTTCACAAGCTGGCAAGGAAGCTAAAAAATAAATTCCAGGTCCTAAATCCTAAGCACGAGGAAATGAAAAATCAAGCTTTGAGGGTGTTTGGGACAGGTTTAACCTGATGCACAGGTCTGGGGGATGTTTTGCGCCCCTAAATAAACCACTAATTAAGCTTTAAATTGAAGAGCAATAGCAGAAATATGCAGCCTACACTACTAACTGAAAACACAATTAAAGTTAGAACCTAATCCTAAACCTAAAATGTCTAAATTTAGGGATAAAGAGGGGGTTGAAATGGCAGGCTGCTGATGTGGGGGTACTTTTGAGGGGCAAATATAAGCTAGCAAATAAGCACTAGTGCAAACAAATTACATAATCATTAAGCCAGTGTCGTGGCCTCCCCGAAACAGCAAACGTCAAACAGAAAGCTCACAATTAGGACTAGTTATGGCTTGAGGAAAACGGGTCAGTCAAGCAAAAAGCTTTGATGCAGGGGAGGCAAACAACCAAATTAGGACTAAAATTTTTTGTTGATTCAGATTCACACGCACCAAATGATCATGGAACAACCAGATTTAATCATTCCCAAGCAAAATCTAAGCCTACACAAGATCTGGCGTTTTGTCCCATTTTGACAGTTTGACTTTTTGAGTTTAAGCACCACAGTTGACTTAATTGGATTTTAACCAATCCTAGATGACTAAAACTAATGACATAAGCTGTTAACTCATTAAACTAAACTAGATAAACTATAAATGCAACTACCTCATCAATTTAGTAATCTATATTATCTACATGCTAACTGTTTCTAACCAAGAAATGCTAAATTGACATGCTATGATACAACCTACTGTTTTATTGCTTTAGTTAACTTAGAATATCCCCATGTAACCCATTTATGCAGAAACAGCAGTGACATGGCAGCAGAAGAACACAGATTAAGCTAGACCCAAACACCCCTTTAGCATAACTAAAATTAAGGATCAAATGCTAAGGATACCCTACCCTATTCTACTGATGCAGGGGGATAATATATGCTAAAAGAACTGTGTAAAGACCAATTTAACTGAACGTTAAGCACTATAATAAGCATATATTAACTAAGCTATTACATGACTAAAGACTCCACTAAACTAATAAGTGCCACACCAAATTAGTATACATCAGCAACAAGCATCAAACATTCTCAGGTAAGAAGATTAAGTACCAAAACACAGAATAAGAACTCATTTAAGCATTAAATAAGCAGAGATAGTAACCATTATAATGAGTTGTGTAAAATTTTTAGATTATGAAAACAAAGACTTTCATTAAACTTAAAGATCAGAGTTTACAAACTGAATTCAAAAGCTAATAATGCTTGGAAATTTTTCTAACACTAATTCTAACCTAAAAATACCTACTGTTAACCTATTGCCTTTCAAATGGCATACAAATTGCTTATTTATACTAAAAAAAACTAGAACTAGGGTTTGCTTCAATTTGTCTTGTTCCCTGAGCTTCAATCCTATCCGTTGGTGATGTTTGATGTGATTTCAACCCTTGATGATGTTTTGGCGGGAAAAGGATAATAGGCAATTTGGCAGCTTCTTTTTGGCAGGGGGGGGGGGGGGTTGGACACAAATGTTTGGAGGGACAAGGATGTAGGGCTAGGGGTGGAGTGTTGGTGAATGGAGTGTAATGATGTTGTTGGGTGATGGCAGGGTAGGGTTGCAGGTTGTTTTGTAGGGAGTTGGAGGCGGAGTTGACTAATTTTGACCTAGGAGGGAGTTATATTAAAACGGGGGGGGGGGAGTGGTTTTGAGGAGTGGGCTGATTGTTTGATGGGCTTGGTGGGCTGGGGTTTGGTTTATTGGTGTGGGTTTTTATTAAAAGGGTTAGCAAAATGGGTCCATTTGGTTTGGTTAAATAAATAAGCATAGAGACCAATCTTGTAAAATCTGAAACTTGAGGGTAGTATTCTGCCATTATTCCAAAGTTAATAAAAGGGACCATTCCTGCTAATATGATAATTCCACAAGGACTAATATGATATTTTCCAAAATTTAAATCCCTAGGGACCAAAATCGCCAAAATCGAAAGTGCAGGTATCAAATACGTAAATTTTCAAAACTTTTCACCCAGGAACCTTTTTGATAAATTTTCATTTGTAAAGGACTTGGATTGTCTTTTCTTTTAAAATTAATGCTCAGGGACTATTTTTGCCAATTTTTGAAAGTTAGGGGACTGAAACTGCCAATTTTGCAAATTTTGTATGTTTTTCATCTGTTTTTGCTCATTTTGCATCTAAAACATATAAAACTCAATTTTGAAATATTTTCAGTATTTTGATGCATTACTGAGTGTTTTTGTATGTTTTGCAGTTCAGATTAGACCAAAAATGATGAGTGTTTGAGCACTCATCAATTTCCCACCCAACTTTGCAATGAGGTCCCTGAAGATAATTTCTCCAAGGTCTATTTTTGTACCCTCTAAGAGACAATACACTATCATTGCTTGAGTAGTGTTTAGTTGCTCTGTGGAGGATTTGTTTCCCCAAAGGACCTAAATGACAAAGGTCATCAGAATCCTCCAGGGGGCTGGAAACCAAGTTTTGATGATTGGGGCTTTGAAGAGAAAGGCCCCTGGTGTCACCTCAGGGTGATTTTTGTCATAGGGCCCAAGTTCCAGTAGGAGTTCCTTCACATCTTTTTCAGTGGACTGGGCAGTGAAGGTCTCAGTATAGTCAAGGCCAGTGGCTTTGACGAAGGTTTTGTAGTCAAGAGTTAGGAACTTAGTTCCATTCTTTACTAAGAACCTTATTTTGGCCTCCTTTGGTGCATCATGGTTTTCAACCACCGCTGTGCACCAAAATTCCCTCAGGTAGTCATGGTAGATGACAGAGGGGGGTTTTTGTAAATGTTGTGGTAAGAAAGCAATTTTGAAGGTACTTCAGCACATCCCTATATTCAGGGAACCCTTGGGGTAGGCGAAGTTTCCCACCACATTATTCTTGGTCAGGTCTACGCTCTCAACCTGGAAATCCACATTGGGAGCGTATTGGATGACTTTAGATGAAGCCATTTGTGAGAATATGGTCTGATTTTGAGAAAAGGTTTTTGGTAAAATTGAAACACACATAGTTTTGAAAGCCAAAATATTCTTGAATAAATTTTGCAAGAGTTTTGTTAAGATTTGAAAGCGTGTGTGTGTTTAATTTGGTGTGGGTATTTATAGGGAAATAGGGTTGTGTCGTTGCGGATATCAAACGTTTTGGTATTAATTCAAAGTGGTAATTAAAATCTGTTTGACATTAACTGGCACAATTCCCATTACCCATTTTTCTCTCAACATGATTAGAGAGATGGTTACGTGGCTATACAAAAGACGCTTTTGCAGAGTGATGTCATCACACAAGTATTTGTGTGAGAGAGAGAGCATTTAATGCTCAGTGGTATTCGTGAGAAATGTGGGGGCCCATAATGTGGATGCCAGTTGTATAAGTAACATATATTCCTATATTAAATAGGAATCAGTTACCTACCTGGGATATTTACTAACTAAGTACTTAGAGCATTTAGTTAGGGTATTTAATACCATATGATATCATGAGCCCCCTGAATGAGTTTATCATTCAGTGTGTTGATGGTCAGTGATGAGGTGTATATCACTGGGTCATGGGTTTATTCAGGGACTTAAGAGAATTTACATCAGGTTGTAATAACTTTGATCAGTTGCCTCATACAATATCCAACATGCCCAACTCAGCTTTCAGTCTGGTGAAAGTGGGTTCATCTAGGGGTTTGTGAAGATATCAGCTAGCTGATACTCAGTGGGGATGAAATGTAATTCAATTTCTCCATTCATGATGTGGTCCCTGATGAAATGGTATCTAATGTCAATGTGTTTGGTTCTTTGATGAAGCACTGGGTTATTTGAGATAGCTATGGCACTTGTGTTATCACAAAAAATGGGTACCGTCTTGTACTTAATGCCATAGTCACTCAGTTGGCTCTTCAGCCATAGTACATTTGCACAGCATCCTGCAGCAGCCATATATTCAGCTTCAGCTGAGGACATGGCCACTGACTGTTGTATCTTTGTACTCCAATACACAAGTTTACCACCAAGAAATTGACAGGATCTTGAGGTACTTTCTCTGTCCATATTGTATCCTGCATAGTCAGAGTCAGTGTACCCTTTGAGATCAAATCCTGAGAACTTTGGGTAATACAAACTAAGGTTTGGTGTACCCTTTAGGTACCTGAAGATTCTCTTGACAGTAGTGAGATGAGACTCCTTTGGATCAGCCTGATATCTGGCACACAGACAGATTGAGAATTGGATATCAGGCCTAGATGCAAGTAAGTACATCAGAGAGCCTATCATTCCCCTGTATTAGGTTTGGTTCATTGATTTACCAGTGAGATCAGAGCCAAGGTTGTTTGGGGGAACCATAGGAGTCTTCACTGAAGAGCAGTCAGTAAGCTCAAACTTCTTCAGTAGGTTCCTCAGGTATTTTTCTTGACAAATGGATATCCCTCTGTCAGTTTGTTTGATTTGTAGTCCAAGAAAGTAAGTGAGTTCACCCATCATGCTCATTTCAAACTTTGTGGTCATCAGTTTTTCAAACTGTTTGCAAAGTTTGTAACTTGTTGAGCCAAATATGATGTCATCAACATACACTTGAACCAAGATGACATCACTTTTTGTTCTGTAGATGAACAGAGTGTTGTTAATCTTTCCTCTGATAAAGGACCCTGGGAGCTTGTTTCAGTCCATAAAGGACCCTGTTAAGCTTGTAGACATGGTTGGGAAACTCACTACTTTCAAAGCCAGGAGGTTGTTGCACATAGACATCTTCTTTGATGTTACCATTCAGGAATGCACTTTTGACATCCATTTGGTAAACTTTAAAGTTCATGTAAGTTGCATAGGCTAGGAAGATCCTGATGGCTTCCATTCTAGCAACAGGTGCAAAGGTTTCCTCATAATCTATACCTTCCTGTTGGTTATAACCTTTGGCAACAAGTCTGGCTTTGTTTTTGATGATTGTGCCATTTTCATCAGTCTTGTTTTTGAAGACCCATTTCATGCCAATGACCAGAACACCATTGGGGCATTCAACAAGGGTCATGACAACGTTTCTGTCAAACTATTCAAGTTCATCTCTCATGCCCTAAACCCAACTTTCATATGTCAGGGCTTCTTTGATGTTTTTAGGCTCTATTTCTGAGAGATAGTCAACATAAAGACATATATTGGCTATTGCTACTTTGAGTTTAGCAGCCATGCTTCTGTTAAGCGTGCCTTCAGTGGGCTTACCAATAATGTTCACAAGCTCAATAACTTTGGATTTGGTCCAACTATCTTGAGGTTTAGGATTGGAGTTAGAGCTTGTAGAAGACTGATTTACTTGAGGAGTGCAGTTACAGGAACCTGAGGCAACTCAAGATTATGTACTTCAGTGACATTAGTGGGAACAGTTTGTTCTGAGGATTCCTGAATAGTTGGTTCAGTGGGTGCTGTCTCATTAGAGACAGGTTGAGTTTCAGTGACTTCACTGACA
The DNA here is from genome assembly GCA_030686995.1 of Artemisia argyi. Taxonomy (NCBI): domain Eukaryota; kingdom Viridiplantae; phylum Streptophyta; class Magnoliopsida; order Asterales; family Asteraceae; genus Artemisia; species Artemisia argyi. The sequence goes on along the minus strand of CM060699.1, from coordinate 1,222,894 downwards.
GTTGGTTGGGGTAGATTGTGAGGGATGATGTAGTAGGAGACATCAGCATCAGCTTGGTATTGGGTTAAAGTATGATTCTCAGGGAGATACTCATCAGGAGGATACCTAGGTGAATCATCAATACCAATTTCTTCAACTGAGGAACTAGAGAACCAGATGGATTCAGAGCTCTCATCAACAGTTATATGATATTGTTTTCTCCTTGTGTTAAACACCCTTTAGGCTTTTGAAGACAGAGAATATCCCAAGAAGTATCCATCATCAGCTTGGCATCAAATTTACCCAGGTGATCCTTGTGATTATGAATAAGCACAGGATACCCAAATACATGAAAGTAGCTGATGTCAGGGATCCTTCCGTTGAATATCTCACAGGGAGTCTCATTGTGTCTTTTCACAATAATGGACCTGTTTTGAGTGTAGCAGGCTGTTTTGACTGCCTCAGTCCAAAAGTGTTTTGAGAGGACTGAGCCATTCAACATTGTCCTTGCTGCCTCAATGAATGTTCTATTTCTCCTTTCAGCTATTCCATTTTGTTCAGGAGTATAGGGAGAAGTGAAATTTTGAGAGATTCCTCTCTCATTACAGAAACACTCAAGGTCATGGTTTTTGAATTCAGTGCCATTGTCAGTTCTGATTTTTTTAACTTTGACATCATTTTGATTTTCAATGTTCCTGACATGATTGTGTCAGCTGCCTAACTCTTTTTGGTCAGGAAGTAAACCCAAGTGTATCTTGAGTATTCATCCACAATGACCAGAGTATACTTCTCATGATGAATGGACATGGGACTGACAGGTCCAAACAAGTCCATATGGAGAAGATGCAGGCAGCTTTTGATGGAGAATGATTGTTTGGTTTTGAAAGATTCCCTATGGTGTTTCCCTTTCTCACAAGCAGAACAAGGCTTGTCTTTGGTATACACTAGGGATAGAAGGCCTAGAACTTTGTTCTATTTGGCCAGGTTTTTGATGTTTTTGAAATTGAGATGAGAGAGTCTCCTATCCAAAGCCAGTTGATTGTCTCACTTGCCTTAGAGAATAGGCAAGTCCCATTTTGAGTAAGGGATGACATGTCAAGAACATAAACATCATCCCTCCTGGGAGCAATCAACACAACTTCCTTGTTGGCATTGAAGATGGTCCCTCTCTTATCATCAAACTGAACTATGTATTTTGCATCACATAGTTGAGAGACACTTATCAGATTATACTTCAGACCATTGATGATGAGGCAAAAATGAACCGTTTTTAGGGGGTCATTTAAGCCCGGATTCGAAATTATTTGATCAAATATTGCCGTAAATCGTTCCTTTTGTCATTTTAGGTACTTTTAGAGTGAAATCTAGGAAAAGAAGAATTTTGGACGTTTTTGGAGCATAAAAGTGAAGAAAACGGCAAAGTCTTAATTTTCCTTGCTGGGAACAGTACCTGACAGCGTCACTTGCTTCTTAATAACGGCGTCAAGAGTAATACAAGAGGTGGAAGTGGATGATACACGTGACGATCCAGAAAGTTTTGTACTAAGGACATGACGGCGTCACCCAAGGCCGTCATGGTCCAAATATTAGTGACGGCCCAGGGCAAATTTACACATGGCGGCGTTAAAAGTGGATCTAGGCAATCCGATTTCATTATGGGCGGCGAGGTGATGGCGTCACAATTTTCTTCTTGACGCCGTCACCATGTAAAATCTATATATAGTTTTCCAATTTTCATTCATTAGGGTGTAACTTTTAGGGTGTAACTTTGGAGAAAACCCCTAGTCTGATTTTCACAGCTTTTTCAAGGGTTTTTATCCTTTGAAACCTCTTATGTTCAATTGAGATAAGTACTCTTCAATTCAATCAATATGTCTATGTGTTGTTTGAATATATCTTACACTTGTCTTCAATTTAACATGCTTGACTAGATCTCTTGTGTGTTTGCTTAGATGTAGTAAAACCTAGATGTTAATTATGGGTTGATTGTTTGTTTATAGTTGTTACGGATGATTGTATTCGATGTTAGGCTTAAGAAAACTGGCAGACTTCCATTGGTAACATGCTTGAACGTCTTAAGAAACATGATCAGAGGTGTACTATGATTTTTGGTTGTATTTAATGCGTAGGAGAATTCTAGTGATCCCATGTTAGGAGCTTCTAACGGCTCGACATAGGAGTGATGTAGGATCCTATAGAGTTAGGGAATATTGTACACGGCCCTACGAGTAGTATTAAGGAATACGACCCGTCATCCATACAATTGTAACAAATTATCAACCTGTAAAAGATATCTAGGGTGTAATGAAACCTATGTAAACACAACTTTCCCTATCATTGTTTACACCACATTAGTATAATTAGTTTCATTTCATTTTTGTTATTTTATTTTGATTGCATCTTAGTTAATTTGGGTTAGTTGGCTAGCAACTAATTCCGCCCACTCTTCCAAAAACCGAGATTTTAATTGCTTTCATAAAACATAAAAATACAAAAAGAATCATCCCTCACCTCTAGACTTAATTTAGGAGACTTTCTAATCCTAGCGACACTATTCCTGAGTTGAACGATCAATCCTCCGGTACTTGTCACTATACTATACTTCAACGATCGGGTACACTGCCTGGTGGGGGTTGTAAGCTTCTTGAGATCCCTCAAGAGGTAAAGCCTGGTGCGATTCCCACGTATCAAGTTTTTGGCGCCGCAGCCCAGGGAATAGTTATTGTCTAGGATAGGATTTCTTTTTATTAGGTCTACTTGCTAGATTCTTTTTGATACGTGGGAATCGCACCAGGCTTTACCTCTCAAGGGGTCTTGAGAAGCTTACAACCCCCACCAGGCAGTGTACCTGATCGTTGTAGTATAGTATAGTGACAAGTACCGGTGGATTGATCGTTCAGCTAGGAATAGTGTCGCTAGGATTAGAAAACCTAAATACTAGTTCTAAAGATGAGGGATGATTATTTTTGTATTTTTATATTTTTTAGAAAGCAAGTAAAAATATCGGGTTTGAAGGATTTGGGCGGAATTAGTTGCTAGTCAACTAACCCAAAACTAAAGATGCAATCAAAATAAAATACTAGAAATGAAAATAAACTAAATTAAACTAAGGTTGTGAGCAATAAGTGGAGAAGTTGTGTTTACTTAGATTTCACTACTCCCTAGATATCTTTTACATGTTAATTACTTGTTATAGTTGCGTGGATGACAGATTGTATTCCTTAATACCATTCATGGGGTGGCGCACTTAATTCCCCAATCCTATGAGTGCCTACTTCACTCCTATGTCGAGCCGGCTAAGAAGCTCCTAACATGGGATCATTAGAATTTACTCATGCATTAAATACAACCAATAAAACCCAGTGCACATCAGTTCATGTTTCCTAAGACGTTCAAGCATGTTACCATTTGGAGATCTGCCAGTTTTCTTAAGCCTAACATCGAAATCATTCATCCAATACAACCATAAACAAGTGATCAACACATAATTAACATCTAGGTTTCATTAGATCCAAGCAAACACAAGATAGATCTAGCCTAGCATGATGGAATTAAGACAAGAACAAGATATAGACAACCAACACATAGACATATTGATTGAATTAAAAGAACACTTATCTCAATTACACATGAAAGGGTTCAAGGGCTGAGAACCCTTGAAAAAACCTGTAAAATTCGTACTAAGTTCGGCCTTAGGGTTTCTCCACAACTTCTCTCCTTTTATGAATGAAAATTAGAAAACTATATATAGGAAATTGAGGCTGACGGCGTCAAGACAAAATTGGTGACGCCGTCGTCTCGCCGCCAAAATACTTCTCGGACTGCCTTGATTAACTTTTGATGCCGTCACGTTATAGCATTATCCAGGCCGTCACATATTTTACTCTTGACGCTCCACTTCGTGATGCTTCAATTCTGTACTGGGTCGTCATGAAAATTACTCTTGACGCCATCAGATTTTTCTTCTTGACGCCGTCACCTACTGTTCCCAGCAAGGAAAATTAAGACTTTGGCGTTTTCTTCACTTTTATGCTCCAAAAACGTCCGAATTGCTTCCTTTTCCAGATTTCTCTCCCAAAGTACCTAAAATCACAAAAGGAACGATTTATGGCAATATTTGATCAAATAAATTCAATTTCGGGCTTAAATGACCCCCTAAAAGTGGTTCATTTTTCGCCTCATCATATACCCTTACACTTGAGATTTGCTTGTCCTCAAGCAAATGCGCTTTTATTCTAATCAAAATACAAGTTAGGGGTCATTTAACACTAATATAAAAGTAATTACAACAAATAATCGTTCCACTAAAGACCAAAGACAAGCACGGAGGTCATACACAAGCACCTCACAAATAGTGTTTAGATACTCACATCTCTCGGGTGTAATAAAGTATAAATTACAACATGGAAATGGAAGATATCTCTCACTACCTGTCATAGCAAAATAGATTACCATAGGCTTGGGAAAGGATCAAACCTCCACCACATGGCGTAAGCACCTAGGATAAACAATCAAAGAAGTCTTTTAAAGGGTTGTAACGTTAGGTGTAGGGATATGAAATACACGGTTTTGTTGGATAATGGAAGTTTTTATTGGTGGCGAGCTAACAATCTTGGTTAATTACATGTACAATATGGCGTTGCTAAGCCAAGACTAGACTCGACTTAAGCTAATAAATGAAAAATAAAAAAACATAGAATAAAATGGGATGGTAGTCCGTATGTTTTTTTCTGTTCCTTTTTTTTTTTTTTTTTTTTTTTTTTTTTTTTTTTTTTTTTGCATACACTCTTACCCTACCATCCAAATTAATACATCATAGGGGATGAACATTCCCCTTACACTTGAATCTTTACATACTTTACAATGAACTAAACTAATGACTCGAATTAAGATAATCAAAACACTTGGAGTACTTTTAAGATTAACGCACATACGGGGGTAATAATATGATGTTCTTCCCCATTACTCCATAAAATAAGTACTTTACGCATGAGTCCCAATCGTCCCAAAACAATATGCACAAGGATATGACTCGACTTAGCAACCATGCAATCAATTAGATAGTTAACTTAGGGTTTAACAAATAACAATAATGCACTAAAGATGAGCGCATACACGGAAGGCTAAGGCGATTTGGGTGTACATTTAAGTGGGGTGTAACAAATTCTTCCTTTAAGTAAGATGCTTAAAGTTAGAAACGAAAAGATAGGCTCGGAGGGGTGTACTAGGGGTTTCATGTACTAAAAATAAGTACAACGCTAAGGTGTGGGAAAAATTAGTTGACTTAACTAGCCAAGTAATATGACTTAAATGGTCAAGTAATTATAATACGGGTTTAACACAAGGGTGATCCTAATGCCTCTTATCATGTAGTAAATCCTACCACACGAATGTAGTTTCACTAGCGGTCTCAGGATGCATCACTAACGCAAGTTCTAGAATCTAAATGCTACCGGTACACTCATAAGCACTAATAGTAAATGCTTTTCCTATCAAATCTAAAGGCGAACCTCACATATTTGGGTGGAAATTTTTTCTGAAAGTACGGTTATGTGCTAGTCATACAATCTCCTATCCATGAGAAGCTTGCTATGGCTAAAGTTTCACTCCTAAATGTTGTAAAAAATTTTTAATTTGGCGCTAAAATTACACTAACAAGTATTTCTCATAGTTTTATTACACATCTACCATTAAACAAAACAAACACAAGCGAAAGTGTACATGTAAGGTATCATCATTTTACCCTCCCCTTACACTTAAGATGAACATTGTCCCCAATGTTCAAGTAAAGAATGTAAAAGTGAAATAAGTAAAAAGAATGAAATCAAATACTCCCCTGATTCGCTCGGTATGGATAATTAGGTGGCCAGGTTAGATCTTCCTCCAAGAAAATGAACAATCAAAGTTTCCCTTCTAGAATATAAATCATCTTCTTGTCATACATAACCTGTAAATCCTGAGAAAATAGACAAGACAACCTCGCATAAAATCGGTGGTAACCTACATAAGTTACTAAATCCTAGAAAACAAAATAAGATATAATGCTTGTGGAATGAAGTTTGCAGATTTCCTGGAGATTATAAAACTTAATAATTCACAAAAACCATAAGACTCCGTTAGAAAAACAAAACTGGTAAAATTTCCAGATTTTTACACGTGACGCCGTCAGAAGTGACCTGCAGAAATTCTTATGTTAAGTTTCCGGAAAATTTCTGGAAAAACTTGGTCTCAACATCCTGGAAAATCCTGCAAAACTTCATTATGACTCAATACAAGCATTTGACTCGAACAAATACGAATATACATGTTCATTTAATATTGTGGAGAATCATGATCGGTTTGTTTCTTGAAAACATATTTGGGGTTTCCCCTTACACTTATCTTTTGCAAAAATACTTTTAGGTGGAGTTAAGACTAGGCCAAAACAACAAAGTAAAGTATTTCCACTATTTAATTGAGAAACATGATCTACCAACAATAAAAATAAAGCATGCATACGGAAGCAAATAACAAACAAACAAAATAAAATCACACAAAACATGGGTTGCCTCCCAAGAAGCGCTTTTCTTTATTTATGAGTCTTGTAGCTAGACTCAAGGTCATGGGTTACTACGTGACCTCATCGTTGGTTTCACTCTCTAGGTCGTCTTCTAAACTAGTATCACTTTCATAGTGTAAGTACTTCGGGTCTTCGAACTCGAAGACATCTTTTTGATACTTAGAACCAAGCTTACTAACATCCTTAAAGAATCCACATGATAAATCAGAAGTGTTCTTACACCCTCTCCGAACATCTTCATCACACAAAATAAGTTGGGAACTTATTTTATCAAGCCCGTCACAATCGATTTCCTTAAGGTCTCTTCTCTTGTATGGCGTTTGGTATGAAACCCTCCTAATTCCATCAGCGAAGGTCATGATTCCGTTTCGGTCATCAATTATCAGATTAGTGATCTCACAAAAGGGCGCCCCAAAAATGACTTGTGATAATCTAGGGTCGACGTAGTCTTCAATATTGTCCACAATCGTAAATTCCATAGTGAATGCCATATTTCCTACAAACACCTGGATTTCATGATCCTTACCAACCACTTTCTCTCCCTTGTAAACCATTCCCCATCTGCAGATATTGTTATAATGGAATAGGGACATAAAATTCTTCGGCAGGAATATGTTAATGTAGATGTTATCGAAGTACTTATGACCGATCATGCAGGGAATTTTGAGATTATTCAGATCACACCGTCTTATCTTCCCCGATTCTCCATCCTTTGATCCATATAGATTCCCATCAAGGGAAGGACGATACTCATACACCTCCACATTACCCCTACGAAAAATTACCTTCTTAACACCATTGGTGAATAATGCACTACCATCCTTCTCATCAAGGATCACTCCCGATTCATTGATAAATGGTTTCCCAAGAACAAGGTTGGTTAACGTTTGAATGGTGAGAGGGTCCACGTCATCGACCACGGTGAGGTCAGTATTGTAAACAAGTTCTCCAATCATAATTGGTAATTTTTTCATTACCCTTGCATTATTAACTCTCTTGCACACAATGCGTTCTGTGAAGGCTTCGTGGTATAAGAAAAGGGGGATTATGTTGACTGGGAAGCTAGGATCTATATGACTATCGGTTAAGAGCTTTTCCTTAATGGTGCAGGAGATCTTGAAAACTTTAGGGTTGCTTTCCTCAGTCCTATCGCTACTCCAACTAGTAACATCCTCCATTTTTCTCTCGGGTTCCTCTATAATAGGTTTACCCAAAATGGCTGGATTTCTCTCATGCACTTCCGATCTCTCTTTCCCTTCATCCGATTTGCCAGGTTCTTGTGCGGTGCAGTTAGTTTGTTGTTGGGTTGGGTTGGGTGTAGAAGCAGATATCGTGTTGATGGTGTTTACGAAATGGATTGGTCCTAGGGGGTTGACAGGTTCTTTTCCTTTTGGTGATTGATGTTTGAATAACTTACTAGGACTTTTTATTTTCACAGGGGAGGTTGATGGACTCATGACGGTAACAGACATAACCTCATCAACGTGAATGGGTTTATTAACAACATGCTCTTTGATAGCAGTTAACATATTACAAATCTTGTTGTTCATGTAACACCCCCAATTCATGATGCAGCGGAATTCGAACTGGGTGTTACTCGACGGCACAATAGTCACAATAATAGAAAACGAACTCTAATTGAGTCGTTTTAAAAGATTTATCATTCAAATTATATAAATATCAGAGATTACAAAATGAGGTCCCAGATGGTTCCACGTTTACAAATCACATTAGATGACGGGATCATTACATAATTCGCATGTAGAAGCGATTCTGTTTACTTGGTTTAAAGGTTTTTGACCTTCGTAAGATTTCATGAGAGACTTGACTCGACCTTCAAGTTCCATGATCCTACGGTCGGGAGTGGTAGAATTGTTCGAAGGCAAAGATATTGCCTTGACCGTTTTGTTCAAATCACGGGATCATTCCAACTTTCGTTGTCATAGAGAGCAAGATCTTCTATGAGTTCCCATGATTGTTCCGCACTTAGATCACGTAGCTTACCACCGGCCGATTGGTTAATGGCTCGCCTCGTGGAGAGATCAATATGGTCATAAAAGATTTGGACTTGCAGCCAAAGATCTATGCCATGATGAGGGACTTTTTGGAGTAAGTCCTTGAAACGAGTCCATGCTTCATAGAGAGATTCATTTTGACGTTGTTGGAACATCAAGATGTCATTTCTAAGCTTAGTAGTTCTCCCCGATGGGAAAAATTGAGCAAGGAAACGAGTGGTGAGATCATCCCATGTGGTGATAGATCCCGCGGGTAAACGCTCAAGCCATTGACTAGCTTGATCCCGTAGAGAGAATTGGAATAGGCGTAATCGGGTTGTCTCTCCAGTTTCAACATCTAGGTCTATGGAATCTACAATTTTAAGGAAGTCCTTAAGATGTTGGTTTAGATCTTCAGATCGAAGTCCATGGAATGCACATCCGCTTTGCACCAACCGGATGGTGTCGGATCGCAAGGGGGTCACATTGGCTCCGGTGAGCTCAATGGTGTTTCGGTAGCCTTGGTGGCTAGGTCAGGAATACTCTCTTAAGGTTCGGGGCCTAAGAGGTTCTAGTGGTGGGTTTTGTTGGGGTGGTATGACGGGTTCAAAGATGTTCCCATCGTCCATGATGTCGGGTGGTGAAGAGTTACGAGCAAAAACACAAAGAAATAAGATAGACTAAAGAAACCTAAAAAAATAAAAATAAAATCTTACTAGAAAGGAATCTAGCAAGTAGACCTAATAAAAAGAGATTCTAACCTAGACAATAACTATTCCCCGGCAGTGGCGCCAAAAACTTGATACGTGGGAATCGCACCAGGCTTTACCTCTCAAGGGATCTTGAGAAGCTTACAACCCCCACCAGGCAGTGTACCTGATCTTTGTAGTATAGTATAGTGACAAGTACCGGGGGATTGATCGTTCAGCTAGGAATAGTGTCGCTAGGATTAGAAAACCCAAATACTAGTTCTAAAGATGAGGGATGATTATTTTTGTATTTTTATATTTTTTAGAAAGCAAGTAAAAATCTCGGGTTTGAAGGATTTGGGCGGAATTAGTTGCTAGTCAACTAACCCAATACTAAAGATGCAATCAAAATAAAATACTAGAAATGAAAACAAACTAAATTAAACTAAGGTTGTGAGCAATAAGTGGAGAAGTTGTGTTTACTTAGATTCACTACTCCCTAGATATCTTTTACATGTTAATTACTTGTTATAGTTGCGTGGATGACGGATTGTATTCCTTAATACCATTCATGGGGTGGCGCACTTAATTCCCCAATCCTATGAGTGCCTACTTCACTCCTATGTCGAGCCGGCTAATAAGCTCCTAACATGGGATCATTAGAATTTACTCATGCATTAAATACAACCAATAAAACCTAGTGCACGTCAGTTCATGTTTCCTAAGACGTTCAAGCATGTTACCATTTGAAGATCTGCCAGTTTTCTTAAGCCTAACATCGAAATCATTCATCCAATACAACCATAAACAAGTAATCAACAAATAATTAACATCTAGGTTTCATTAGATCCAAGCAAACACAAGATAGATCTAGCCTAGCATGATGGAATTAAGACAAGAACAAGATATAGACAACCAACACATAGACATATTGATTGAATTAAAAGAACACTTATCTCAATTACACATGAAAGGGTTCAAGGGCTGAGAACCCTTGAAAAAACCTGTAAAATTCGTACTAAGTTCGGCCTTAGGGTTTCTCCAAAACTTCTCTCCTTTTATGAATGAAAATTAGAAAACTATATATAGGAAATTGAGGCTGACGGCGTTAAGACAAAATTGGTGACGCCGTCATCTCGCCGCCAAAATACTTCTCGGACTGCCTTGATCTACTTTTGATGCCGTCACATTATAGCATTTTCCAGGCCGTCACGTATTTTACTCTTGACGCTCTACTTCGTGACGCCTTCAATTCTGTAATGGGTCGTCATGGAAATTACTCTTGACGCCGTCAGATTTTTCTTCGTGACGCCGTCACCTACTGTTCCCAGCAAGGAAAATTAAGACTTTGGCGTTTTCTTTACTTTTATGCTCCAAAAACGTCTGAATTGCTTCCTTTTCCAGATTTCTCTCCCAAAGTACCAAAAATCACAAAAGGAACGATTTAGGGCAATATTTGATCAAATAAATTCAATTCCGGGCTTAAATGACCCCCTAAAAGTGGTTCATTTTTCGCCTTTAGTTTAGTTATTCTTCGTGTCTTTGTTCGTAACTTTACCATCCGAAATCATGGAAGGTTGTAACATCTTTGAACCCATCCACCCACCATAACAAAACTACCCACAAAACCCACTACTAGCAAACCAACCCCTTAGGCCCCGAACCTTAGGAGAGTATTCCCGTCCTAGCCATTAAGGCTATCGAAACACTATTGAGCTCACTCAAGGAGCCAATGTGTCCCCCTTGCGATCCGACATCATCCGGTTGGTGCAAAGTGGATGTGCATTCCATGGACTTCGTTCCGAAGATCCTAATCAACATCTCAAGGATTTCCTTAAAATCATAGATTCTATAGACCTTGATGTTACAACTAGAGAGTCGACCCGATTACGCCTATTCCAATTCTCTCTACATGATCAAGCTAGTCAATGGCTTGAACGTTTACCCGCGGGATCCATCACCTCATGGGATGATCTCACCACTCGTTTCCTTGCTCAATTTTTCCTACCGGGGAGAACTACCAAGCTTAGAAATGATATCTTGATGTTCCAACAACGTCAAGGTGAAACTCTATATGAAGCATGGACTCGTTTCAAGGACTTACTCCAAAAAGTCCCTCATCATGGCATAGATCTTTGGCTCCAAGTCCAAATCTTCTTTGACCATATTGACCTTTCTACGAGGCGAACCATTGACCAATCGGCCGGTGGCAAGCTACGTGATCTAAGTGCGGAAGAATCATGGGAACTCATAGAAGATCTTGCTCTCTATGACAACGAAATTTGGAATGATCCCTGTGATTTGAACAAAACGCTCAAGGCAATATCTTTGCCTTCGAACAATTCTAGCACTCCCGACTGTAGGATCATGGAACTTGAAGACCAAGTCAAGTTTCTCATGAAATCCTATGAAGCTCCTGAGCCTTCAAGCCAAGTGAACAAAATCACTTCTTCATGTGAATTATTTAGTGGTCACCATGACACTCGTGATTGCGTGGAACTCCCCGGACAAGCTTTTGCGGACTACGCATCCTCGCGTACCGACGAAGCGGGAGACAAGTGGTACACTTTGAAACCCGAGCCAAACCCTTACGGTGATTCCTGCAACCCTTCTTGGAAAAATCACCCAAACCTTAGGTGGAAACAAAACCAAAACTATTCTTCCAATCCGCCTAATCGTTACCAACCAAACGGTCCACCCGCTAACCGTACTTTCAACAACAATCCTTCTAATAACTATGGTAGTACCAATAATCTTGAAGGATTGATGTCCAAGTTCATGGCATCTCAAGAAGCTTGCATAGCTAAGTTTGAAACCGAAATCAATCAACAACAAACGGAGATGACCAATAAGATTGACAACTTGTTGAAAGCCCTGAACAACCAAGTGCTTACTACACCTAGGAAGGACACTAGGGACACCAATAGCGGAATCCAAATTAAGGACCCTTCATCATCCAAACATGTCCACTTTGTCAATGTTGTCACCATTAAGCCAAAAGATAAGGATATAGAAGAAAGTGACAAGGATGAAGTTGGAATAGAAACCGAGACTAGGGATGAGATTAAGGAAGTTGAGGCTAATAAGGGAGAAAAGTTAGAGGAAGTAGAAAACACAGATGATTACTTTGATAAGTTGCCCACCAAAGAAGAACGGGAATATCACAAGGATTTATTCGATGATCCTGAGACACCATATATCCTTGGTTCACCCCTTATTAAAGTAGGTGATCCCTCTAACATCAACATACCATGCAACATTGGGCTTATGCATGTATGGAAAGCTTATATCGATCCTAGGTCTCCTATAAACATCATGACTAGGACCTATTATAATTGGCTAATGAAGAAGCAACTTGGGTATAGGATGATGCCTAACACAAATTTGATAAGCAATTTTGTAGGCAGAGAGAGAGGATTGCATGTATTTGTAGGGAACTTCACTTATGTTATCGACTTTGTGATAGTAGAGGATACTCGTCCGGTAATAGATGATTGCCTAAGTCAAGTAGTGTGTGGAAAACCGTTTGTTGAGGCCTCTAAGATGAGTTATGACCCGACCTTAGGGATAGTTAGATTCAAAAAAGAGAATGATGAGATTGCTTACCAAATGCCCTATAAGATTGAACAATATCGCCTTCTATCAAATATAGAAAAGGAACAAAAGCAAGTGGTTTATTATGGGAATGATGAGGATAGACATAGAGGAGTACATTATGTCATGAATAGAATACTTGGTTTCTATAAGGAATGCTTGCAACTAGGTCCGGAATACAAAACTAAGATTGGAGATAACCTACAGAATGAGACCAACGATGAGGTCACGTAATTGCCCATGACCTTGAGTCTAGCTACAAGACTCGTAAATAAAGAAAGACGCTTCTTCGGAGGCAATCCATTCTTTGTGTGATTTTTAATTGTTTGATTGTTATTTGTTTCCGTATGCATGCTTTGTTTTTATTGTTGGTAGATCATGTTTCAAACTAAAATTGTGAAAATGCTTTATTTTGTTGTTTAATTTCGTCTTAACTTCATATAAAGGTATTTTGCAAAAGATAAGTGTAAGGGGAAACCCCAAATTTGTTTCTAAGAACAAAATTGATCATGATTCTCCACAATATTAAATAGATATGTGTATTAGTACTTGTTAGAGGCAAATGCTTGTATCGAGTCATAATGATGTTTTGCAGGATTTTCCAGGAAGTAGGACATAAGTTTTTCCAAAAATTTTCCAGAAACTTAACGTAAAGATTTCTGCAGGTGTAAAACCCCGTAAAAATTTCTCGTCTTAATAAACCCTTAATCATCGTTATCATTCTAATCCCCATTATTTCGGGAAAATTTAAAATTTTATTATTATATTAATTGTTGTCGTCACAGCATAATATAATCCATGAAATAACGGAACCAATTCCCGACACGTTAATTAAATTCCTAATCAATACACTAAACACTAAATAAGTTTCCTAATCTCTAACTAATCAACCGGACCCTTAATTAAACTCGGCCCAACTTCTATTTCACTATTCATCAGCCCAAACGCATAAGGCCCAAATCCAAATACTAATAATTCTAATAAATCTTATACTCGACTAGTAACAAGCTCCCAAAACACCCCGTTTATTTCCAATCTATACACACAACGTACGTATTTTATTGTCTCATCTAATAAACCTCCTAGCCAACTATTAGTGTGTCAAATTTCACGTTCATACGTTAAGATTTGATAAGTTTTTACGAGGCATTCCGTTTAGCCATTAATCTACCCAAACGATACATACAAAATTCATTTCTTATCCGTTTTTGTTCCCGTTTGTTCCTATGAGTTTCTAATATTATTTGTAACATGTTTTCATGTATAAATAAAAAGTATGATTGACTATGACTCCCTAAAACACAAATGAACACTTGTTTGTGTTAAGAAAGGGTATGTCGACATACCTCAAACTCACAAGGACGATTTTAATATTTTCTAAGCATATTCACCTCATTGTTTATTCAAAACCTACATCCTAGAAATCTCTATTCCTGACATTGCATAGTTGATATGGTCTCCTCACAATTATTTGAGCCATACGACTCAAACTCTTAATACATATATATACATCCGATCGTCCCTTTTATTCTCCTCCTTCATCACCAAATCGTTTTCTAAACTTTCTCCATTCTAAGATAACTTAAAAACCTCAAGAGAACCATACGAGTACAGTTTGGAAGCAAGACGTTTGTAACTTCTTGTTATACGATCCTTACTTGTTGAAACCTAGTCGAACGTTTACTCTTCCTACTCTTTCAAACCGTTTCATTCGACTCTCTACCACCCTAGAGGTGTAGTAAGTCGTCTCCACTCTTTCTCATCTCATACTACTCATTATTTTCATATCATGCATCATATATATTATATACGAACGTATAGTAACTTTATTTCATTATTTTCATACGTATATACATATAGTACACAAAACGTGACTAGCCTCTATCTTGGAAGGCCTAGGAGTCACGTAGCACCTATAATTCACATTAGTTGTAACGTTACGATCATTTCATGCATCCATTTCAAACCATGTTACATCGTATAATTTTTTTATTTCATATAACAAACGTACCATATTTTTCCACGTACTAATAGACCACCTAGAAAACTAATAATTTCGTTTATACAACTTACAAAAATAATCACGTTTTGACACTCTAAACGAGCCAAATTGAATCGACATGAACCGGATTTTCAAACCAAGTTTTATAATAAAAACCTTATGTTTTGTCGATTGGGCTTAACCAAGTCCCAATAAGACTTAACGATAAAACAGCCCACTGGGTCCATAAAATATATTTTTAGATGGGCTTTTGTAAATTTTTAACCAAGCCCAAGTTCAAGCCCAAAATAATTTTCATGCCCTCGCCTCTAAATTTTTAAATGGGCTTTTGTTTGGTTCGAATTAAGGCCCATAAGCTAAATAAATAAGCTTTTTATAAAATAAGCAGTGGAAATAAGCTTGAAAATTAATAAAAGAAGCCACGGAAATTTTTATAATCATTTTTGCAAATTTGGACTAAAAATGTAACGCGACGACACCTATAGGGACTAAAAGTGAAAATTGTGAAAACTAAGGACTAAAATGTAGAAACAGAAAGAAAGGATAAAAATTGATAATATAGGATTGTTACAAGATTAGATTGTAATATTGGACATGTAGTGGACTATAATCGTAAAATATATATAAAAAGGACTAATGGTGTGATGCTAACGCCGTTAGTATAAAAAGTGTAAAAATGGAAAAAGGACAAGGACTACACATAATCTATTTGACATTCTCATTTTATTTTCTATTTTTACGGCAACCATCACGTCATATGCATTTTTATGTTTTATATATATATATTATTTATTTTTACGTTAATAATATATATAACGATATTTCAAAAGTTAATATTATTACTTACGATTAAAAGGGTAAAACTACGTTGGATATTTTAAATAAAGTATTTTTTTCATATCATGCATGGCATAATAATTTCACTGCACATCATCTATTCATCATAACGAATAATAATTATTCGTTATTCGTTCGTATTTACCAAATAGTATTTGGTTATATTCTCTGATAAATTTATTTATCAGGTTCCGTATCAAAGACGTTTCCATAATCGTTCCCATAAATCTCATCCTACTTTACTTTTCATCATTTCCAAATCAATCCAGGTGAGTCATAGCCCCATTTCAAATAATTGTTTTTAACTCATTGGGGGAGATACATGCTTACATATACTTTGATAACTTGATAAGTATATGAAATAAAATAAAATACATGATTCAAATCAATTTCCTAATTGATATTAAAATAATATAAATTGTGATTTAAAATATGTTAATGTTTCCAATGTGATTATTGTGGTATGTGAAATATATATTTATCGAAGAATTACTTGACTGAAATATTGATACTCATATGAAAATATTTTCAATTCGATTATTGTGGTATGTGAAATATATATTTATTGAAGAATTACTTGACTGAAATATTGATACTCATATGAAAATATTTTCAAATCGATTATTGTGGTATGTGATATAAATGTGTTACTGGCGAAATATTCAAACTGAATTTCTGATACTCAATTGATGATATTTTCAAACTGAATTTCTGATACTCAAATGATAATATTTTCAAACTGAATTTCTGATACTCAAATGATGATATTTTCAAACTGAATTTCTGATACTCAAATGATGATATTTTCAAACTGAATTTCTGATACTCAAATGATACCATTTTCAACTGAATTTCTGATACTCAAATGATGATATTTTCAAACTGAATTTCTGATACTCAAACGATACTGTTTTCAAATTGATTTATGTGATACGATACTTGATTTCATGATGTTATGCTAAATGAGCCCATTAGTCCTTGATATTGCCTAAGTTAGCTTATCGCCATATAGTCCCTCTATCATGAGCCATTAATCACTGTAATGTGAGCGCGAATATAGTGAACAGATTCAAAACCTGTTTCGGATTGACCCCCGATCCCACTAGTGCTTGACGGAATGCCATATGCATATGGTTAGTTGCATTAGTCGTGATACACTATATTTGAGTAAAAATAGGAATTGTCAAATCACCTATTATACGAGGGCAAAATCTGTCATTAATTTGATAGATCACCCCTTCTATTAACGTCTTGCGTGTCATGAGGCTTGGTGCAATATCTATAAAGGAAAGGAATGTATGTATTCAACATATATTTAGATACAGTTGTATAGGTTTGACCATACGTGAATTGTATATCTGATTGATTTAGTATCATGAGTTTCCAACTCATGTTAGGATTATTGATTCTTTATTGAATGTGATTGAATATTTATATGATTTATTTGTGAATATACTCGATACTTGTTTCATTTCTGTTTGTATTTTATTAATACCAAATATTCCTGAAATCTAACAAAATAAAGGGTTTTTCCTAAAACTCTATGAACTCACCAACCTTTGTGTTGACAATTTTAAGCTTGTGTATCTCAGGTAATTTAACGGAGCAGGACAAGACACGGGAGTGGGCATTTATTACTCTGATAAAATTTATATGGTGTAAAAATCAAATTTGTCATTTTTACAAGCCTTTATATCTTTTCATAAGATATTAAATCAAATGGTTCATCATTTATCAAAATTATTATTTAAATGACAAATAATTTTCAAAACGTTTCTTTTAAACCGTTTTATGTGATTAAAACTTCGATCCTCACCATAACACCCAAATTACTTTTCCGCTGCGACAAACTTAAATTTGGGGGTGTTACAGATTGGCATCAGAGCTACAGTTATAGAGAATTAAATGTTTTCAAACATTAAAACTATAACTACATTTTCAAAATAATGATTTTACACCATAATATTTTATGCCCTCCGTGTCTGCAGACTGCCATGCTCCATACTTTATCTGTTGAGATTATCTTACATGCTTAATAGTTACTCATATACAATTGTTATTTCATCTGTACTGTTATATCTTTAACATACAAAATACTCATAAAATATTATTCTCGTTTACTACTATAGCATGTCTTCAGGAACGCCCGTGAATGTCAAAACAAATATCCATAATACTAATACCTCATCTATAAATAAAAATTCTCCGAATAATGAAGATCCTTACATAAAAATAATAAAATCCCAACCTAATATAGAACTCAATCCGAGATCACCTCCGTCGTCACCTACCCGTTCACCTTTACGTCAAAAACCAGAAGAGCTACCGAATCATATGAAGATTTGATTGGTGGTCAAGCAGCATTCGAAGTCGGACGAAGTTCAAGCCAAGAGATGCCGTAGAAGAACGTTGAGCCAAATTCTCCGTCACCTTATAATTCATATTCCTCAATACCAAATATTTCCAAATTTTCTACTTCCTGACGCTCCAAATTTCTCGATACAATACATCTCAAACGATGTATCTTCTCTCAATTCCCCTGAACAGAAACTTGTACCCACTAAACCAAAAAGTTTTTGGTTAGTGATGACAGATTTCCTAATATTCCGAAATTCTCAAAACTTGTAACCGACCTCTAATAAAAATCTCCTTTCAGTTTAACCCTCCGTTGTTAATAAATTCTTTCCATCATGATGCTATGCATGCATGTAATGATTTCCCATACTTTCATGAAGAAAAAAAAAATCTCACCGTTTGTTACTCTCTTTGGTAGACAAATGACTCCTCTCATATCAATGGAGTATTAATAAAAGATCTTGTATCGTTTGTTTTGCAAAAACAATCAATCAAGTTATTAATATAATGTTGATTATAGTGAATATATTTAAATTTACCTTAAGAATACCTAGGATTATTATGATTTCTTATACCTACCATGATTAGGCTATAACCATAGAATTTTATAAGACAAATTTTTGAAAGATAACTTGAAGAATAAAGAGAAGGTTATTGAACTTTAGCTTTAGTAGATGAGTCCGTTTGTTCTTTAGCAATCCTATACCAAGAGTTGATAAATTATATAAGATACTACCCAGACATATCTTGAAATAAGATTACAGTAGGGATTCAATTCAGTCTATCATCAATTAAATAATTAGCTCCATATTCTTTCACTAAAGGACTTAACAAAGTACTAAGAATATCCAGAGGTTAGTAATCAGTATCATTGCAGTAATACTTGAAGTAACCATAGTTCCTCCAATTAGCAACGATATAGTAAGAAAAGAAAATAAGATGGCCATATCTTGTAAGCATAACCATGAAAGTTTTACGGATTTTAGACCAACTCACCTTAAGAGAACAATAAGAGTGACTGAACGATAGATTATTACCACCCTGTAAGAATTGTCTCATGAACTTTAAGTTTATACCAGGAATATCCTAGTATTTCCTTAGAAATTCCTGACTCATCACCATATTATGAACAAAAATTTACAAAATTCTTTTAAAAATGATTAGATGTCATTCAATCATTGAGACTGAATCATCTAAAACAATTTAAAGAAAAATAAATACCATTATTACTGAGCCAAACATTACATCATTTGGTCCTCAATTATACATAGCCTAGCTACCTATGTATAATTTAGGAAGAATTATGTCATAAATGGAACAATTATCTTTTCAGATTTTCTAAATAACAATCTTCATGTAAAAACAAAATTTTGAGATTAAATAAACTATTCATAAACCTTATTTTTGACCAACTCCAATAGATATTTACACTTAATATCCATCATTTTATTATAGTAAGTTGAGAAAAGTAAAAACATTAGAAACCTAAGAGTTCACAAAGGCTTATGGAAAACATCAATAGCAAAAATTTTATTAGAAACTACGGAAATTAATACATAGGCATATAATTAGCATAGGAAGTGCTATTATTACAATGATTACAATAAAAAATATAGAATTTTCAATAGGTTGACCCGGTATAATAATAAGGATTCCCATCAACAATACCAAAGCAAGAACCACCATAGGATGAATTACTCTGATTATTCTAAAAGATAAGTATAAGTACACCATTAGAAACAATAGCAAGCCTAGTTCTTAAACATAAAGACAAATAAGTATTATTTCATATTTATTGAGGATAACATAGAAACATAACAAGGATACAATTTAAATAAACCTAGCTTAAGACTAGTGCCTCCATATCTTATCAACACCATATGATAGAACCGTGAGTGGTATTACGAACCCCACAATCCCGACCAAAAATATAGCCGTTAAGTTACTATTCACGACCGTTAATATTCACTATTCATTAGCCGTTATTTTTTTCACTACTTTCAATATTCACAACCCTTAAATACCTCAGTTATTTTGTCTTGTCTAGTACAGGTAAATCTAACTGAATTCCGTTTACTTGAATTTCGGATAAAAATCTCTCGACAACCCTCTGTTCAAAAAAAAAATAAATAAATTAAAAAAAAAAAAAATCTTTACTCAAGTAATCACATTAAATTTGAATTTCGGGACGAAATTCAAAATGACATGTGAGTACTGTAAAACCCCGTAAAAATTTCTCGTCCTAATAAACCCTTAATCATCGTTATCATTCTAATCCCCATTATTTCGGGAAAATTTAAAATTTTCTTATTATATTAATTGTTGTCGTCACAGCATAGTATAATCCATGAAATAACGGAACCAATTCCCGACACGTTAATTAAATTCCTAATCAATACACTAAACACTAAATAAGTTTCCTAATCTCTAACTAATCAACCGGACCCTTAATTAAACTCGGCCCAACTTCTATTTCACTATTCATCAGCCCAAACGCATAAGGCCCAAATCCAAATACTAATAATTCTAATAAATCTTACACTCGACTAGTAACAAGCTCCCAAAACGCCTCGTTTATTTCCAATCTATACACACAACGTACGTATTTTATTGTCTCATCTAATAAACCTCCTAGCCAACTATTAGTGTGTCAAATTTCACGTTCATACGTTGATACGTTTTTACGAGGCATTCCGTTTAGCCATTAATCTACCCAAACGATACATACAAAATTCATTTCTTATCCGTTTTTGTTCCCGTTTGTTACTATGAGTTTCTAATATTATTTGTAACATGTTTTCATGTATAAATAATAAGTATGATTGACTATGACTCCCTAAAACACAAATGAACACTCGTTTGTGTTAAGAAAGGGTATGTCGACATACCTCAAACTCACAAGGACGATTTTAATATTTTCTAAGCATATTCATCTTATTGTTTATTCAAAACCTACATCCTAGATATCTCTATTCTTGACATTGCATAGTTGATATGGTCTCCTCACAATTATTTGAGCCATACGACTCAAACTTTTAACATATATATATATATATATATATATATATATATATATATATATATATATATATATATATATATATATATATATATACAACCGATCGTCCCTTTTATTCTCCTCCTTCATCACCAAATCGTTTTCTAAACTTTCTCCATTCTAAGATAACTTAAAAACCTCAAGAGAACCATACGAGTACAGTTTGGAAGCAAGACGTTTGTAACTTCTTGTTATACGATCCTTACTTGTTGAAACCTAGTCGAACGTTTACTCTTCCTACTCTTTCAAACAGTTTCATTCGACTCTCTACCACCCTAGAGGTGTAGTAAGTCGTCTCCACTCTTTCTCATCTCATACTACTCATTATTTTCATATCATGCATCATATATATTATATACGAACGTATAGTAACTTTATTTCATTATTTTCATACGTATATACATATAGTACACAAAACGTGACTAGCCTCTATCTTGGAAGGCCTTGGAGTCACGTAGCACCTATAATTCACATTAGTTGTAACTTTACGAGCATTTCATGCATCCATTTCAAACCATGTTACATCGTATAATTTTTTTATTTCATATAACAAACGTACCATATTTTTCTACGTACTAATAGACCACCTAGAAAACTAATATTTTCGTTTATACAACTTACAAAAATAATCACGTTTTGACACTCTAAACGAGCCAAATTGAATCGACATGAACCGGATTTTCAAACCAAGTTTTATAATAAAAACCTTATGTTTTGTCGATTGGGCTTAACCAAGGCCCAATAAGACTTAAGGATAAAACAGCCCACTGGGCCCATAAAATATATTTTTAGAATCACAAAGGAAGCCCAATTTCAAGCCCAAAATAATTTTCATGCCCTCGCCTCTAAATTTTTAAATGGCTTTTGTTTGGTTCGAATTAAGGCCCATAAGCTAAATAAATAAGCTTTTTATAAAATAAGCAGTGGAAATAAGCTTGAAAATTAATAAAAGAAGCCACCGAAATTTTTATAAAATTTTTATAATCATTTTTGCAAATTTGGACTAAAAATGTAACGCGACGACACCTATAGGGACTAAAAGTGAAAACTGTGAAAACTAAGGACTAAAATGTTGAAACAGAAAGAAAGGATAAAAATTGATAATATAGGATTGTTACAAGATTAGAATGTAATATTGGACATGTAGTGAACTATAATTGTAAAATATATATAAAAAGGACTAACGGTGTGACGCTAATGCCGTTAGTATAAAAAGTGTAAAAATGGAAAAAGGACAAGGACTACACATAATCTATTTGACATTCTCATTTTATTTTCTATTTTTACGGCAACCATCACGTCATATGCATTTTTATGTTTTATATATATGTTATTTATTTTTACGTTAATAATATATATAACGATATTTCAAAAGTTAATATTATTACTTACGATTAAAAGGGTAAAACTAAGATGGATATTTTAAATAAAGTATTTTATCATATCATGCATGGCATAATAATTTCACTGCACATCATCTATTTGTCATAACGAATAATAATTATTTGTTATTCGTTCGTATTTACCAAATAGTATTTGGTTATATTCTCTGATAAATTTATTTATCAGGTTCCGTATCAAAGACGTTTCCATAATCGTTCCCATAAATCTCATCCTACTTTACTTTTCATCATTTCCAAATCAACCCAGGTGAGTTATAGCCCCATTTCAAATAATTGTTTTTAACTCATTGGGGGAGATAAATGCTTACATATACTTTGATAACTTGATAAGTATATGAAATAAAATAAAATACATGATTCAAATCAATTTCCTAATTGATATTAACATAATATAAATTGTTATTTAAAATATGTTAATGTTTCCAATGTGATTATTGTGGTATGTAAAATATATATTTATCGAAGAATTACTTGACTGAAATATTGATACTCATATGAAAATGTTTTCAATTCGATTATTGTGGTATGTGAAATATATATTTATTGAAGAATTACTTGACTGAAATATTGATACTCATATGAAAATGTTTTCAATTCGATTATTGTGGTTTGTGATATAAATGTGTTACTGGCGAAATATTCAAACTGAATTTCTGATACTCAATTGATGATATTTTCAAACTAAATTTCTGATACTCAAATGATAATATTTTCAAACTGAATTTCTGATACTTAAATGATGATATTTTCAAACTGAATTTCTGATACTCAAACGATACCATTTTCAAGTGAATTTCTGATACTCAAACGATGATATTTTCAAACTAAATTTCTGATACTCAAACGATACTGTTTTCAAATTGATTTCTGTGATACGATACTTGATTTCATTAGTCCTTGATATTGCCTAAGTTAGCTTATCGCCATATAGTCCCTCTATCATGAGCCATTAATCACTGTAATGTGAGCGCGAATATAGTGAACAGATTCGAAACCTGTTTCGGATTGACCCCCGATCCCACTAGTGCTTGACAGAATGCCATATGCATATGGTTAGTCGCATTAGTCGTGATACACTATATTTGAGTAAAAATAGGAATTGACAAATCACCAATTACACGAGGGCAAAATCTGTCATTGATTTGATAGATCACCCCTTTTGTTAACGTCTTGCGTGTCATGAGGCTTGGTGCAATATCTATCAAGGAAAGGAACGTATGTATTCAACATATATTTAGATACAGTTGTATAGGTTTGACCATACGTGAATTGTATATCTGATTGATTTAGTATCATGAGTTTCCAACTCATGTTAGGATTATTGATTCTTTATTGAATGTGATTGAATATTTATATGATTTATTTGTGAATATACACGATACTTGTTTCATTTCTGTTTGTATTTTATTAATACCAAATATTCCTGAAATCTAACAAAATAAAGGGTTTTTCCTAAAACTCTATGAACTAACCAACCTTTGTGTTGACACTTTTAAGCATGTGTATCTCAGGTAATTTAACGGAGCAGGACAAGACACGGAGTGGGCATTTATTACTCTGATAAAATTTATATGGTGTAAAAATCAAATTTGTCATTTTTACAAGCCTTTATATCTTTTCATAAGATATTAAATCAAATGGTTCATCATTTATCAAAATTATTATTTAAATGACAAATAATTTTCAAAACGTTTCTTTTAAACCGTTTTATGTGATTAAAACTTCGATCCTCACCGTAACACCCAAATTACTTTTCCACTGCGACAAACTTAAATTTGAGGGTGTTACAGCAAGTCACTTCTAACGGCATGATGTGTAAAATTCTGGAAATTTTGCTAGTTTTGTTTTTCTAACGGAGTCTTAAAGTTTTTGTTAATTCTTTAGTTTTATATACTCCATGAAATCTGCAAACATTCATTCCACAAGCATTATATCTTACATTGTTTTCTAGGATTTGTTAGTATATATAGATTGCCGCCGATTTTACGCGAGGTTGCCTTGTTCATTTTCTCAGGTTTAACAGGTTATATATGACAAGAAGATGATTTATTTTTCTGAAAGGGTAGCTTTGAATGTTCATTTTCTTGGAGGAAGATCTAACCTTGTTACCACACTATCCACACCGAACGAATCTGGGGAGTATTTGCTTTCATTCTTTTACCTATTTCACTTTTACAATCTTTAATTGAACATTGGGGACAATGTTCATCCTATGTGTAAGGGGAGGGTAAATGATGATACCTTATAGGATACTATTGCACTTGAGTTTGTTTGTTTGATTGTAGGTGTGTAATAAAACTAAGAGAAATACTTGTTAGTGTAATTTTAGCGCCAAATTTAAAAGTTTTTACAACATTTAGGAGTGAAACTTTAGCCTTAGCAAGCGTCTCATGGATAGGAGTTGTATAACTAGCACAAATCCGTATCACTCAAAAAAATTTTCCACCCAAATATGTGAGGTTCGCCTTTAGATTTGATAGGAAAAGCATTCATTATTAGTGCTTATGAGTGTACCAGTAGCATTTAGATTCTAGAACTTGCGTTGGTGATGCATCCCGAGACCGCTAGTGAGACTACATTCGTGTAGTAGGATTTACTACATGATAAAAGGCATTAGGATCACCCTTGTGTTAAACACGTATCATAATTACTTGACCATTTAAGTCATATTACTTGGCTAGTAAAGTCAATTAATTTTTCCCATGCCTTAGCGTTGTACTCATTTTTAGTACACGAAACCCCTAGTACACCCCTCCGAGCCTATCTTTTCGTTTCTACCTTTAAGCATCTTACTTAAAGGAAGAATTTGTTACAACCCACCCAAATGTACACCCAAATCGCCTTAGCCTTCCTTGTATGCACTCATCTTTAGTGCATTATTGTTATTTGTTTAAACCCTTAGTTAATTATCTAAATGATTACATGGTTGCTAAGTCGAGTCATATCTTGTACATATTGTTTTGGGACGATTAGGACTCATGGGTAAAGTACTTGTGTTATGGAGTAATGGGGAAGAACATCATCTATTTATATGTGCGTTAACCTTAAAAGTACTCCAAGTGCTTTGATTATCTTGATTCGAGTCATTAGATTAGTTTATTGTAAAGTATGTAAAAATTCAAGTGTAAGGGGAATGTACATTCCCTATGATGTATTATTTTGGATGGTAGGGTACGAGTGTATGAAAAAAAATAAATAAATAAAAAAAAATAAAAAAAAAGAGAAAACATACGGACTACCATCCCGTTTCTTTCTATGTTTATTTTATGTTTTTGTTATTCTTCATTTATTAGCTTAAGTCGAGTCTAGTCTTGGCTTAGCAACGCCATATTGTACATGTAATTAACCAAGATGATTAACTCGCCACCAGTAAATATTGCCTTTATCCAACAAAACTGTGTATTCCATATCCCTACACCTAACGTTATAACCCTTTGAAAGACCTCTTTGATAGTTTATCCTAAGTGCTTACGCCAAGTGGTGGAGGTTTGATCCTTTCCCAAACCTATGGTAATCTATTTTCTATGACAGGTAGTGAGAGATTTTTTCCATTTCCATATTGTGATATATACTTTATTACACCCGAGAGATGTGAGTATCTAAACACTATTTGTGAGGTGCTAGTGTATGACCTCTGTGCTTGTCTTTGGTCTTTAATGGAACGATTATTGTTGTAATTACTTTAATATTAGTGTTAAATGACCCCTAACTTATATTTTGATTAGAATAAAAGCGCATTTGCTTGAGGACAAGCCAATCTCAAATGTAAGGGTATTTGATGAGGCAAAAAATGAACCGTTTTTAGGGGGTCATTTAAGCCCGGATTCGAGATTATTTGATCAAATATTACTCTAAATCGTTCCTTTTGTCATTGTAGGTACTTTTGGAGTGAAATCCGGAAAATGAAGCATTTTGGACATTTTTGGAGCATAAAACTGAAGAAAACGGCAAAGTCTTAATTTTCCTTGTTGGGAACAGTACCTCACGGCGTCACTTGGTTCTTAATGACGGCGTCAAGAGTAATACAAGAGGTGGAAGTGGATGATATATGTAACGATCCAGAAAGTTTTGTACTAAGGACATGACGGCGTCACCCAAGGCCGTCATGGTCCAAATATTAGTGACGGTCCAGAGCAACTTTACACATGACGGCGTCAAAAGTGGATCTAGGCAATCCGATTTCATTATGGGCGGTGAGTTGACGGCGTCACAATTTTCTTCTTGACGCCGTCACCCTGTAAAATCTATATATAGTTTTCCAATTTTCATTCATTAGGGTGTAACTTTGGAGAAAAACCCTAGTCCGATTTTCACAGCTTTTTCAAGGGTTTTTACCCTTTGAAACCTCTTATGTTCAATGGAGATAAGTACTCTTTCAATTCCGTCAATATGTCTATGTGTTGTTTGAATATATCTTACACTTGTCTTCAATTTAACATGCTTGGCTAGATCTCTTGTGTGTTTGCTTAGATGTAGTGAAACCTAGATGTTAATTATGGGTTGATTGTTTGTTTATAGTTGTTACGGATGATTGTATTCGATGTTAGGCTTAAGAAAACTGGCAGTCTTCCATTGGTAACATGCTTGAACGTCTTAAGAAACATGATCAGAGGTGTACTATGATTTTTGGTTGTATTTAATGCGTAGGAGAATTCTAATGATCCCATGTTAGGAGCTTCTAACGGCTCAACATAGGAGTGAAGTAGGATCCTATAGAGTTAGGGAATATTGTCCACGACCCTACGACTAGTATTAAGGAATACGACCCGTCATCCATGCAATTGTAACAAATTATCAACCTGTAAAAAATATCTAGGGAGTAATGAAACCTAAGTAAACACAACTTTCCCTATCATTGTTTACACCACATTAGTATACTTACTTTCATTTCATTTTTGTTATTTTATTTTGATTGCATCTTAGTTAATTTGGGTTAGTTGGCTAGCAACTAATTCCGCCCACTCTTCCAAAAACCGAGATTTTAATTGCTTTCATAAAACATAAAAATACAAAAAGAATCATCCCTTACCTCTAGACTTAATTTATGAGACTTTCTAATCCTAGCGACATTATTCCTGAGTTGAACGATCAATCCCCCGGTACTTGTCACTATACTATACTACAACGATCAGGTATACTGCCTGGTGGGGGTTGTAAGCTTCTCGAGATCCCTCGAGAGGTAAAGCCTGGTGCGATTCCCACGTATCAATTGACATAAGCAATTCTTGTTAAACTATCCCGTTGCAGTTGACTGAACCATAACCTTCAGTAGGAGCTGATGAGTTATCACCAAAAACTACCTTGGGTCTTGGTTCTTCAACATATTTGTGCAGATAAGTTTTCACACCAGTCATACTTCTTGAGCATCCACTGTCGAGGTGCCAAGTAGGATCCCCGATGTGTTTATGCACAAATAGTAAGCAGGGGTTAGTTTTTATTGTTGGCCCACTTTCTAGTGGACTTAGTCCTCAGGGACTTTTTGAACTTAGTCAATGAATCATGGTCAGAAGTTGAGTGAACTGAGCTTCCACATGTTTTGCATTTTGTGGTAGATGAAGACTCAGTAGACTGAGAGGTGTTTCTTCTAGACTGAATAATTTTGTCATGCCCCTTGGTTTCATGGGAGGGATCTGCACAGATGTCACAACAGTCTTTCATCATACAATCATGAGGAAGATGATCATTGAAACCATAGTGAGGGCATGGCAAGAAAGGCTTAGCCTTCAGTCTCTGTTTGGAAGTTGAGGCATACTAATAGCCTTGAGTTTTGTATTGACCTTGTGCTTTTGGAGAAGCAGTGTGAGAGATGTAATCACAAGTTCTATGGTCTTCTAGCTTGCAAATCATGCAGAAGTGGACTCTGTAGCATTTATCAGTGAGGTGGTTTGGCTGATTGCACAGTTCACATCTCACAGAAGGTCTGGATGTTTTTGGTTTGGAGGTACTTGAGGAAGCTGATGGTTGTTTAGATTTTGAGCCAGTGGGTTTATCAATGTACTCAATCTTTTCACTCAGCTTCCTGAAAAGTTCAGCCAACTGATCAAATTTTGAATCAGGGCTTTCTGGTTTTGCTTCAGTGGATACTGACGGTGTTTATTTTTTAGAAGGTATAGTGGGTCTCTTCAAGATGGTTATCCCTGGATTTGTTTTCTCCTTTGGAGAATGAGGTTTATAAACATGTGGTGCAAGGTCTGAACTAGGTGTTGCTCCCTGAAGTTGTTTCAGTGGGGGGAGTGGTGCTTGTGCATCAGACTTAGATTCAGATATGGACTCAGTAGGACTGGGTTCATCAGTGACTCCTAGAAACTCCTTAATGGCCTGACTTTCAGGCTCTAGTATTCTTCCAGTGTTGAAATTTGGCAATTTACTATCAGGATTGACTCTTTCAATCCAGTCACTAGGTTTAGGAGCTAGTTCTTTGCTAGAGAGCATGTTAGCTGACAGAAAGGCTTTTGAATGGCTACTCTCCCCAGACTCTTTAGTGAGTTGGTCTTCACCCAAGCAAGCCTTTTTGGTGCTGGGTGTGAGACTCAATGTTTCATAGAGTTTGGGATTCTTTTGAGTCCATTTCCAAATAATTGCCTTTTCTTTCTTAAGTTCTTCCTGAAGAGCTTGGTTTTGTTTTACAAGATCAGTATTCTAAATTTGTAATGTAACACTTTCAAGTTTGGCCTGTTTTAAAGTAAGGAGTTCATCCCTACATTTGTTTAACTCAAAACTTAGTTCATTAAATTTTGAAAACAAGTTTAACCTTTGCTCTTCAACAAACTTAAGATCAACATTGATATAATCTAAGTATGACTTCCAGTCAGCATCATTATCCATAGAAAGTAAAATGTTTACCTTTCTCATTGTGATGTTGACCCATTCACCATTCCTTGCGTGACTCTTTCCCACTGCAAGCTTGTTATCTTCAGAGAGAGCCATCGGGGCACTGATATGAACTTAATCATCATCTGAAGACATTTCAACCTCATCCCAATCATAAGTTTCAACAACTAGCCCCTTGTTTTTAGACTGAGCTTGTTTAGGAGCCTGAGGAGGCTGAGTGACTGAGGAAGCAGACTCAAGAATTGTAGGTTTGGCCTTGGCCTTTTTATATTTAGCTTCAAAATCTTTTTGAGGAATTTTTTCAATTTTGTTTTGAACAAACTGATTTGATTGAAGCAACTTAGGCTGAAACTTGCTAGTTCCTGAAGAAAAATAGTTTCAAGAGAGTTTATAAGATGGTTCTGAGGTTGTTTTCGAGAAACAATCTTTTGAAAAATGAACCTTTTTGCCACATTTAAAACATTCAGAATTTTCATTTGCTTTTGAGTTAGAAAAAATTTTGTTTCTTTTAATGAACCTTCTTAAGTTTGCAAGGAGTGCCCTTTCATGAAATTCAATTTGAAGATCATTCATGTACTCCTCACTGGTTCTTGTATCAACCTCATCATCTGAACCATCTTGGAAATCCTATACAACACTGTTAGAATAGAAAGCAGTTGATATGGGTGAGGTGGTCAGGGTCTTTTTAACCTCTTGAGCTTTACCAATGTATCTCCTGGTGATCAGGTTTTCTTTATAGACAAACTTCCCATAAATTTCAGGGAGCTCAAGATTCTGGATATGATTGGCATTTCTAAGACCCTAAGAGAAGTTTAACCACTTCTCAGGGAGACTGTTGACAAAGCCAACATTTATCTCATGTTTGGACAGGGTGACACCATCATTGGTCAGTTCATTCAGGAGGGTCTTATACCGAGTATAGGTCTCAGAGAGACTTTCAGAATCCTTGGCCCTAAAGGTATTGTATTCAAGTTTCAGATCCATGATTCTATTCTCCTTGGTATCAGAAGGGCCTTCATAGCTATGAACTAGGTCAGTCCAAGTCTGCTTGGCAGTAGGACAGTTGATCACTGATTTCATTATATCATTAGGAAGACATGATATAATGATGCTTTTTAGGCGCTGGTCTTGATTGACCACCCTCCTCTCATCTTGGGTCCACTGAGCTTCAGGTTTGGCTAAACCCTGAGTAGTTGTTGGGATATATGGACCATCATTAATTAACTTAATGTTGTATGGTTCCATCCCAGTCAAGTAGCAAAGCATTCGCTTTTTCCACTTATTGAATTTTCCAACCTCAAGTCGAGGGGCAGTAGCTGAATAACTTCCACCCTTTTTATCGACAAGTTGGGGAACATCTGAGTCAGCCATGGTGGGATCTTGATTTTAAAAACTTTCAGCACTCTTTGTTTTGAAAAAAAGTTAAGAAAAGTTTTATAAACCAGAGTCTCTGATACCACTTGTTGGTCCCGTTTACTAAGTTAATAGTTAACTAAAGAGTTAACCTAACCAAGTTCCATGACTTTTAACTCAGATAAATACGATAAACAACAAAGATAAAATTTAAAGAAGAGAGACACGATTTTTCAACGTTTAATTCTTATTAGAATTTAATCAAAAGAATTATACCCAAGTATTTGCGGAATAACACTTGGGATTGAAATGACAAGTATGGTGTGGTCTCCTCTCTAAACTCAAACTACGTTGAGTGACAACTATTAGGTCACACTGAGCTATCTCAGGGACTGTATTGTTTTTTGGAGGAGTAAAAGTGGTTTGTGAATGCTTCGCATTAAATGCACAAACTTGTCAACTTTTACTCCTCACTTATGCTACCTATTTATACACAAGTAATTTACAACTTTTCTGATAAATACAAAAAGATGCCCTAACTACAAAACACTTACGTATTTTGTCTCTGTTACATTAGACTATTTTGGGTAAAAGACAATGTGCCTTTCCAGTGCACAGTAATGACATCATCCTGACATGATGCCTTTTAGGGAAAGTTTGACTTCAGGTAGATGAGGTCACCTGTTGATACGTTTAAACTTTTCCCGTCTTGTCCCGCCCATACTTCAGTCTTCAGGTCTTCAGTCTTCAGTATGTAATAGTTGTTGAGGAGTCCTGGGGGTTCAGTGAGTTATTGTCATCCTCACTGAACCCATCATCTTATTCTTGGCTTAGATTTCACTCAATGAGTTCCGCCTCACTGAATGGTGAACCTTTCAACATAGACTCGCTCCAAGCATCCTGAAGATGACTCACTGAGGTACTGTTCACTCAGTGACTTGTTTGTATATACGGATAATAGACACATAGGTTATTTTATGTTCAAATCCAAGTTTAAAGGAAGCTTGGGGAATTTAGTGACCCAACAATATCTTTTACTATAAAAACTCTGATAATTAAATGAATGATAACTAAATTTCAAAAAACGTCTTTTTTCGAGTCGTTTTCTATTACTGTAACTGTGATTCCATGAAGTAATACCCCTACCCTAAATCCGCTGCGAACCTTGAAAATGGGGGTGTTACATGGTACTTGCCACTCACTATACTACACCGGTCAGGTACACTGCCTGGAAGATTGCAAGCTTCTCACACTAGGCCAAAAACGACATATGGTCACACATGCTCGATTTGGAACAGCCACACATTGAAATATTTGTGTGGCTGAAGGTAGGAAAATTGACAGCATTTACGAATTAGTCACACATGAGAATTTCGAATGAGTGACCATAAGACCTCTATTGCCACACAATCGACCCTTATGTGACTAAACGTAACTGGTGATTTTGTTCCAGATCATTTAGTCACATATGCTTTTGGAACGTGTGACAAATACAAGTAACCTTGATGCCATATATGGTCACACTAAAC
Organism: Artemisia argyi; assembly: GCA_030686995.1. Taxonomy (NCBI): domain Eukaryota; kingdom Viridiplantae; phylum Streptophyta; class Magnoliopsida; order Asterales; family Asteraceae; genus Artemisia; species Artemisia argyi. The sequence goes on along the minus strand of CM060699.1, from coordinate 1,190,711 downwards.
TTATAGTCACATTTGCTTCTAATAGTATGACCAAATGCCATATACGGTCACACAAAATAGTTTGTCACACATTATTTAAGTGTAGCCAAAATCCAGTACATATAGTCACACTAAACAGTTTGTCACACATTATTTAAGTGTAGCCAAAACATGATTTGTACGACTAAATGTTAACAAAGGCCACACAAAAACCAAGTTCATGTGGCAAGTGGATGATTAATAGTCACACAAAATACACATTCCTTTACTTTAAAGAGCGTATGGCCACACTTATTAACACTTTTGGTCACTTGATGGTTAGTTGTATGTGACTAAATACACTCCCAAAAACATGCTTTGTGTGACTAAATGTTACTAAAGGCCACACAAAAACCAAATTTATGTGGCAATTGGATGATCTAGAGTCACACAAACCATACATTCCTTCATTTTCAACACCATATGGTCACACTTATTAACACTTTTGGTCACTTGATGGTTAGTTGTATGTGACTAAATACACTCCCAAAATCATGCTTTGTGTGACTAAATGTTACCAAAGGCCACACAAAAACCAAATTCATGTGGCAAGTGGATGATCAATAGTCACACAAAATACACATTCCTTCACTTTAAAGAGCATATGGTCACACTTATTAACACATTTGGTCACTTGATGGTTAGTTGTATGTGTCTAAATTCACTCCCAAGAACATGGTTTGTGTGACTAAATATTAGTAAAGGCCACACAAAAACCAAATTCATGTGGCAAGTGGATGATCAACAGTCACACAAAATACACATTCCTTCACTTTAAAGAGCTTATGGTCACACTTATTAACACTTTTGGTCACTTGATGGTTAGTTGTATGTGACTAAATACACTCCCAAAATCATGCTTTGTGTGACTAAATGTTACCAAGGGCTACACAAAAACCAAATTCATGTGGCAAGTGGATGATCAATAGTCACACAAAATACACATTCCTTCACTTTAAAGAGGATATGGGCGCACTTATTAACACTTTTGGTCACTTGATGGTTAGTTGTATGTGACTAAACTCACTCCCAAGAACATGGTTTGTGTGACTAAATGTTACTAAAGGCCACACAAAAACCAAATTCATGTGGCAAGTGGATGATCAATAGTCACACAAAATACACATTCCTTCACTTTAAAGAGCATATGGTAACACTTATTAACACTTTTTGTCACTTGATGGTTAGTTGTATGTGACTAAATACACTCCCAAAATCATGCTTTGTGTGACTAAATGTTACCAAAGGCCACACAAAAACCAAATTCATGTGGCAAGTGGATGATCAATAGTCACACAAAATACACATTCCTTCACTTTAAAGAGCATATGGTCACACTTATTAACACTTTTGGTCACTTGATGGTTAGTTGTATGTGACTAAATTCACTCCCAAGAACATGGTTTGTGTGACTAAATGTTAGTAAAGGCCACACAAAAACCAAATTCATGTGGCAAGTGGATAATCAATAGTCACACAAAATACACATTCCTTCACTTTAAACAGCATATGGTCACACTTATTAACACTTTTGGTCACTTGATGGTTAGTTGTATGTGACTAAATACACTCCCAAAAACATGCTTTGTGTGACTAAATGTTAGTAAAGGCCACACAAAAACCAAATTTATGTGGCAATTGGATGATCTATAGTCACACAAACCATACATTCCTTCACTTTCAACACCATATGGTCACACTTATTAACACGTTTGGTCACTTGATGGTTAGTTGTATGTGACTAAATACACTCCCAAAAACATGCTTTGTGTGACTAAATGTTAGTAAAGGCCAAAAAAAAAACCAAATTTATGTGGCAATTGGATGATCTATAGTCACACAAACCATACATTCCTTCATTTTCAACATCATATGGTCACACTTATTAACACTTTTGGTCACTTGATGGTTAGTTGTATGTGACTAAATAAACTCCCAAAACCATGCTTTGTGTGACTAAATGCTAAGAAAGGCAACACAAAAACGAAATTCATGTAGCAATTGGATGATCAATAGCCACACAAGATACACATTCCTTCACTTTAAACATCATATGGTCACACTTATTCACACCTTTGGTCACTTTATGTGTACTTGTATGTGACTAAATACACCCCCAAAAGCATGCTTTGTGTGACTAAATGCTACCAAAGGCCACACAAAAACAAAATTCATGTGGCCATTGGATGATCAATAGTCACACAAAATACACATTACTACTTTGTAAACATCATATGGTCACACTTATTCATAGTTTTGGTCTCTTTATGGTTAGTAGTATGTGACTAAAGACACCCCAAAAGCATGTTTTGTGTGACTAAATGTTACCAAAGGCCACACAAAATACACATAAATAACAGGTAAAACAATTTTGGTTATCTTTAAGGTAAATTTATTAAGAAAGTGAGCCATAAAGGCAATATTACATACATCCCTAACATAACACAACAATTCCCAAGCTCTTATTACATATAATGGTTCACTTGGATTTTCGTATAACAACACCTCCACAGTTGGTTCGATAGTAGTCATTTCGTGATTCATGACCCAAGTCACGTCGATCCACACGTGGCAATATGTTATCATTGTCCTGGTGAATGACGGTACTAAATTCCTCATCGACTTTGTCATACTTATCTTTGTAATTCTTGGGAGGTGTCTTAAACACAATAGACAATTTTTTATCTACCTGGTCTTGAACATAAAACACTTGTCGTGCTTGTGAGGCTAATATGAACGGATCAACCTTGTGGCCTAAATTATTCAGGTCAACCAACGTATACCCAAGAATAGTATCGCTTTTCACACCACCTCTGTGATTAACCCAATTACATTTGAAAAGAGGAATTTTCCTGTAACGGTAATCTAGTTCCCATATCTCTTGCAAAACCTCATAATAAAAGGCTTGCCTTGTGGTTGCAACGTCTTTAGATATGTGCAGATCTAATGCCTCAACACTAACCCCACTGTTCTGGTAAACTTGGCCTTCATGAGATTTTGTACGAAATGTATACCCATTGATGTCATATGCATCGTATTTCACTAAGCTAGCGCGTGGTCCATATGATATCCACCTTACAGTTTCGGATACACTTTCTTTGTCGATTCGCAACTCTCTCTCAACCTGAATTTCATTACAAGTAATTTTGGTATGATGTATATTTTGGGAAGACTAATGAAATATTCATATTTGCACAAAAATATAAAAAAAAAAATAAATAAATAAATAAATAAATAAAAACTCAATTATAAATAACATAAGATTAATTACGTACCTCTTTGTGTAACCACTTAGCAAAAGATTTATTGTGCTCATTCTCAAGTAATGCTATTCGCATACCCGGGTTTTCTCTTTTCAAAGCTTGCTTGTGTCGCCTGAAACAATGTGTTTGATTATCATATTTCGTAGATCATTTTAAGTAAAGAAATAGACATGTGTTAAGTAACACTTACTCGATATACGGTACAATTTCATCTGTATTCTGTAATACATACAAATGTGCTTTCTGAAAGAGTTCCGCAGAAAATTCACTTGATTTGCCAGCCGACAATGGGTTTCCTTCCTCATTTTCATCAGTTTCATGTTTATCATGTGGGATACCAATACTTTTCATGGATTTATGATATTCGCTAAAAAACTCTATTGTTTCTTCCGCAATAGTCTCCTCAGCAATGCATCTCTCTAGTCTATTCCTGTTTCTCACATGTCCTTTAATAACCTTCATACATCTTTCGAATGGATACATCCACCGAAAGCATATTGGACCACATAATTTTACCTCCCTAGTTAGGTGCACAGTCAAATGTATCATAATATCAAAAAACGACGGGGGAAAGAACTTCTCGAGTAGGCAAAGTGTCACTACCAGTTCTGTTTGCATATTATCTAGTTCTTGCGATATTATTTCTTTCTTACATATCAATTTAAAGAAAAATGAAAACCTGATAATGGCATATCGTGTGGGTGGGTGCATGATTGAACGTATTGCAATGGGCATGAAACTAGAGAAATTTGAACAATAGCCTTGTGGTACCCTGATGTTCTGTAATGTTTCACAAAAAATGTCTTTTTCAGCATTAGTTACTGTGTAACCTGCTGGAGGTAGTGTTGTACTGTCTTGTCCTTGCATAGCAAACAACTCTTGTTTTACCCCGAACGCAGCCAGATCCAATCGAGCATTAATTCCATCTTTCGTCTTTCCTGGAACATGTAGCAAAGTTCCCACGAGGCTCTCAGCAACATTCTTTTCTACATGCATAAAATCAATACAATGTGGGACAGAATGATGCCTCCAATACCGAAGTTTTCGGTACCAAATGTTGAATTTCTTCCAATACACATCGTTTTGTCCGTTTACTTTGCTTGAACTCCCCTCTTCTTCTGTTGTGTTTCTATTCTTCTTTTTAATCTTCCCACCTCCGCCTCTCATATCTTCTTGGTTTCCTGATGCATTATTGTTTGGTCTTTTTCCTTTTCCCCACTTATTTTCAATATGTTGTACCTCGTTGTATATTTGTTCCCCGGTCATTGGATTTGGAGCCGGGAGACATTCTGGTTGTCCATTAAATGCCTTCCTTTGCCTTCTGAAAGGATGGTCATATGGTAGATATCGTCTGTGACCAACATAGCTTTGTTTGGATGAAGCAGGAAGTCGAACACAGTTTGTATCTTTCCCATATACCACACAACCTTTGAATCCACTGTACGGGCAGCCACATAGTATACCAAGTGCAGGGTAATCATTTATTGTCCATAACACAACGGCACGTAGCTTAAAGGTATCTTTTGTGGATGCATCATATGTATCAACCCCTTTATCGAATAAGGTTTGCAGATCATCAACCAACGGTTCTAAAAAAACATCGATATCATTTCCCGGGTATCCTGATATTAATACTGAAAGATTGATAAACTTTCTTTTCATACACAACCATGGAGGAAGGTTGTATATGACAGTTAAAACTGGCCATACACTGTGATGCTATTTCCCGTGTGGACGTCAACACCATTAGCCGATATTCCTAGCCGTAAATTTCTTGGATCTTCAGAAATTTCGAGGAATTTTTCATCTATGGTACGCCATGCTTGTGAATCTGCGGGGTGACATAACACACCATCGGTTATCCTTCGTGTCGCGTGCCATCTTAACTTTTCTGAAATACTTTCTATCTTAAATAGTCATTTCAGTCTAGGTATAATGGGAAAGTACCACATTACCTTTGCTGGAATGTTTTCGTACACTTTATGTGTCTTATTATCCACCTTCCATCTTGATGTCCCACAAGTTCGACACGCAGTCAAATCCTTGTCAATGTCCTTCCAGTAAATCATGCAGTTGTTGATACATACATGTATCTTTTTGTATCCTGAACCCATCAACTTCATAATTTTTTTTGCTTGATAAGTTTTTTCCACCATTTCGTTACCAGAAGGTAGCATCTTTTTTAACAATCCTAGTAATTCAGTAAAAAAACTTATCAGAACATCCGTACTTACCCTTCAAGTTTAGTAGTTTAACTATTGCGGACATCTTTGTGAAGTCAGGACATCCTTCGTAAAGAGGCTTCTCTGCATCTAATAATAGTTCTTGGAATTTGACAAGGTCATCCTCAGATTCAAAATTATCTTTTGTAGCATTAACCATTTCTACTGTTGCTAGGCCATCTGTTGGAATATCTGAAACAAAATCCATGTCGTCAACAAACTCTATTGTGTCGTTAACAGGTTTTGGGTCACTTATTGATGGGTCAGCCTTCTCTCCATGTTTAGTCCAGTTTATGTAGGTTAGATCAATCCCATTACTGAATAAATGGAACTGCACTTCATCCACTTTACGCTCTATGTGGTTTAAACAATTTGTACACGGACATGGCAGTAAAAGATTTCGTTTATTAACTCGTGGGTCGATGTTCCCCATCATTAGCAAGTTGTCTACTGCATAATCAAGAAAGGTTGCTACTCCATCAACATAAGCTTTGCCGGTCCTATTACTTCCCATCCAAGACTTGTCCATGTTTATAAATGTAGTCCCTGTAGCCAAGTTAAAAAGAAAGTCCAAGTTATTGATTATAGAAGACAACATCAAACTGCAATTGATGAAGTCTAATGAAACAGTTCCTAAAGGTGTGTTTGGGTCAATGAGGAATTACCAATTCAGTATCTAAATTCTTGTTCCATGAATAAGCAGTTGATTAGCTTAAAATTTAAATAGACATTCCAAATAATGATTAGGACTTCTAAAAGATGGAATTTGGTGTTGAATTCTGCTAATATGTCCATGAAGTCTAATGAAACAGTTGTTAAAGGGGTGTTTGGGTCCAGGAGGAATAATGAATTACCTAACACGATTAACATTGTTACTTATATATTTTGTTATAACGATGTATACAAAAGGAACATAACAATACTTACCAGTGGTGACGAGAGTTGTGGTGGTTACCGGATGTGTGGTGATATGAGAGGATTTGTGGATGTGATAGGAGGAGTTCTTATTTTTTTTGATTAGTTTGGAATGGGATTGATGCAAACTTTGGGGGGGGGGGGGGGGGGGGGGGGAATACATTCAATTTTTTTAAGTAATTTTACAAAATTTCACGAAAATATTGGAGGGAAAATATCTTTAACCACGATTAACAAGTAGTAGCAAAGGTTAAAAACAAGTTTAAATAAAAAAGGAAAAAAAATTGCAAAAAGGGGTGAACTAGGACTCGAACCCCTGACCTCAACTACACCTCAAACTCAACCACAAACCACAACACCATCTCTGCCCTTGGGACTTTTTCGTTATACCCTTCTTCTTTAATTCTTTTAACCACCTTATTAACCTTTTAGCTTGTTTCTCATTACTTAAATAAGCTTATTACAGCTTATTTAAATAAGTTGTTTTTCTCACTTTTATTTATCCTTCAAACTTCAATACTTTAAGTATTTATTGCAAATTTTTTCTTGTGTATTCTTCATAAGTCTAATATTCTTAATTATTTAATCACTTGAAATTAGTGTTTAATTCATAAAAAATAAAATAAAAGTCAAAAAAATGAAATTATTTGTAGTCATTTATGACTTAAGAAAAATAATTTTGCATTTTGTCAACGTCCGATTTTTAATTCAAAATTTATAACAAGATATGAGCTGGGTAAATTCAAATTTGAAAACCTCATTTAAAACATGTCTATAAACGTTTAAATTTCAAATTTCTAACAAGAGATAGGTAAATTCAGATTTCAAATCCGAACAATGCCCTTATAAATAGCCATCACTAGGTTATCACAATGCAGCCACAATTCACATACAAAAACGTAATTCACAAATTATTAAGTTCAAAACAATGTCTCACAACGATTCACCAGATAATGAGTCAGTTTACAACACCCGACACGAAGATCTTTTCCCTGTATTCCCATACGACAATCTACCACAAAACAATCCACCACAAGATCTGTTTCCCGTATTCCAATATGACAATTCACCACAGAACACTCCACCGGAATTTCTTTTTCCACTGGCAATCAATCCACCGGCAAACAATCCACCCCACTACAATCCACCGGCAAACTTTCCAGCACAAAACCAAATCAATGCACGTGCGTTGACTGATGAAGAACTATATACTAAGATATGCAAGAAGTGTTACGTGTTGAAGCAGAGGAAGAACGTTAGAGAAGAGCTCGTGAGGAGTACTTAAGAGCTAAACAGGCTCGGAGAAACCGTCGTTGTGCATGGCGAATACAAAATGGATTGCCCCGTGTGCCATCGAGTGACGACGATTCGAGTGCTTCAAGTCACGAGGGCTATGTTTCGGATGATTCGTTTTCTTGATTCGTAATTTAATTTAGATGTTTTATGATTACGTATCGTAGTTTAATTATCAAGTAGTAATGTTTAATTCATATGTTTTATTGTAGTTTGTGAACGTCCGATTTTGAATAAAAAAATATTTATTAATATTTTTTTTAATGTTTATTCTTATTGTTATCTTTTAACAAAATACATCTACCAGTTAGACCAAAAAAATTTTGCGTGTATAGTATATGAATCCATGATGCCATTGTATCTCCCAATATATGTCACTTAAAAATAAAATCCGGCCATTTGGTTACCACAACAGTTATTATTCACATAAACACACAAGTAAGTCGGCAAACTAACCGTCATCCCAAACTCATCTCAACTACCACAGGTTAGGTTTTTTCGATTTCTGATCATGATCAAAGTCAATTTTTTAATTTCCCTTCTTTTGCATCTTGCTTGAAGTAATTTATATATACATAGTTGTTAATAATGTGTCCATGAGTTTACATTATACTTATTGGTCTCATTGACTACTTTATTGATGTTAATGAAGTTTAAAATCATTTTTGTAAAATGGTTTTAATCAATATTTGAATGATAAGAACCTGCATGTAGGGTTAGTTGCCTATAGAAAAACAGTTTAAAGCCTAGAAAATTAGAATCTAAGAGTATGTTAGTTATATTTGACAAGTATTGAAGTATAGTAACTGTGTTGATTAGTTATTAGATAACTTATGAGAGATTGTTGATTCTGTAGGGGCTAATTGTACATATTGAAAGGGGTGAAGTTGTGGTATAAAATTGGTTATTTGACTCACAAATAATTCAGTAGGAATGGTATAAAATTGGTATAAAAATTATAATCATTTGAGTTATATTTGCCAAGTATAAACAATGTATTACCTTTAGGAATGAGTTGGTTTCGGTCGGGTTCGGTTGTAATTGCATGTAGGAATGAGTGGGCTTCGGTCGGGTTTGGTTTGTATATATAGAATTACTTTAATGTTAAACTATTTGCGTGTTAATCCATTTGAGTTTGATTAGCAAATGTTGATTAGCAACTCATGATGGAAATGTATAGGTTGCCTTAACATTTGCTCTGTTGATTAGCAAGTCAGGATGGAAATGTATAGGTTGCCTTAACATATGCTATGTTTTTGTGTTGAAACATGGCTGAATTTGTTGTTAGGTAAACCCAAATACGTATCCAGAGTCGCAGGTAATCTCACACATATGCCTTAATGAATTTATATACCATAAATGTTCATTTAGTAAATGTCAAATACGTTATTGAAATATATTCAGGAACTACCAGCCGTGTACTTTACCTCATGTTTCCATGGAAGGAGTACAATCTACATCACAAGTGCACAGAGGGTTCATTTCAGAGTTGCATTGCAGACTCAAACTGACGGCCCCATACAGTTAACCAATGAAAGATGGAGGGCATTTGCTTTGGCAAACCTTAATCGGGATGTTAGAACATTGCATTTTGTTCAGGAAGGCGACGACTGCTTCTATGTCACAGGATACAATTAGGACGGAACAGAATATGGTGGGTACAACATGAATGTCGGTCGGTTATCAAGGTTCAAGTCTCGTATTTTTGACTTCTATGATGAGATCCAGGTATTAGATATTGATAATTAATTAATCTTATATCAAATGTGTGATTTCATAACTCAATAAATGTTTAATTTTTATGTACTAATAAGGTTAGTATTAAAAATTATTTGTAGACACTACCTGCTGCATTCCTTAATGGAGTAGGTAATGCACGCCAAATCAGAATCCACGGAAATGGGATCAACTTTGCCGTGGATGTCAATATTGTTCAAGCAGGAGGAGCCATTGTGTATGAGTTGGACATGGATGGATGGAACCACATTGAAGAAGTATTGGGTTTAGAAGCTGGAATGACAATCATCTTCACAAGGAAACACGCTATAGAGTTATTACTTACCGGCTTCAAAAGTGACGGAAGTCTAAGTACAGACGCGCATTTCCTTGGTGCCACCAATTTGCTAATGGTTTAGCCTGGTTTGTTAGAGACCGAAAGAGGTAAAAAGTTATGATATACTTTCATACTCCAAATTATTATAGTCAGTCATTTATATAAATAAAAATTAAAAACAATTCTTTGTAGATGACAATCGAATGAAACATATTTGCCAATGGCCTTCACATCGAGACCACTTTGGTGAAGGACATTCATTCTACAAAAGATTTTCAGCAATCCTACTACCAGGGAAACTTGTACGTATATATCCATTCATAAATATTGTTTACATTTGTTCAAGTCGTTTAAACAAAATATTTACTTGCTAGAAACTACTGCAGGAAATCCCGGAAGAATTCCTGCTCTACCATCCTATCCACCCATACCGTAAGGTGCTCATGAAACATCGTGATGTTCAGTTTTTCATGACAATGGAGTGCGAGAATGAGGAGCCGGAGATGCCTGGAACTATTAGTGTGTTTGGAAGGTGGAGGATGTTTGCCAAGGAATGGTCTTTCGAGTTTGAAAAAATGATCAGATTCAAGTTTATACATTTGAAGGTTGATGTGAATGGAAATGATTTTCAAGACAATGTCTATCCCGTTTTTCATCTTTGCTAACTCAATTCTGGATATTATTGTTCATGTTCTGGAAGTACATTTGATACTTTTTTTGCATATCCCATCTTTAGTATATAACTTCTTTTGGATGTGTGTTGTGAATCACACATTGATGGGGGTACTTTACCAGGAACATGTAACTAAGTAGAAACATGTAAGTATTACTAATGGTAGTTATGACATCTATGTTACTTTGGTCACTTATGCAAATTATGCAATGTAATCTAACAATACTAGTATTATGCAATGATTGTATATGTTTTATGAATTTGAATTTGTTGTAATTTCTTATGTTTTATACAATGTTGTTAAACAAATGCTCAATCTGAAACTGAGTATTTCTCATGTCATATTGGTTTTGAAACTGAGCTATTTCTTAAGTAATTGCCTAATTATTACTTCAAAACAAGGTAAACTAATTTAAATCTAAAAATTAGAAATTAAAAGTCAAAATTGCAAAAGTAATTTTTACATAAGCTTGAAAACTTATAAAAGGTAAAAAAATTATAAAAAGTTATCTGGCATAAAAATTAAACAGTAAAACTAATCTACTTTTTGCTTTTTTATTTAAAGTAATTTAATTAAAATTAACTCTAAAAATTACCTAGTGAAGAGTAAAAATTATGGGAAAATTACTAGGAATGCTACAAGTTACAAGGAACCTAGGAAAAATATGAGGAGGGGGAAAATGGTACGGATAAGCATTTAAATAAGTTAAATTGCAAAAATAAGCTAAAAGGAACAAGGACTATATTAAGTATATAGATTATGCAATAACAAACGGAACTGGTGCCCAAGAGCAATTGGAAGGGGGTTGTGGTATTGTGCATGTATGCTTGAGGTCCCAGGTTCGAACCTCACTATTTGCAATTTTTCCATTTATTTTAATTTTTTTGATTTTCTTTTTACAAAACTAATTATAAGTAACTTTTGTTAAAACACTTTTTTCAAAAGTCAAAAATAAGCTCTCTATGAGCTTTTTAGCTTTACAGATGCTTTTTTTAAGCCAAAATGGATTTATAAAAGGAATTAAGCTACAAATAAGCTACAATAAGCTAAATATGCTGTAACTACATGAGTTGTACCTACCTTAAGCTAAAACCTACCAGATAATCTAACGGAATAAGGTCTAGACCACAATAAGCACTTGGCCATATATCACATGCCAATCAGGCCAAAACCAAGAACCTTGCAGCCCTTGTGGGTCCCACTAGGGTTCAAAGGGATCCAAAGCGAGACTTGATATGAAAAGGTGACTTATTGAGGTTTCTAAAAAGCTAAAAATAAGTAACTTTTATGAAACCACTTTTGAAATAACTTATTAATAAGCTATGTGCACCCCCTTGTGCTTAACAGTTGACTTAATAACTTATTAGGACTTATGCACTTTTGAAAAAGCTATGAAATGAGCAAATGACCAAAAACAGATGATAAACAACTTGAAACAAGGCAAAGGACACAAATAAGCACTGGGTGGTGCTTGGAACCTGTGGGTAAACTCTGAGTCACTTAGTGTATGTTTTGAGACAGGTCACAAGTATGAGTCAAATAAGCTAAGGGCAAAAGGGCTAGAGTCCAAAATAAGCACTAATCCAATAAGCTGAACTTGTAAGCTCCCTAAAAAGCCCAAGGTTGTGTACTGGGGTCCACAGATAAGCCAGATAAGAGAGCTTATGAACTTTGGCTAAAAACCAAGTACACACTGACCACCCAGTGTACACAGTCAAATGAGACAAACTAAAAGCTACTTGCAGCCCTATTAGATAAGCTAGAAATTGCAAA